>CAJRAI020000213.1:17500-173600 GCA_907164885.2 Dolomedes plantarius | reverse complement strand
ACATTCTACATAATATGCAATTCTACTCATTTAATTTTATCGAGCCAATGTGGTAACCGACACAAAAATGATAGGATAACTGGCCACATATCGCTGTACAACATATGCTGTACAACTGCTGCTCGTTGAGGCTATCGGCCCGTCGTTGTTCTATTGGAGACTGTTCTTCGCTTCGCAAACTCATCAGTAAGGCATCTGGGACTCTCTACGGTGCTTCGCAGCTTCATCACAGGCCGTAGGAACTCACTGCTCCGTCGGTTTAACAAGGGGATCGCTCCATCATCGTCGGGTCAACTTGGGACCTTCTTCCCAACGGGGCTGTCTCCATCCATGCCGGGACTCTTTTTCTATCTGCAGCCGCTCTATATCATTATCTTATCTCATCTTTTCTCCTTATTTTCTGTATACTTTTTAATGTTCCATTCTGTTATACTTTTCTTGCCTCTTATTGGGTGCAGGCCTTGAGCCAATGATTTTATCTGATCTTCTGTCGTTGGCTCAACTCGTTCGCGGGGGCGTCAACATATTTTTCCGCACGTGCACTTTCTAACACTTTTTTCCCACGAACTCCTTCCCTTGGGGGGTTTCATTAAAAACTGGATTAGTCACGTAAAATTTCGGATGTCCCATCGCTCGCCCCGTTTGCAACATCCATCTCTCTCTGCTGCTGGCCTTTCGCCTCTTAAGCCTTTCAGGGGCAACAATTTCGACAGTTTGCACGGTTCATATTTTCCCCCCGGATTTTTTAACCTAAAGAATCTTGAAGAATTTTCCATTTAAAGGTTGCAAAATGTTTTACTTCATAACTGCTAACAGATGGCAGGACTAGCCATTTTTCCGCTCATTTAATTGGAATACATTGAATGCAAGTGAAAAAAAGACTAGATTTAGGCGTTTGCACTGTGCAAACGACGCCCCTGAAAGGGTTAAATCTTCATTCTCCTCTTGTCAACTTTCGCTGTTATACCCGTCGCTAACAATATCGCATTTTCCATTATATCACCTATTTGCAACTAACACTCTCTTTGTTGGTCTCTTTGATCGGAATGTCACAATCTACTGTTACAACTGTGTACTGCTGTTAGTATTTTTATGAATTTTGTAGTATTTTTCCCATCTTTTTTTTAAAACTTTTAGGTTTGTTTTTATCCCGTTAATCATTTAGATTCTGATGCAACACCTTTCATAGTGTGAGATTTCTGATACATCAGTGATTTAAGGTATCTGCCTATGTTGAGAACACTTATTTTTTCAAAAATGTACAGTACTGAGTCCATACATATAAGTTCAAATGGGATATAAAATCACGAGAACAAATATAATTTTGGTTAAATATTTGATAGCATTTTAAAATTGAGGGTATTTTTTATTAATTTTCAGTACAATGGAGTGCATTCGCCAGATACCTTACACTATTTTCGACTCAATCTATTTTAATTTTCTGTATACTTTATACTACTGGGACAATTTATACCTGTGTCCTGGAGTAAAAGTTTTACAATCTATATATATAAAACAGGTCCGTAACTGACTCACTGACAGACAACGCACAAACCAAACCGCTGGACCTAAAGGGCTGAAATTTTGCCTGGCGATTCTTCTTATAGTGTAGGGGTGCACTAAGAAATATTTTTGAAAAATTCATCTTAGATGTTTTAAAATTAAATTTTTAAGCTGTTTTTATAACTTTTTTTACGTTTGTATTTAAAATAATAATTTGAGGGTTATAAAATTTACATCGCGAGAAAGATCCTAAAAATTCCTTTAAAATGAAATCTTTTTCGAACATTTACCACGATTTTCTGATTTTTGGTGAATTTTTAAAGAATCATATTTAGAATTTAATTATTAAATGCCGATCACGTGATTTCTTTTTCTGGTACTTTAAATAAATTTATTGTCAAGTGCATAACAACTAAATAGACAAAAAAATATTCTGTTTCTTTCTAATGCAGCAGACGATTGGATATTATCCAAAAATAATAAATATCCGTTACGATTTATATATATATATATATTTCATCAACTGTATACATTGATCGTCGCATTTATTATAAATATATATATTTATTTTTTTTGGCATTAATCGCATACATTGACCGTTGTATTTAATTTGAATGTACTACGTAGCGAATCGCGGGGTTTTAGCTAGTATTTCCAAAAGTCATTAAGATGTACCAAACACAGTGAAAAAAAATTCATGTAGTCTCCTCTAACGAAACTACCGCGGGTTATTAACGTAAGATTACTTGTCGCTTGCTTACCTCTTTTTTCATTTTACGCATTTTGGTACTTTTTTGTCTAACTGTTTACTGCTACTGGGTTTGGCGCGCTGCCAAAATTATAATTCGCGACGCAGGACAATTTCTTTTCTCTCCAAAGGACCGTTATTGAGGAACGGTCATAATTTTGCACCAAAACAGCCATTTCAAAGTAGGCCGATAGAACATACCTTAAAGGATTTGTGTTTTTGATATGTCAGTCTCCATTACCGGGGATTCAGTCTGGAGCGCTACGGTCACTTCCTGCTACACAGAGGGTCTTATTATACTGGGACCTACTGCTTCAGGTCGATTCCGAACGTCTACAAACGTCCATGCCAACAGTGCGATTCGAACCCACGGGTTCTGCTACAGCACCCTAGCATTTTGGCCATCATCCGGCTGTTACCAAGAAAGTGACAATTGTGAGGTTTTTTCCTCAACATAGAACTAAAAAAAAGTGACCATTTTCAGCAGAAATTATAAATACAGATGAAAGTAGATCATTTCAGACTTCCGTTGAAGAAATGAAACATTGTTCAAACAATTTCCAGGTATGAGACATTCGAAAATTTCCGGTATGGCTTTATTAGTAGCAAAAGTTCGCCGTTTTTCGAAGCTAACAGCACGAAAACGGGAAGGGAGGCTCTGCCAATCCAAAGCATGTTATCACTAGAGGAGTTTTTAGAGAGAATGTAAACAGAGTCCTCGAGTCTTGAACAATGGTTACTAGGGAAACAGGGAAAGATGAAGCTGCGTGAAAACGACATTATTTTCATTACTTTTCTCGCATCGTTCTTCTCAACTACCTTCCGGTTCGTTAGAAAACATGTTGCGGACAGTTCGACGTTTCTAAAACATACAACTAGTAGATGAATATTAAGGTATCCTACGAAATTAAGGTATTAAGGAATATTAAGGTATACTACGTTTGAAACATCGATTTTGACGAAAATTCCGAAATTGATTTTATTCCTATTTTTTAAAGATTGTAAATTTATGTTTCTAAATCTGCTTTTATTTTTTCGATACGATCATTAGGAATGAAATTAGAGCGATATAAAGATCAGCAGCAGCTATGAATTTCAATGCAAGTTGAAAACTTTAATCGTGTTTTCTCAAGAACTTGTTTTTCACCAAAAATGTAAACGACTCTTGCGATAACTCAAAATCTCACCATGATATGTCAATGAAATTTTTCACGTATGTTTTTCATAGTACTAAGAATGTAATGGACTACAGATTTGGTTCTAGGTATATTATTTGTTCATTTATAGCTACATTTCTAAAAAATCTCATGGAAAATAACTAAAATGTTACATGTAATTGCATACAATGACCTGTACTTTTTTTAGATTTTGAGATATCGATTAGCTTGTACTGTCCGACCACGGAAGCAAGGTCCCTGGAAGCTGTTACGCATGCGCGAAAAAAGCTAGTCTACTTAGAAAATAGGGGAAAACGTCATATTTTCGGATGTGTTTGTTTGTGAAATACGGAATGTATTTCAGACTGCTTTTTGTCCGCAATTTTAAAGTTATTTTTTAAAACTTTATTTTTGATCGAATATGTCAATAATAATTTCAAAATAATAAAAAGAAAGAAGCAAATCTATTTAAAAAATAGGAGTTTTATAGGAGTGGATATTTTCGGATTACATCACAATCAAAATTATCTAAAGCTACGTTTTCGGTGGTTTTTTTTTTTCTGAAGTTTTCTCGGAGATTCAAATTTTGGAGTTTCTTCACCCTTTGCTTCTCTGCGTATTCTTTTTACACTGGACATTGATATACCGGTCATTTCCCTAGCTCTCTTTAGGGATTGCGAAAGTGGAACAATAACATTTCCTTCTAGTGCTTCTTTATCACACAATTTAATTACATTATGTATTATACGTTTACAATCACTACGGAACGGCTTATTCCGAGCAGTTGTGTTGGGTAAAGGATCCATTAATTTCAATATAATAATCAAAATAACAGACGAGGAAAAAGCAAGCAAGCGCAGTTAGTAACCGATTCTAAAGAATGTCGAGAGACTACGAGACTTTTCCCCCTCCTTCCTCAGCAGCCTTACCTACAGCGTGAATAGAATCGTCTTGGCACTATGCCAACCGTGGTTCTTCGTACTGTGGTCGGACTGTAGGTCATTACACTTAGAAGGTACTTACGTACACAAGACCAAAATGAAGTTAATGTTATATGCATAATTTTTTTGTTAGCGCTAGAGCCGTTTTTGTAAAACTTTGCTAAATTTCGACCCAATTTCCTCAATTTTGTAAAATTTTGCATAGTTAATGTCTATTTTTTCACCATTTTTGAGTTTTGGTCTTATATCCCTTCGAAAAATAGCATAAAAATTTTCGCAAGTACAGTTTTTCAAAAAAAAGGCTCCGAACGTAGTCGGATACGAAAGCACCTCTCCACTGGGTGTCTCAAAATTATTGAGGATGAGTTTTTACGACACTATTTATTAACGATGAATAATAAGAAATACTGTTGTAAATGACATTTTAGCCATTCAAAAGTCAAAAGTTTTTTAAGGGGGTCCAGGATGCAAAATTATTCGAATTTTCGAAAAAGAATTTATTGAATTAAAATTTTTTTTTGTTCTTTTACGCTTAAAATGACTTTTAAATCATGTTTCTATCTTAATTAGAACAGGATAAATTATTATTTGTTTTTTACAACATTCTAATAGTAGCCAATCGTTGTTTAAACCTGTAAGTGCGTTTTTATGCAAGATGGGTTTTTTCCACATTCCTCGTCTTTAAATTGTTATAAGTCAAGAACCGTTACAGATAAATGGTTGAAACTTGGAACATGTCTTTTTCAACTATTTTACTTTAATTCTGATTCAGCAAATTTGAAAAAATATTTACTTTTGAAAATATGATTGTTTAAAAATAAGTTACATATTATTTTTGTAATTTTTAATCTAAATATTTTTAATTTCTTTAAAAATCAATATTTCAAAAAATCCTGAAATAAAATTAAAACTTATATATTTCTGTTTAATTAAATCAAAAAAATTTAAAATTCGACAAATAATATTTCGAGTTATAAAGATTTTAAATTACCCCACTTTTATGGGGCCCACCCCACGCTATTTGAATACTGAGCAGCGGCGTAGCAAGCATAACTGGCGCCCGGGTCACGATACCTTTGTGGCGCCCCCCCTGAAAAACATATAGTAATATAATATATAGACCCTATATTGGCGCCCTCGATAAACATATAATAACATAATATATAGACCTTATATTGGCACTCCCCCCCGAAAAGCATATAGTAACATAATATATAGACCTTATGTTGGTGCCCTCCCCTAAAAACATATAGTAATATAATATATAGACCTTATATTGGTGCCCCCCACAAAATAATTTAGTAATATAATATATAGACCTTATATTGGGGCCCTCCCCTGAAAAACATATAGTAATATATTATATGGATCTTATATTGGCATCCACCTCGAAAACATATAGTAATATAATATATGGATCTTACATTGGCGCCCCTCTGCGAGCGGCGCCCGGGGCATGATAGACCCCCTTGCCCCTCCCCCCCTTTTGCCACTGATACTGAGTTATTTATCAGTGAGCTATTTGATCTGAGTTATTGACGAAATTGAGGTTATTGGAAAGTGCTATTAAGTTATCATTTATTGGTAAACTTAGGCAAACCAATATATAAAATTAAAACTACATTACAACCAATATATTATATTTCAACCTCAGGCACCTCCACGTGGTGGGCCCTGGGGATCAACCGAAAGTTTGATCGCTAACGCCGAAGGAGCGTGGGTATCAGGTGAAAGTTAAACGCAGCCTAGCCATGAAAAGCGATAATGTGGAAGAGATGAGAGTTCTGACCGAAGAGCTTGTCGAACTCTAGTTCAGGAAAATTAATAAAGCAATCAGCACGTCGTTGATGCCAGTTGATACTAAGCGTTCGGTGAACGAGGAATTAGCTGAAATTATGACCTCTATTAAAGAGCAGCAAAAGATAATACAATTTCTTAAAGGACAAATAAGCATGCTGGAGAAACGTGAAGACTTAAGGGGGCAAGGGACTTTAAACCTCGAATTTTTGAATTTCTAATTATTAACTATGTATTACAGAATGGGAGTAATTAATATTCTTTTTTACTACATTGAAGACCCTTAGAAATCAAAATAAGGAATTTTTGGCAGAATAATGCCTTTTTTTTAAAATTTTTTTTTCAAAAATGATAACATTTTTCAAAATCTCCCTGCGCATTCCACGTCATTTCAAAACTTTAAATTTTTAAATAAGAGTTTACCATATATATAAATAAACATAATTGTGCATCGAATTTTTGCATGAATCTAAAGTCTAAAAATTATATATATATATATATATGTATAAATTATATATATATATTTAATTCTGACCCTGCTATTTTTTTATTTTTGCTTTATTTCGTGGTCTATAAATTTCGAAAATATTTGTGGTTTCAAAGAACTAACACGTCAATTAACAGTCCTGAGAAATTTGTAAGAAATTAGAAGAAAATGAATGTGCATGGAGAATTTTGAAAAAGTCCATCATTTTTGAAGATTTTTTTTTTAAAAGTAGGTATTATTCTTTCACAAAACAATTATTTGTGCATTAGAAATGACTTCAATGTAGTAAAAAATATAGACAGAAGTATATAGAGTAAAATATTGAATATTTGAAAAAAAAGAGATTGAAAGTCCCTTCTCCCCATAAGTTTTGCGGAGGTGACAAGAAAGAAACCGCAGTAAAGTAAAAAAAAAACGATCAAGAATAAGATAGTGATTGTTCCAAATAAAGAGCAGGACTCGGAAATAACAAAGAAAGCTGTCCAGGGCCATATCGAGCCTGTTGGTCTTGCAGAAAGGTTAGAGATGGGAAAGTGTTGATTAGGACGAATACATAGGTGGATCTCGAGGCTCTAATAGAGGAGTTTAGGAAAGTTGATGAATTAGAAAAGTCATATGAGATACGAATGTCCCCACAGAGGGATCCTCGAATTGCCATTTTTGATATAATGGAAAGTTACGAAAATGATGAGTTGGTTAATATGATTAAAAAGCAGAATGGGGAAATAAATATCCGATGAAGAAATTAAGGTGCTCACGAAGTACAAGTCTAGAAAAGGTCAGAACTGGGTTCTCAGTGTAGAGGGAGCGGCATATGCTGGACTGGCCAAACTGAGAAAAATTAATATCGGCTGTTTGAGATACGATTGGAGAGATTACTACAAACCCACCATTTGTTTTAAGTGTTGGAAATATGACCATGTGGCGAAGCACTGTGAGAATGAAAAGAATTGCAGGTTACGTGCCGAGAAGGCACATGGAACTGAAAAGTGCAAGAGGAGTTCGACATGTGGGAACTGCAAAGCGTTTCAGCAAAGGACTGGTACTAAAGTCAACTGGTACTAAAGTCGCATGCACCAAGTGACAGAGCTTGCAGCCGATACCGTATCGAGATCAATAGGATAATTGAAAATACTTATTTTGGTTCTACGGGGCAGGTGAGACTTTGAGGTCTCATCTCTTTGTTTGTTATTTCTTTTCTTAACTTTTGTTAACTTGCTTTTCTGCCTTACACGAAGTGTGTAGGCGCCTTTGTTGCTGCTGTACAAGTGGTACAGTGAAAATGGGGTTGCCTGTACGATTGGTATAGGACGTCTGTAAAACTTGTAATCTTTGTTGGCTAATAAATGTAGAAAGTGATGTAGATGTCAGGTGGTGGTTGCGTAGAAATTAATAGTTCGGAAAACAGATTGATAGTTATTGGCTCCTGGGTGCTCTGACAGTAAAGACGAGAGCGGGCGGACACGTTAGCTGAATTGGACAGAGGATGATGATCTTAGCCTTGCTGAGCGCAGGCTATGGATGTGGACTGGTGTTGTGGCCGGTGGCTACTCGATGTCCAGTGGGATTTCTGTCGTAAAGACTGGAAGTCATTAGTGAATTTAACCTTAGCCGCATAAGCTTACCGCGGGAGGATGGTGTTATGTTCTTGAATCTTACCTCACTTTTAATAAAAATTCTTAATTTTAACATTTTTTAAAAACTTTTTGAGAAATTTTATGATGTGATTCTGTTTACAAATTATATGGTTGACCATCACAAAAAAATTCAAAATTTTAACCCATTAAATATTTTTTTTAAATGTGTCCCGGACCCCTTAAACGTTTGAAATTTTACTTTCGAAGCAGTGGATGGACTCCGAACTTTTCTCATTTATGATAAATTTCCCAAATAATTATGGATGAACACCTCTCAACGGCAACATATTTTGGGCCATCCAATAATGAAGAGCTTTTTTCAGAAGCCAATCCAGTGAGGTCCATTCTCTCATGTAAATCGTTGCCACGATGCCATACAAACGCAGAAGCTAATACTAGATGATAACGGTCTATCGTTGAGTGTTGTTTCAGCAGACAAAAGTTAATGGATATTAACTTTTACCATTAAATCAGTCAGTGACAGTCACTGCTGCACAAGTAATTACTCGTGAATTATTAAATAATCACAGGGATATCAGGAAAGAATCATCCGATTACAACATTTAATATTTTCCATAATTGCAAACAGAAAATTATAATTAATACTCATATGTCATTGTAAAGGAAAAACGTTAAATTTTTTTCACATGTGTTGGGATATGACTTCCTTTAGTCATCCGTATAATATCATTGCTGTATGCCATTTCTTGCCAAACTCGTTGTTTCACTATAAACTGTTTGTAAACCATCACAAATGCGTTGTTTGACACTCATGTCCATAAATTAAGAATAATTCAGAATCACATAGAAATCGAACTCTAAAGTAAAAATTTCACCTTTAGAATTATCACTCACATCTTCAACAATAATATGCAAATTACAGGAAGCCACCATATGACGCCTATAGTACGTTACAATGACGAGAGTGTAAGAGAGGGGTATATAACGAACGGTGACAAAGAAGTAAAATTGTTCACGAGCGTTCTGTAAGCCGCTCAGTGACATAATTGAATAGTTATGACACAGAGGACGCATGTGGACGATTTTGTACGTGGTAGAATTATAGACCGCCTGGAATGTGCGCATACTCAGATGGAAGTATCCGAGGAACTTGGAATTGCCAAAAGTGTCATCTCTTGGCTTTGGCAACAATTCCAAGATGATGGAAATATCAGTAGACGTTACAGTTCAGGTCACACCCGAGTTACAACGCCAAATGAAGACCGGTATTTGGCAGTAACTGCCAAAAGAAGCAGACTGAGCACAGCATCCGACCTGTCTCGTCAGCTATCTGCAGCAACGGGTACCACAGTTTCAAGGCAAACCGTGTACAGACGTTTGAGAAATATTGGTCTATATGCTCGCAGGCCTGTCAGATGTGTTCCACTCACAGCAACTCACTGTCGGCAGCGATTAGCCTGGAGTAGAGAACATGCAATGTGGACATCGTCACAGTTTGCTTGTGTGATGTTTTCCGACGAGTCCAGGTTTAGCTTGCAGTCTGATTCACGTCGTAATTTCATATGGAGAACGCCAGGTACCCGTTACCACCAAGACAACATCATTGAAAGACACCGTTACGGTGGTGCAGGATTTCTCGTTTGGGGTGGAATTATAGTGGGCTCTAGAACAGATCTGCATGTTCAAATCTGAACCATGGACGGCCACATTTATCGGGACGTCATTCTGGAACAACATGTACGTTTATTTAAGGGTGCCAAGGGCGCAGAATTTGTTTTTATGGATGACAACGCCCGTCCTCACCGAGCAAACATCATAAACCAATGCCTTCAATCTGAGGATATCACCCGTATGGAATGGCCAGCATTCTCATCTGACTTGAATCCGATAGAGCATGTATGAGACATGCTTGGCCGACGGGTTGCAGCCCGTCAACCACCTCCTACATCTGTACCGGAACTTGGGAGAGCATTGCTTGCTGAGTGGATTAATCTTCCCCAATATCAGCTCGATTATGTGATACTCAGCATGCCAAGGCGTTGTACTTACTGTATTTCATCGCATGGGAAACATACAATGAATAACCCATCATACCAACAATGTAGTATTAAGTTTTTGTAAAGGATATATTTTCTACAATTGCTCCAGGGAGCAAAAATCGTAGTTTTTATGAATGGTATCATATATACACCATCTTTTTTGTTCTTTATCTTTTGTTTAATAAATGGGCTTTATGAATAAGTCCCGTTTGTTTTGTTTCTGAACCTTTATTTGGCGGAGCTGGCATTATCATTCATTTATGAACATGAGTGTAGTTCGGACAAACTTGTAGGCAACGGTGGTATGAGCACAAGATCTTTGACATATCCCTGAAGTAAGAAGTCGCATGGGGTTAAGTCCGGTGACCTAGGAGAGTAGCTATGTCGGACCAAATCATGGGCTGCACTACGACCAATGTAATGGTGTGGTAGTTCTCTGCTTAGAAATTTACGAACCCCCAAATGCCAATGGGGCTAAAAATTTTAACATTTTTCTTTTGCAATGACATATTAAGTATAGTTTTCTGTTTGTAATTATGAAAAATATTAATTTTTTTAATCGGATGATTCTTTCCTGATAACGACGCTGTATTCAATTTTTTTCTGTCATAAATAAAAAATTTGAAGACTAAATCGGATGTTTATTTCACTTGTCAAATAGGTCAAGTCTCTTAGCCACGCAAAAATTGTCATAATGTCAACGATGTCTAAGATGATATTCTATCTTGTAGATTTTATAGGTCGTCCGACGAAAGCTACATCTGCAGTAATACACAATGTGTAGTTGAATTTATATTTTCAGAGAAAATTTTAAAAATGTGTCTATTATTTGACCCCTTTTCTCCCCTATTTGTGGTATTTGTCGGTGTGGAAAGTGAGATGCTCAATTGATTGCAACTGTTATATAAGAAAACAAGAATTTTTCAAAAAAGTGATTTTCCATCAAAGAATAAGTTTCTAGCGTCTATGACCATAAAAATAGTTAAGTATGAGAGAATGAATTCTATCAAATAAAATAAAAATGATCATCGACACTATAATATCACCGAAAGTTAAACGGTACTTGTTCTTTTCTTTTGTTACTTTTAATACATCACAAAAACAGTATATTTACATCCGCGTACATATATACGTGTAATTCATTTATCTAATCTATAAAGTGTATCTCTATTTGTTACATTAATGCAATAAATTCCAATTTTATTGAATATATGATTTAATGATTCCTAGACACTCCGAAAATATTACATTTAATGATTGATCGCTAAACGTAAAGTATTTTATGACTCAGTTTATGGCTCTTTCGGGTGCTAGGGTCGATTGCGCCGTCTTTTAATGAAATCTGCCGATGATAAGGGAAACTTGAAAGCACTTAGAAAATAAAATAATTAAAGTGGTCAATTTCTGCTGAAAACTTTCTTTGAAATAATAATTGGTTAAAATCATCTATATATTTAAGTTGCTAAGCCGACTTTTCGGGCAGTCCGTGAGAGAAAACTGCATCAATTTACTTCATTTTTGGTCTTAAACAAAAGATTGTAATCTGTAGATTTGTAAAAATTAGGTTTTTGTAACCGCAATTTCTATTAATGAGCGATAATTTACAATTAAAAATTGATTTCTGCGAATGCTCAATGGTATGTTTAAATCTGTCTATAGAAACTCACTGTTTCTGCGTATGCTCAGTGACATGTTTTAATGATTAACATTTTTATTCCGAGGATTTTGATCTCTCTCTATTTTTATGATAATTATGTTTGTGAAATATAAGATTAAACCTCGTGGAAAATGTTTATTTCTCGTTGTTTAATGGGCGATAACATACAATTAAAAAAAAATTGCTTTCTACGCATGCTCAGTGACATTCCTAAATCTGGCTTTAGATACTCACTAAGCACGAGGCCGCTTAAACACATTAATTTGTTTCTGCAGATTATTATGATTTTCAACGTTTGGAAATGATGTGTTGAATATAATTTGTGTATTAGTACATTTATTTCTATCTAGCCGTCATGTTTTGACGGGTATCAACTAGCTTTTACTATTTAAAAATAAAAGGTTATTATTTTTTCTTTTGCATGCTCTTTCACTGTATGAGCTATCGTGAATAATCATTATTACCATATAGAACAATTGGATATAGTCTACATCACTCGCCAAAGTATTTCGTGTTAAGGGGACAGTGGACCTTCAAACCTAACTTTTTTTGTTTTCAATGGATTTGCATGAAATTTGAATATGTAATTAGTACCACAGATATGTAAAAGTGGTTAAAATTTAAAGATGAAATATTAATAATTTATGAATTATGAATTATTAATTATATCAAAAATGGGCCTTATTAAAAATGTTCCACGCGCATTTCTTTTGCATATAATATGGTAATTTTTATTTACAGGATACCTTATAGAACTAACAATGAAACTTATTGCTTATTTTAAGCATTCATTGAAAATGTAAAGAGAAAAAAATAATAATAGTGAAAACACCCTTTTTATTACGCAAAATACCTATAAATCATCTTTTCAAGTACAAAATTTAGAAATTCTGAGCTACGAAACATAATTTTTTTCAATAAGATTTATTTGGTATAGTGTTAAGTATATAAAACTTAAAATTCAAAGCAATACGATAATTAGAAATGCGCCTGGAGCAGTTTGAATATTCGTCTGACACGAAAATTTTTATTTTGAGAAAAACACATTTAAAGTTATTACTATTAGTAACCACATAATATCTACATTAAATACAAATTCCTATAACTAGGAAAGAAATCAAAGAAATTAGAAATTCTTTTTGCAACACATTCCTACTCGTCCGTAGTTTCAAAATTCAATAAAATTTAAAAAATCGAATTTTGGGGCAAATTTTACAATTTTGAAAGTCCATTGTCCCCTTAAAATGTTTATAAGTGTTTTATTCGTAAAATACTTAGGTGAATATGGAAATGGGTGTTCACTAATCAATTAAATTTACAATTCTGCTGAGCATTATGAAGGCCGATTTAGAAGATCCTATTTGCCGTCGTGTCATGCGTCATTTCACATTTAGCATCAAGCAAATGGTCGTGTAGGCAGAAATAGAGGACACTTTATGTGACAGGAAGCTCTAAATGAAGTGTGACGGAATAAACATCCTGCGCCCTTTCGAGCCTAACACCAAAGCAACACAGTAAAGGTTTCGTGCAGGGTTATAGCAGTTCTCGTATTCCTATCTATCTTTTACATGTAAGTAGCTCACTAGATAATGTTTCCAGGATTCATCCATCCTTAAATAATGCTTCCAGTAACTAGGTTCTGTCCGAAGTTCTTTTTGTAAGAGTAACGTATGACTATTTGTTTCTTCGCAGCCACCAACATTTGCAACCTTTAGATCTCACTTTTCATCTTTTTTTTTTCTTTCTCATTACCTACAATGATGGCCAAAGAAAAGAACCCCAATTCACTTAAACGATTCTTATGTACTGCGTGGCTGAACCAATGCTATGAAGCTGAACAGGAGCTTCGAGTGATAGTCTAAACCAGTAGTTCCCGACCGGCAGTCCGCAAGAGCTTCGGGAATGGTCTGGCACCACATATAAAAAATTGCCAAATAAATGGGGATTTTGAAAGCAACGTTCATTGAACTAGATGGGTGAAATATATCCGATGACTATCAGGTGTTGAATTGAAATTTCTTAAAAGTTTAACATAATTATTTTATTATTATAATATGATACCTTAGAATTTAAGTACGTTAATCTTGTATTCCTTTTGCCTGAGGGATATTTTAAACCCCTAAACCCCCGGAAGTTCCCCCCCCCCTCTCATGTCGGTGGGAGTTGCTGGTGGTCTGCAGACTTCTACAGGTTGGGAAACACTGGTCTAACCTACCCATACTCAACTTTATTTTTTCTCTCTCGGGTCACATGCCTATATTGGCGACGTTACGCGGGTTCAACATAGAAGCAGGAATATACGGGGCATCTCTTCACGACACAACATTTATATGAACATATCTTTACAATAGACACAAGAAAATTAAGTAAAAGGTAATATTCGCAACCATTTTAAGAACCATCTTAATCCAAAGAAAAAAAAAGGTCTGTCGCGTCTCGTCGCCACTCTGTGAAGGCTGGAAGAAAATGTTTTCTTTATCATGGAGTCAGTATGGCATGGAGTGTTACGATACATTTCACAGAGTCAGAATAGCTTGAAATGTTACGCTACAGGAGATAAGAAATGACACACGATAGGGCGTGAAATAAGACCATCCAAATCGGCCTTAATGTAGTGACTAGTTTTCCGAAGGTGATCATTTACGTGGGTGGAATTTTCTTCATTCGTAAAAGACGGAGTGATGCCAAAGACAAAGCTGAATAGCTAGGTTTTTTTGTGGGTGGGGAATATCATTTCTGAATACTAACATCTTTCAAATGTGTTAAAAGTCTTCTATAAATAGTAACAGAAATCAAACCTTTTTGGAACGAAGTTCTTTTACGCGGCTTACAGTACTGTGAACTGGCAGGAATCGTCACGTAACGAAAAAGCGTTATGTTCCCTCCTGAAGACCTTTCTTTCAATGTAATCCGTGGCTGAATGGTTATCGCATCGGACTGCGGAGCGAGAGGTCCCCTGTTCAAATCCCCGCACAAGCGCTACGGACAATTTTAACTTCATTTGTAATTTAATTTCCTTTGTTCTGTTAATTCTTGAAGTTTCTAGAATATTCTTTAGTTTACTATTCACACGGGATTTATATTATGTCATTATTGCAATTTATAATGGAAAGTCGAGAAACGGAAACCGCAGCAAGTGTAAATAATGCAAACTTAGAAAAGTAAGTTAATAAATCATATAACTAAATACAAGTATTTACTATTTACATTCATTTAATATACATGTAATTCGAGTGTTTACTATTTACTATTTACATGCATTACAGAGAAATAATAGTGAAATGATATGCTCAGCGTCAAAAAGAGTATGGAAGGAGAAAAAAATCCAAAATCAGAGTGCGAAAATAAATACCAAAAGCAAACTCTCAATGTCCACAACAATTCCGGCAGAATCAAAAAAAAAAAGTACAGCAAAATGAAACACTGAATCTTGCTAGGTATGATATATATATTTTTCGCATGAGAAAAAGAAACAATTTTAATTTTTCTTTTCTTTTTTTTTGTTTGTTATTGTTTTAATTCACACGGGATTTATATTGTGTCATTATTGCAATTTTATAATGGAAAGTCGAGAAACAGAAACTGCAGTTGTATGTATGTGTGTTCGTGCGAGTATCGAGATTCGAGCAGCAAGCATTCTGCTTGGTCAGCTGTATAACCTCAATTCTAAACACGTAAATATTATTTAAACTTTTTTTTGTTTGTTATTGTTTTAATTCACACGGGATTTATATTGTGTCATTAATTTATTTTTGTTGGTGATTAAATAATAAAATTAATCCGATTAAAAATTATGCTAGATAACATCTAAATCAAAATAATTAATTTATATATTAAAATTTTTAATTTTAATAAAATAGAGAGAGAGAGAGAGAGAGAGTTGGAGTTGAATGGTTGGTTGAATAAAAGAGGGCTGCGCTTTTTGGCGTGACAAAAATACACTAATATAATCAATAGAAATCTACATACTAAACCACGTTAAGAGTTGAAAAAAATAACGTAAGGAACATCGTTCCTGACGGAAGTTTCCCGCCGCACATTTTTTTTATTATTATTACAGTTTTATTAAATTTTTTCAGCTGTGTTTCTGCCGTTTAACTACTTTTTCGTTAGAATTCATTCACAGATTTTGAGATGTCTTCTTCTTGTTAAACTCATTCGTAGATATGAACACAGCAGTCTCACTTCTTTCGGTGTCTTATCCTAAGTGAAATATGTATGTACATATCTTAGCATTTATATGTCTTTTGGACTTGGTGTAGGCTTTCCTACACCAAGGGGATTCGAAACAACAACAACGTAATGCAATTAAACAACCACTCTAAATCTTTCCAGGCTTATAAGATTATACTAATTTATAGTTACAATTAACTTTCACTGTTATATATTCCAACATATATCTTCGCATTTTGAATCGCACCACTGAAGTTTCCAGTTAATTTGTATATCACTCGATCAAAATTTGGCTAAACGCAAATGTTGTGTTTTAAGGTGGTCGTAAGTTAGTGATGTATTCAACCTGACGATCGTGCACGCATGTAGGAGTGTGTACTTATACGTCCGTTTATGCCTGTGAATTCTTGCATCCCCCTGCATTTCTGCCTGATTACCAGTGAAACTTTTGCAGGTCAACGGCACCTTATAAGACATTTGATATCAATTTTTTCATATCAAATCGCAAAGTACATAACATCATCGTCTTTGGCACGACAACCCAAGATGGGCAAGTGCCTTCTTTAGAACATTTTTCAGTTTAACCCCTTTTGGGGTCAGGAAACCAGAGGTCCAGCTGGTTATACGGATGACTTTAAAATCACTGTCTGTCTACACAATCATACCATCTACGCCTTGTTGTTCCTCTTGGTCCAGTGTCATATGACTTGTGAGTGAGAATCTTATTTTAGGAATATATAACACTGAAAGTTAAATTTAACTATAAATTAGTATAATCTTATAAGTGTGGAAAGATTTAGAGTGGTTGTTTAATTGCATTACGTTGTTGTTGTTTCCAATCCCCTTGGTGTAGGAAATCCTACTCCGAGTCCAAAAGACCTTGGTCCATGGCGAAAGATAGTAAGCAGCTTCACTTAAGGCGAGGTACCACAAGGGCTGAAGTCTGATTTGACCTCGAAGACCATCGGTCCCGTAATTTTGAACCGAGTCAAGTGATGAGACCGGTTTAATATATAAAAAAGTTTAATATATAAATTAATTGTTATTATTAAAATTAAAAATTTTAACATATAAATTAATTATTTTGATTTAGATGTTACCTAGCGTAATTTTTAATCGGATTAATTTTATTATTTAATCACCAACAAAAATAAATTAATGACACAATATAAATCCCGTGTGAATTAAAACAATAACAAACAAACAAAAAGTTTAAATACTATTTACACGTGTTTAGAATTGAGGTTATACAGCTGACCGCGCACAATGCTTGCTGCTCGAATCTCGATGCTCGCACGAACACACATTAGGGTGGTAAAAAAAAAATCGATTTTTTTTATTTCTGAATCGCGTTACCTCTCAAAAGTTGTAGTTTGGTATCCTCAATTGGGGAAAAATAAAAAAAAAATTCTAAGTTGATATCTTCAGTTCGTGCATGAGGCTGAAAGTTTGAAAAAATTAGTTAAAAATTGAAATTTTCAAAAAATAACAAAATTATTTTTTTGTAATTTTGTATAATGCAACGGCCATAATAACACTTGACCCCGCACCTCCAGAGGTATTTTGGGAACTGGGAGGACATTGCGGTTACGACAGATTTTTTCCGTGAACCAGCCGCCGTAAGTGTACATGATTTTTTATCAGCGACGGGCATCGAACCAGCGACGTTCAGATCACTGGTCCGCTGCCTTTAGCCAACCGGGCCACCCCGTCCCAATTGTATTACGTAACGCATACATTATAAACAAACATATGCTACCACCTCACGACCACCTTACTATACGACTGTGTTTAGCCTAATATTGATCGAGTGATATACAAATGAACTGGAATCTTCAATGGTAGAATTCAATTTACATATCAGGTTATAAGGTTGACTTCTATTAATAATCAACTGATAAAATATTTGAAGTGCCATAGATATCAGCTTCTTTTACCGAGTTTCCTATTACAAAGATCAATCAAATGACATTTAAACCACCGAGCTCTCATTATAAGATGCTATTTTAATCAGTTAAACATAACATATGCGTGAGAACAGGAAATATGCCCATAATACATGGTCAATTCGCATTAATATCCTTAAAATAGGCAGCTGATCCATGTCAAGGATTATGCAGGGGAGACAGCTCAATTTTAATTAACTCTATTTCATAGCCTTACTCGATAATATTTTGATGCCAGCGTTTCTATTTTAATACACGGCAGATTTATATATTCCTGATTTAATACAGGACTGATTTATTTCTGACGCACATTTATACAGTCTATAAACTGTCGATGAAGTTGTGAAAGAATGAGAAAATTTATTCTAGGAAAAAAACCAGATTGGTTATTTGATAAATTCAATATAGGGTATTACTTTTATAGTTGCTTATTGGATTAATTATCCTGGTTTGTGTGCCCTGTGCCCTAATTACGAAATGATTACGAAAATTTATATGCATTTAAAAATATTTAACATCATCTGATAATGTTATGGAGTTTAGTTTTCACACACACAGAGCTATAACATGTCTGTTGAAATCTATTTATCATTAACTAAATCTCATTAAACTGTATATATTTGAATCGGTGAGTGGAATAACAGTACTAGTCCAAAATTAGATATTTTTAGATACATTAAAAAAATAATGCTAAATGCGTAAAACTACATGCTGTGATGAAGAACAGTACAATTCCAAGACCTCTTCTCGTTATAGCAGCTGGGCATGGTGTTGAATGAGTGGAAGAACAATATCTTTCCGGGAATAGTACTGTTTATCCTCTCACTTACAATCCGGCCTCTAGATGGCGCTAGTAGCCCAGCGCTTACAATATTGAAAACTAAACGAGAAACTAAAACATTGTTTGTTTGTTGATGTTTATTGCACCATTTTCGCAGTTCGTTATAATTTCTTCTGTGATTGGGATTTTTGTGTTAATTTAAGTTTTTGTGTTAATTTAAGTGGTGTTAGTAAATTTTGATTGTTTGGAAGTATAAAATTATGAACAATGAGTGATTCAAGCAGTGATTCTTCGAGAGACAGTGAGACATCTGTTCCAAAGAAGAAGGGCAAGAAACGCAAAGCTAATCCTAACTTATGGAAGAAACAACATGTGAAGAGAGCCCGTCTTGAAGGTGCTGCTCACGTCAACATAAAAAGTAAACAAGTTGCGGTCAAAGTTACAGGGCCAGATTGTTCTTGTAAGCATCTCTGCATTAAAAATTTTTCTGTTTCACGTAAAATTTTTCTGGTCCACGGACCACCGGTTGGAAATCATTGCTATAAAGGATTTATCAGCTAATGTGCGTAGTGCGATTTCCTTTATACAGACAGGAGAATAAATCAGAAACAACAAACTGCTTATCACAAGCACGGCTACCACAGATGCACCATTTTAAATATCTTAAGGTTTTAGAATCGGAGAAATCAATGAGTTAACCTCATGGCGTTGAAAATTTAGAATTTTAGAAAATATGGCGTTATGAATTTCTTTTGAGTAGTCCTCGTAAAATTGGATATAAGACAATAAAGTTCATCATTACATGCACTTAAAAGATTAAAAAATTCCGATATATTTATTCGTTTTGTTCTAAGATAACGAGCAAATTGTCAAATAATCACTCTAAGACATAACCATTAAAATAATAAAACTAAAATTATACAAAGCGAATTCCGCCAAATGTGGTGGTAAGTTGTTGGGTTATCGCCAAGATGGCGCGAAAAGGAACGGTCTCTACGAAAATGGTTCAGTTTCTGAAGGGATGATAATGATGTAGCAGCTAGGCTTAGCCCCGTTTATATCATTTGTAATACTATTTGTTAATATTTGTGTGTTTTGTTATTATATGTGTGTTATGTTAAATGACGTGTTCTGTTTTCTTGAGTATATCTTTCTTAAAAATGTTCAACTTGGATAACGACACTTCGAATATTCTACGGGCGACCATTAGCTTTTTAAACACAGCCCTCGACGGCAAATTCCGCTGATACGGATAGAAGTTTTAGTATCACTTACACTTTATTTAAAAAATATTTGGGACTAAACCCCTTAAGATTTTCCCTCCAAATAAATGCTTACACCAGGTGTGTCAGAAACATAGTTACACCCTGTAATGACTTTCGATTTTTTGTTTTGAGAAAATTTTCAATTTTTCTTTCATAAATAATGCGTTGCGCTTATCTTAGTGACTTATTTGTCTTTGGAGCCAATCGCAGAGATAATGAGTTTCCCAGTTTCATCAAATAAATGCTGCCATATAAAGAAAGGTAAAATTATCATTAAAAACTATCCGCAAAGGAGGGTCTCCGTTAGGAATTAAACTTTATTTACAATCAAAAAGAAAATACAGAAATATTGTATACCATAAAAAAGATAAATGAACGCATGAAATATTTTACGTAATATATTTTATATACCAGAGGTATCCCTGTGGTATGTAATGGATGGTATAAACAAAGGTGTATATAAGAAAGTGCTGTGAACTTGGCAGATTTAGATTTGTTTACTGAAATAAATTTGGAAATGCCATCGGGAAATCTTTTTGGTACTTAGTGGCACAAGCACTTCCTTTCAAATCTACTAAATCATGCGATGAACAATTGACATATTTTCTTTTTCAATGCGCAGGTGTCTTTCGACTTTTACCCATTGAACGCGAATGTTGTTGTTTCTTTCTACCTCAGTTCAGAAAGCGCATCCCCTGGAGAGGGACGGCTCGTGCCCTCTCACTCCAAAAAATGATTAAAACATATTTCACCCAATTATTTGAAATCTAAACATATCATTAAAATACACTCCTGTCCATAAATTAAGGATAATTCAGAATCACACGGAAATCGAACTCTAAAGTAAAAATTTCACCTGTAGAATTATCACACACATCTTCAGGAATAATATGCAAATTAAACGAAGACACCAGATGACGCTGATTGTACGTCACAATGACGAGAGTGTAAGATAGGGGTATGTAAGGAATGGTGGCAAAGTCGTAAAATTGTTCACAAGCGTTCTGTAAGCCGCTCAGTGCCATAATCGAATAGTTTTGACACAGAAGACGCATGTGGACGATTTCGTACGTGGTAGAATTATAGACCGCCTGGAATGTGGCCGTACTCAGATGGAAGTATCCAAGGAACTTGGAATTGCCCAAAGTGTCATCTCTTGGCTTTGGCAACAATTCCAAGATGATGGAAATATCAGTAGACGTTACAGTTCAGGTCACACCCGAGTTACAACGCCAAATGAAGACCGGTATTTGGCAGTAACTGCCAAAAGAAGCAGACTGAGCACAGCATCCGACCTGTCTCGTCAGCTATCTGCAGCAACGGGTACCACAGTTTCAAGGCAAACCGTGTACAGACGTTTGAGAAATATTGGTCTATATGCTCGCAGGCCTGTCAGATGTGTTCCGCTCACAGCAACTCACTGTCGGCAGCGATTAGCCTGGAGTAGAGAACATGCAATGTGGACATCGTCACAGTTTGCTTGTGTGATGTTTTCCGACGAGTCCAGGTTTAGCTTGCAGTCTGATTCACTTCGTAATTTCATATGGAGAACGCCAGGTACCCGTTACCACCACAACACCATCATTGAACGACACCGTTACCTTGGTGCAGGATTTCTCGTTTGGGGTGGAATTATACTGGGCTCCAGAACAGATCTGCATGTTCAAATCGGAACCATGAACTGCCAAATTTATCGGGACATTATTCTGGAACAACATGTACGTTTGTTTAGGGGTGCCATGAGCGCAGAATTTGTGTTTATGGATGACAATGCCCGTCCTCACCGAGCAAACATCATAAACGAATGTCTTCAATCTGAGAATATCACCCGTATGGAATGACCAGCATTCTTACTTGACTTGAACCCGATAGAGCATGTGTGGGACATGATTGGCCGAAGAATTGCAGCCCGTCAACCACCTCCTACATCTGTACCGGAACTTGGGAGAGCATTGCTTGCTGAGTGGATTAATCTTCCCCGAGATCAGCTCGATAATGTGATACTCAGCATGCCTAGGCGTTGTACGGTCTGTATTTCATCGCATGGGAGACATACAATGTAACCATCATACCAACCATGTAATATTAAGTTTTTGTGAAGGGAGATATTTATTACAATTGCTCCAGGGAGCAAAAATCTTAGTTTTTATGAATGGTATCATACATACACCATCTTTTTTGTTCGTTCTTGTTTGTTTAATAAATGGGATTTATGAATAAGTCACATTTGTTTTGTTTCTGAACCTTTATTTTCTGGAGTTGGCATTATCCTTAATTTATGGACATGAGTGTATATAAAAAAACTGTCATTGGAAATAATTAAAAGCATGAAACTATGAACATCAGTAAAAAATTTTTGCATCCCAAGTTATTTGAAAAGGGAGGAAGTTTTTACTCGACTGAAATTGTTCTGTCTTCGGGCATTAAGTCGTTTTCATTTTAATTAGGACAGAATTTAGGATCATGTGACTATACTTGCCGATGATATCCTGCAGAGAGAGGATAACTGGGGAAGGGATGTTCAAATGTTGCTCAAATTTTATTCCCCCTCTCGCTCTTTGCTCAAACCCCACCATTTTATGACGATCAATTCCTTTTAAACTCCAATTGGTCCAATTGCTCCTCTAGGTACAATTCCTTTTAGATGATCAATACCTTTTAGGGCCGCGGTGGTCCGGTTGGCAAAGGCGTCGAGCCAGTGATCTGAACGTCCCTGGTTCGATGCTCTTCGCTTCAAATCCCCCGGCGTGTTCACTAATGGTTGTCGGAGCACGTAAAATAGGTCGTGGCTACAATGTCCTCCAAGTTCTCGCATTTACCTGTGGAGGTACGGGGTCAAGTGTTCAGGTCTCGTCACTTGACACGGTTCAAAATTACTGTACCGAGGTTCTTCGAGGTCAAGACAGACTTCAGCCCTAGTGGTACCTCGCCTTAAAGTGAAGCTGTTTACTTCCCTTCGCTGAGGACCTATGACCTTTGGACTTGGTGCAGGCTTTCCTACTCCAAGGGGATTGGAAACAACAAAAACATACTTGAACACCTAGCATTAAATTTTTAAAATAATTTCTTCGATAGAGAGGATATTTGGAGATGGATTGGTCAAGCGTTGAGCAACCCAAATCAATCCTTGTTCCCTTCTCCCTCCTTGCTCAAACCCCGTCGTTTTAGGACTAACCTCACTTGAACTCGAGCTCCAGGCATAACTGAAAATAAAAAAACACGTTTTCTACGATAAAAAGACAAATAATAATTCTACAATGCTGTAATTATCGCTGAAACTTCAGGTAAAAGCAGCTTTTCATTTGACATGCATATGTCGCTTGTCACAAGTAGTATTCCATGTCATTTAATAACTATATAGTTTAAATATTTTCTCGTAAACGAAATGACTAAATTTCCTTTTGAAACTGTAGAATTAAATGATTGAAAATAATAAATAGGTATAACAGATACCTGAATGAAAAGTAATTATCTATATATATCAAACAGTTCCGTAACTGACTGACTGGCTGACATAGAACGGACAGACCAAACCGCTGGACCTAAAGGGCTGAAATTTTGCATGGCGATTATTCTTATATAGTGTGCACTAAGAAATATTTTTGAAACACTCTTCTTAGATTTTTTAATTAAATTTTTAAGCAGTCTTTGTAATATTTTTTAATGTTTGAATTTAAAATAATAATCTGAGGGTTATAAAATTTACATCACGAGAAAGATCCTAAAAGTTCCTTTAAAACGAAATGTTTTTTGAATCTTTAGCTCTATTTTCTGATTTTTCATGAATTCTTAAAGAGTAACTTTTAGAATTTAATTTATTAAATACTGATCACGTGGTTTCTTTTCTTTTTGTGATACTCCAATTTAATTCATCGTCACGTGCATAACAACGAAATAAATTGACAAAAGAAATATTAAAATACCGAAAAAGATAAAACTTAACCACTAGACCCATTGAGATGGAAGTTTTTAAAGAATTTAATTCAAAATACTACGTTTTATGGATATTAAAAATACATGTGGTTATCAAAATAATGGAAACACTAAGAAATATGACAAAAATCTTTATTAATGCGGCGCAGGATCACCTTTTCATGTTATACCACCTGATTCACCTTGAAATTGGATTATATAAGTAATAGTGGTTAAGTATGTATTATACCTTTCTTCAGGGAAAAATCACGAAAGTTCCTGTATAGATGCTGTGGTGGATATCGATACCTAGCTCTATCCGCTTATGCAGATCACAGTGGTTGTGTGATATATAGTCGGGGGGGGGGGGTTGTACAGGTCAAGATAAGATATTTGACTTTTTGTCATGCTCTTCCAATCAATGCTTGATATATTTAGCTATATGTATAGGGGGATTATCATCCTGGAAAAGGCCATCTCCTGCGAGAAACAATGTTTGCAACATAGGATGGACTAGTGAGCTAAAATTTCGATATTGTCCTTCCCATTCAATCTCCCTTTTAGGGTTACAATAGGTCCTGAAGAAAACCATGAGATGCCATCCCAAACCCTGATGGATCTACCTCCATGATTGACAGTTGAGGTGAGACTGACAGAATCTTACGCTTGTGTAGGTGTTCTCCAGACATACGCAAGTCCTGTTACGAGGAACGATTGTGAACAATGATTCGTCGGACCAAATGCCGTTTTTCGATATATTACTTCACCAGGATTTGCGCTCGTGGCACCATTGTGGACGATATTTTGTATTGGCATCTATTACAAGTGGTTTGGGAATAGCTACTCTTCCGTAAATGCTTTGTTTGTGAAGTTCCCTTCTACCTCTAAGGGTTGATACATGCAGATGCAGATTGAGCTCTTCGGACATTTTGGTTGCAGTTGTTTACTTTCTTCGTGTTGCAATCCGCTCCAATACCTCGTCGGTCTTTTTCACTCAGCAGTCCGTTTCGTCCACTATTCTGTTTCGCAGAGGATGTTTTTCCGTGGATCTGTATGCTATCATGACCCTAGCTCCAAAAACATCCATTAGTCTGGGGGTCGCAGCAACACATACTCCAATATAAACGCTCTCAGATAATTTGCCCTTTTCGCAAGGTGTGCAAGGTTTGACATTTTACGCTTTTCCTCCCAAAAGCACGATGCCCTTAGCTTCATTACTGCTACTTGACAGAAGATTAATACATACACTACATTATATAAAAAAGTATCGGTAGCCAGACATGTATTTTAAGGAATACGATGTACATTCTTAAACACCACTAATATTGATAGGTGTTTCCCTTATTTTCATAACCACCTGCACAAATTAATTGCATACATTGACCATAGTATTTAATTTGAAAACATTCTTCTACATTGTTTTGTTCTACATTATTTTGTCTATTTTGTTTATTGTCTATACAAATATCCATTACGATATATATATATTTGGCATTAATTGCATACATTGACCGTTGTATTTAATTTGAATGTACTCCGTGTGCACGGGTATTTAGCTAGTTCTAGCAAGTAAGATAATCCAAGCACCAGTCACAGCCAGAGAAATCATTAACTTATCTGACTGTGACTGGTCTTCGAAGCGCAGTAAGGAATTTAAGTGAATTTTTTTTCACCTTGTTTTTCATTAGTTGTTCCAACCCACTCACATCTAAAGAATGGAAATTTAACGGGTTTTTTTGTTTGTTTTTTAAATTGGACAAAATTAGATATTGTTATTTCGTAAAGAGAATTGTTTTGTTTGCTGATGTTACTCCATACTTCTTTTTAAATTTTAAATATCCCATTCAGAAATGGTCCCAATTTAATTTTATTGAAAAGCTTTTAACACATTTTTTTCTCTAGTGTTCCAGTACAGGGGATTAAAATGTTCAGTTTTTATGTAAAGCATTATAAATGTTCATATGAAAACTAGCTGAATACCAGTGCTTCGCTACGGAGTATTTTCAAATTAAATACAAAGGTAAATCTATGCAATTAATTTGTGTGTTTAATATCCATAAAACATTTTAATTTGAATTAAATTCTTAAAAACTTCCATCTCGATTAGTGTAGCGGTTAAATTTTATCTTTTACCGTATTTTAATATCCTTTTCTCAATTTATTTCGTTGTTATGCACGTGACGCAAAATCAATTTAAAGTATCACAAAAAGAAAGGAAACCTAGTGATCAGCATTTAATAAATTAAATTCTAGAAATCAATCTTTCAAACTTCACCAAAAATCAGAAAATGGTGGTAAAGATTCGAAAAAGATTTCATTTTAAAGGAATTTGTATGATCTTTTTCCTGATATAAATTTGATAGCCCTCAGATTATTATTTTAAATGCAAATTTTAAAGAATGTTACAGAAACAGCCTAAAAATTTAATTTAAAAAAATCTAAGAAGAATTTTTCAAAAATATTTCTTAGTGCACCCCTTCATTATAAGAAGAATCGCTATACAAAATTTCAGCCCTTTAGGTCTAGCTGTTTGGTCCCTGCGTTATCTGTCAGTCAGTCAGTCTGTCAGTTACGGAACTGTTTTATATATACAGGTTATCTAGAATATTTCAAAGAAAAACTAGGAGGTTGTACCTCTTCATATTTTAATTTGAATGCATATAATTTCTTTTCTCACATTATGAATACCTGTTTAATAACAATGTTTATTTGGAATAAAAAAATATGTATGAGTAAAAGAAAAAGCTCTTAGAAGTAAATAGAAATAATTCGCTGGCTTTGAATTATTCAACACCACTGGAAGTAGTCAACATGAGGTTCAGTGGTTAAAAGTTTCTATCAAACGACAAAACAAACGAAAGTCAACAGAATTCATATTAAGAATAACATTTAATGAAAATAGAATGTGCTCTTAGTAAGAAGCACCCTTTCGAAGTGACAAAAATGTACTTAACGCGGGAATCGAAATGTTGAAAATCAATGCGCATGCGCGCTATACAGGAAGTGATCTATTTATAGAAATCTTGCGCTACAATTCACTACAGCAGCTGTTAGTAGAATTACATTGCGAACAGGTTATGATTAAAAATAAAAAAGAGTTAATATAATCGAAGAAGGAAAAGTCCGGTGATGATCAGACTGGAACAACCACCAAACAACGTTTTTTTCTTAAATTTGTAATTGGTGAATTAGTTAATAACATAACAGTCGAAAGTATCTGATGTATTATATATATAATTTTTCGACATTGATGTTAATTAAGTAATTAAATGCGATCTTTGAATGAGCTTCCAAAAATATCCTCGAATAATCCAAGACTCTTATTCAAATAGCTTCATCATATTAAAATGTTTTCTACGCTTTTCGCTGTAACCGCGAATCTTAGCAGCCTATCATTTTGCATTATGTCCGCTCGCTCCACTGTCACTAATGAGCGCATGGGCGGCATTATTAATGGAAGAAATGAGTCGCATGTGCCATTATATGTTATGAATTACTTAAACGAGATCCGTAGCATTACATTCGCTTATGATCAATGGCACAATGTTTGTCATACGTATCAGATCTTCTGGAAACTGAAACGTGATAATGGAAAATTTTTGGATGGATTACGGACACAGTTATCACTTGCATCACTAGAGGATAAATCAAGAGTCAGTTTTTCTCGAGATAAAGTCAAAATTTAGATATTCCATTGGTTAACTTTGTGTCGACATTCAGATATTTTTATTGATTTGACAGAACGTAAAATACTTTTCAGTATATCACAAAGAAAATAATTTCTATGACATTTCATAATTATTTTAATAATTATGCATAAATGAATGGTTTATTTCAGAAGTGCGGTTTTCAGAATTTCGGGACACAAGGAAAGAAAATTCTATTCTTATATTATATCGATTCTATTTTTATATTATATATGATACTAGCTGAAAACCCGCACTTCGCTACGGAGTACATTCAAATTAAATACAACGGTCAATGTATGCAATTAATGGCAAAAAAATAAAAATAATATATATATATATATATATATATATATATATATATATATATATATATATATATATATATATATATATATATATATATATATATATATATATATATATATATATATATATATATATATATGTAGGAAGGAGTTAGTACTCCTTCCTTTAGAAGTGAATCATTAGACTTAATTATTTTGAACATTTAATTAAACTAGACGATGTTTACAAGACAGGACTAACACTTAGTATGAAATTTAAAAAAACAACGCATCAACATAGCTATTTGACTCAAAAACGGCAAGCCTGCGGAGCGACACATCCGCTTCGTAATGTCACTAGTCCATCACTCTGTTTTCGCGCCAAGTCCTTCGCGCCGAAGTAGTAGGAGTGGAAGTTGTAGTAATAGTTCAGTTGTGTTGCCAAACTCATTCTCACACGGCCGTTCTGACTTTCCAGACGTCCGCGGCTGGGTTGTAAACAATAATTCTGAAAAGATAAAAAAAAAAGAGCAGAAAAAGGAAAAATATTTCAAAAAATCAAGCAGTGTTCAACACAGTGGTATTGGTGTTCAGTTTCTGCACCACTGTTTCATTTTGTCCGCTGCAGTTGATGTTATGGTTGGACCATCGTGATGTCCTAACTTTCGAACTTCGTAACGATCGTTGGGGTTGATGTTCGTGATCTCATATGGTCCGAAGAACTTTGGTCGGAGCTTTAATCCGGTTTCAAATTGAGTTCGTTGTATTGCCACTTTGTCACCGATCTTGTATTTACAAGCCGGTTTACGCCGTTTGTTATATTGTCGTATGTTTTCTTCCTGTAAACGGAGGATATTTCGTTTAGCTTCGATACGTAACGCTTCTTTGTCATCAAGAATTCTTTGGTGGTGTTCCTCGTCAAGAAGATTTTTAATCTGTAGATCCTCTTGTTGTTTCATTTTAACACCAATTAAAAGTTGAAAGGGTGTGAATTTTGTACTGCGTGTGGTGGTACTATTTAAGATACGTTGCAATCTTGGGACATATTTAAACCATTTGTCAGGTTCATCTAGAGCTAACTTAGTTAAAACGGGAATAATTGTGCCATGAACACGCTCAACCTGACCGTTGCCACGTGGCACACCTGTTGCTATTGAAATGTGTTCAATTGACTGTTCCTGGCAGTAACTTTGAAATTCTGAAGATGTGAATGCGCTACCTTTGTCAGTAATGATTTTTGAAGGGTTGCCAAATGTAGTTTGTTGCAAGGATAATTTGTCTAAGGCATCTTTCGTAGAGGTGGACTTCACGGGATAGATCCATACAAATTTGGAAAAGGCATCAACTACTGTAAAAAGATACTTATAACATTTTTTGTCGATGGTAAAGGTCCTAAAAAGTCGCAATGGTAACATTCAAGGGGTGCATCACCTTTTGGAATGGGGTGAAGGTATCCTTCTTGTTTTCCAGATTTTCGCGAGGACAAAATGCAAGGAATACAGTTCGAAAAAATTTCTTGAACTAATTTCTTAAGTTGAGGAATGAAAAATTCACGAGAAACAATTAATTCGGTTTTTTGTGAAGCAAAATGACCTTGTGAATGGGCGTTTAGCACTATTTCTTTCTGCATCATTTGTGGTACTACTAAAAGTTCGGCATCCTGATGAAGTTTATAAAGAATTCCGTTTTTAACAAAAAATTCATCAGAAGGTGTAGATTCAAGCATAGATTTAATTTGAGATATAAATTCATCCTGGTCTTGGGCATTTTTCACCTTTTGAGTGATATCATTTGAGGTAATTACAAGAATGGGGTTACGACTTAAAGCATCAACATGTTTCATCTGTCTACCGGGTCGATGACAAACTTCATAATCAAAGTCTTCTAACATCAATGCCCATCGAGCAATTTTAGCTGGTAGGTCTTTTTTGTGCATCGTTTTTTGGAAAGCATCACAATCGGTGATAATTTTAAATTTTGTTCCCAACAAGTAGTTTCGAAATTTTTTTAGCGCTTCAATAACGGCAAGAACTTCCAGTTCATAACTATGATATTTTTCTTGTTGAACTGTAGTTTTACGGCTAAAATAATGAATAGGATGAAACTGTCCATCATCGGATTGTTGCAAGAGCACAGCGCCAAAACCTAAGGAGCTGGCATCAGTGTGGTGTTATAATGGGTATCCCTGTTGAAAAACACGAAGAACTGGATTTTGTGAAAGAATGTTTTTCTGTTGTTGAAAAGCTGCTATTTGTTCAGGGGGTTTGGGAGCTTCAATAACTTGAAATTTTGGTTCAACCTTTTCACTTTTGACGGATTCATTCTCAAGGGCATCATCATCGGCATCAAATATTTTTGGTTCAAGAGTTGCTTTGATAGTTCCAATATCAAAAGCATTATCATCATCGTTATCATGAAGCAAATCTAAATCACTGGCATCAGCATCATCTAAATATTTTCCATCATCATTATCATGAAACAAATCTAAATCATTGGCATCATCATCATCATCATCACGTTCAAAATCAATTGGATTATCCATTTTCTCTACCCTAGAAATCTTATCTTGAGTAGATGTTAGAGGTTTTTCAGACATGCATATTTGGCCCTGATCTTGAATTTGTTTTTCTACAATTTTCTGTTCCGCAAAAGGGAGTCGTCGAGAACGTTGATTTACGGGGATTTCATCTTGTAATAAAATAGTCCTTTTAATTTCAGTGTCTTGAACTTTATGGGGTTTGTAGGAAGTAACGATATTTTGAACTTCCTCACGAGTTTCAGAATTCAAAATGTGTGAAAGATCAAATGGAAAAGCTTGATCATCAGAAACATTAGCAATATTAACGAAGGTGTTATTTTCAGGAGTTTTGCATAAACGAATACCGTCTTTATCAAATGTAAATTGGGTTTGCTGTAAAAAGTCGATTCCGATAATCACATCAAAAGGAATCAAGTCATCCTCTAGAACATGTATTTTAGCAGGTAAAGTAATGGTTTGAATTTCGATGGAATCCTGAAAGAATCCGATGCTGTGAACTTGGTTTTTGCCAATTCCTGAAAAGGGAATGTTGGTGGGCTGCAATGGTGGCGAACCAATTCTTCGATAGGTTTTCTCATTGATGAGGGTTGCCTGTGACCCAGTGTCACAGAGTGCTGTCAATTGAATTCCTGCAAGTTGAATGTTAACATGCATGGGATTTTTCGATGAAGTTTCAGGAGAAAGTGCATTTACAGTTTTATCAGAAATAGGTTTTTGAGAATCAGGTTTTGGTTTAGAATTTCGATAACTTTTAGGGCAATTAGCATGAACATGACCAAAACTTTTACATCCGTAGCATTGTTTACCATGTGACTTATTCAAACATTGGTTGCTTTTGTGACCTCTCAAGCCACAGGAAAAACATACTGGCTGTGTATTTGGGCTACGTGTATTATCGACTTTCACATTGAGGTAGGAAGCATCAATTTTTTTCTAATTATTTTGTCTGAAATTTTGTGATCTGTTAAAGATTTGTTCATAAATTTTCAACTTTTCCTTAAATTCAGGGACGGATTTACAACCGTAAAGAATAACTTTATTGTTTGTTGAATCAGGAATTCCGTTTATGACATACTCAAACAGAGAGGAGTCATCGAGAGAACCTTTGTGTGCCAAATCTCTCATAGCTAAGAAATATTCTTGTGGGGTTTCAAACGGTTTCATACGTCGAGATTCCATTAATTTATGTAACTGAATACCGTTAATTTTGTCCGAAAATTCGTCTAATAAATGGTGCTTCAATTGTTCCCAATTTGTAATTCCACGAATAGACCTAATTAAAGTTTGAGCGGGACCAGTTAAACATTTTCTAACAAAAGTAATTTGGTGAATTGGATTGTTTATCTGATATAAACAAAAAAGTTCTTCAACGTCAGATATAAAATTCTCAACACTGTAATTATCACGAGACGAGAAAGGTTTTATTAAATCAACAACGTCTTTCAGACTAAACAACTGGAAAGAGAGATTCGCAGTTTCAACTGAAGGCAATGAATTTTGATCTGATTCACCAACGGAAATGTGTGTATTTTGCTTATTCGAAGATTCTTTTGCGTCAATGGTGGGGGAAAAGGGAGATCTATTTTCCTCTATAACGCTGTTAGTTTGGGATGAACGTGCACCCGGAAGTGAGTCATCATTCACTTCGCATTCCGAAAGATCAGAAAATTCTGCTTTTAATAACGATAAATCAGTAAGACTCATAAGAATGGTATTGGCACATTTGTCTGGGTCAGTTGAAAATTCTAAATGAAGTAGATTACAAATAGAAATCAAGTCTTTAAGTGAAAACTCTTTAAGTACTTTCTGTTTCGTTGCTTCTAACACATGGCTGTTTAAAACCTGTAAATTTACGTAATCTGGTACGATTTTGTCTGTCGCCGTCTGTACCAAAAATTAAACGATGTAGAACCTTTATTTGATTCGTGCTACCAATTTTTAATGATTTTGCAATATTGGGGTAATCGTTGAGAGTAGCCATAACTATATACTAGGTTCAAACAATTGTAGTACACAAATATACAAATATTCAAAACCAAAATCAATAATTATAATACGTAGGTACTCAAATTCAAAAGTAGAAAATAATATTTCAAATCGAAATTTTTTCAAATACCAATTCAATAATAAAATATTGATTCTCAAAATATGCATCAAAATAAGTAATCTTTAAAACAGGTTTTGTTCAAGAAAACAAAATTATGAACTAAAATAAGCATCAAATATCAAATAATAAGTTCTTCAAAATAATTTCTCTGGTTGAAGAAAACAGATGACGTAAATTTAGATATGTATCAAGTTAGATATTACTTCAGCAAAATATTCATCAAATTAATCTTCAAAATAAATCACTGTTGAAGAAAATAGAGGATGTAAATGCAGCATCAAAATAATAGTTAAAGTTCTAATGTTAAAAGCATCAAAATTGGGAAATCGAAAGTATCAAAATTGTGAAATCGAAAGCATCAAAGCATTCTGCAAAATAAAAAATATTCTCGCAAGAAAACAGCAGAATTAAGTTCAACATCAAAGCGCATCAAATAAGCAAAGTTGTCATCAAATAAACATTCGCTTCGACAAAATTATGCATCAAAATAATAATATAATAATCTTCAAAAGTATTCAATTCGCGATCTTTCAAAATATATATTATGTTGTGGTTTGTTCAAGGAAACAAGATTCTTCAAGTTAAATGTCGAAATTTTCATCAAATCATCAAATAATTTCATCGAAATAGAATTCTCTTCAAGAAAACAGAAGTGATAAATTCAACGTCAAAGACCATCAAAAGTGAATTTAGCATCAATTAAATTCCTGCATCAAAAGAACGTTGAAATATCTTTCAGTTTTCTTAAATCATCAATAAGTTGAGAATTCCCTTAATCATCAAAATTTTCTTGAACAAGCGTCAACGTATGCATCAAATAATTTTAATATGATCCAAGTTACTTACAATTCTGGTTTTGGTTCTCATCATCCCATCAGAGTATCATCAGAGTCCGTGGCACATCACTTTGGCTTTCGCTTTCGATATCCAAATCCAAAATGACAGACAACAGTAATCCAGTCGAAATCAAGTCGAAATCAAGTCGAAATCAAGTCGTATCATCGAAAGAAAATAAAGTTTTTTTTTTTTTTAAGTTCAGCATGCTAGGGGTATTTTTCGAGTCCGAGGGCCGAGCACCCATGTAGGAAGGAGTTAGTACTCCTTCCTTTAGAAGTGAATCATTAGACTTAATTATTTTGAACATTTAATTAAACTAGACGATGTTTACAAGACAGGACTAACACTTAGTATGAAATTAAAAAAAACAACGCATCAACATAGCTATTTGACTCAAAAACGGCAAGCCTGGGGAGCGACACATCCGCTTCGTAATGTCACTAGTCCATCACTCTGTTTTCGCGCCAAGTCCTTCGCGCCGAAGTAGTAGGAGTGGAAGTTGTAGTAATAGTTCAGTTGTGTTGCCAAACTCATTCTCACATATATATATATATATATATGTATGTATGTATGTATGTATGTATAATAAATACGACGATCAATGTTTACAACTGATGTAAAAGAATATATATATTTATAAAAAAATCGTAAGGGATATTTTTATACACAAAATAATGTAGAGGAAAATATTCATATTAAATCTAATAGGACATACTAAAGATTATAGTACAGTTAATATAGTACAGTTTGAGGAACATTTCTTTTACTGTATTTTAATATTTTTTTAATAATGTCCAATCGTCTGCCGCATTACCAAGAAAATTTTTTGTTTTTACAATTTCCTTGCTATGAACGTGACGATAAATTAATTTAAAGTATCAGAAAAAGAAATCACGTGATCAGCATTTAATAAATTAAATTCTAAAAATTAATCTTTTAAAATTCACCAAAAATCAGAAAATGGAGACAAAGATTCGAAAAAGATTTCATTTTAATGGAATTTTTAGGATCTTTCTCGTGATATAAATTTTATAATCCTCAAATTATTATTTTAAATGCAAACTTAAAATAAGTTACAAAAACATCTTAAAAATTTAATTTAAAAAAATCTAAGAAATTTTTTTCAAAATTCTTTCTTGGTGCACCCCTACACTATAGGAAGAATCGCCATGCAAAATGTCAGCCCTTTAGGTCCAGGAGTTTGGTCTGTGCGTTATCAGTCAGTCACTCAGTCATTCAGTTACGGAACTGCTTTATATATTTAGATAACTATTTCATATAATTATAACTGTACAGAGAATATGTGCATCTGTGTTTGAACCTCAACCTGTTATTTTTCTCTGAGCTTTTAAATATTTTTCGGTGAGAACGTAACGAACATGAAATATCAAAGTTCTACTTTTATGTAAAATATTTTCGATAAGTCTTTCCCTCGGTTATGGGTTACTGTAGTGTACGCAACATGGGTGAAACCTAGGTCTTTGACTGCTAGGTAAGAGTATGTGTTAGGCTAGCACAATATGGTGGAGTTAGGCTCATCCTTAATTTAAAAAAAGGCGGTAAAGATGTGACTATTTTTTTAAATTAATCGGACAAACCGTTAAACATACAATGGTGCGGTGCCCACTACCCTAAGTTGAAAAAAGGGTCATTCCTAAAGAAGATCGATAGATCATTAGAACTCGTTAAGAAAAGTCCATCAGTGGAAAAAGAGCCGATGCAAGTCCTCGGGGAACCGAGCTGACAAAAGGAACCGCAGACCTTGGAAGTGGCCAGGTGTGACGAAAAGCTGTGAGGGTTCTTGTATCACACTGCGATGGAACTTCCGAGATGTCTCTAGAACTTTACGAAGAAAATGGTATAAATGAACGAAAGACTATTAGACAAGGAATTGCAGACGGGATCTTGATGAGGTATTGACGTGCGGAGAGAGCGCGGGAAATCGAGCAGCCGTGAATTCTCGATTGAACTGTAGTTATGAACTCCGCTCTCCCTAATCGATGTTACCAGAGTTCTTCTGAAGAAACACATGTACATTATTATTACTGTGTATATCTTATATTAAACGAGATGTAAATAGAGCATTTATCCGTGTCTACATTAATATTACGAATTACTTAAACACGGCATTTACAGTATGCATTTATGGGAATCTCAGGTTCATTTCCTACTGCGAAATTTTCGACGAACAGAAAGAACGACCGCTCACCGCTATTCTCAGTAAATGAAGTTTTTTGTTGTCGTGCACTAAAAGGCGTTTTTGCGTGTTTACCATGCAAACCCGACGGTCAGACATTTGCATAGAAAAATTTAGTTTAGCGAATGGCAGTGAATCGTGTATCATGTAGGCCATTACGATGCCGTGTACCATCCCGTTGAGGTGGTCACAGGTTTGGTTGTTAGGATGGTTGGGTTACGGTCATTTTATTTTCTTTTTGCTACATGAGGTCTCGTTAAACCGGAACCTACTACTTCAAGCCGATTCCGAACGGCTGCAAACATCCATGTACAAACTAACAGCAGGACTCGAACCTACAGACAAGCCGTCGCCTTTCCGTAGTTAGAATGAAAGGATTACCAGTTAAACTAATGTTTTTAATGATGCGAGGATTATCTATATATATAAAACTGTTCCGTAACTGACTGTCTTACTGACTGACTGATTGACTGACTGACAGACAACGCACAGACCAAACCGCTGGACCTAAAGTGCTGAAATTTGCCTGGCGATTCTTCTTATAGTGTAAAGGTGCACTAAGGAATATTTTTGAAAAATTCGTCTTAGATGTTTTAATATTACATTTTTAAGCTGTTTAAGTAACTTTTTTTAAGTTTGCATTTAAAAATAAGAATTTGAGGGTTATGAAATTTTCCTTTAAAATGAAATATTTTTCAAATCTTTACCTCGATTTTCTGATTTTTGGTGAATTTTTAAAGATTAAATTTTATAATTTCATTTATTTATTGCTGATCACGTGATTTATTTTTCTGGTACTTTAAATAAATTTATCGTCACGTGCATAACAACTAAATAGACAAAAAATATTTTTTTCCTTGCTAATGCGGCAGACGATTGGACATTATCCAAAAAAATATTAAAATAGAGTAAAAGATATGTTCCTCAAAATGTACTATATTCTTTAGTATGTCCTATTAGATTTAATTTGAATATTTTCTTCTCCTTTATTTTGTCTATAAAATTATCTCTTACGATTTTTTTCTAAATATATTTTTTTGTTTTTTTTACATCAATTGTTTACATTGATCGTCGTATTTATTATATATATATATATATATATATATATATATATATATATATATATATATATATATATATATATATATATATTTATTTATTTATTTATTTATTTATTTTGGCATTAATTGCATATATTGACCGTTGTATTTAATTTTAATGTACTCCGTAGTGAAATCGGGTTTTCAACTAGTTTTATATAAATGGCTGGTTTATCTCTCCAAGCTGGACAGCATTTAACTTCATACAGTGCCATCTAAATTATCGCCTTAGTATATAAACGATTAGCTACTTCAGGAGTATATACATATACCTTGAACGATGAGCACACATGCCTAGCAGCTCATGCTCCACAGCATGTTGAGAACCACTAAACAATTTTCTTTTACCATGAAAACTACTGAAATACCCTGTTATATATTTTAGAACCATTTAAATATATGTAGCTGTTTTATATTAAATAACAATAATTCAGAATGTCTGAATCAGGTGTAGCAATATATAAGAGTAGCATGGAATCATGGCTGTCATGCATTAGAGATCCCTCGTGTTACGTGACTATTTTCAGAACGATAAAAGACATTATCAACTGATTACAGAAAATTCAATCAGAAATGCATATTTGAACACATTCAGAGAAATGTTTCAAAATTTTGTTAAAACTTATTTTATTCCATTATTTCGGGTCTCAAGAGGTAATACTGCGTCAGACTGAGACGTAGTCAAGCTTTGTTTTAATGCTTTTCCCGCCGGCTCTTATATCTGCGATTGACTTTCTGAAGCTAGACACTGATAAAAAAGTTTTTTCTTAATATGATTTAGACTAGTCAGAAATAGCTTTTTAGCGATCGCATAAAAGTTTGCGAATGAAGAATATATGCTTTTATAAAAGATATTTATATATTTTTTTTTTCGTTGCTCATGGTCGTGTTTAAGTCCTAGTTATTGGAAGTGACGTTCAGGTTTCTCCGATCATTTATAATAAACTGCAGAATCGGCTTATTTCTTTCAATGTAGGCTGACTAAAAATAAACAAAATTGTAATGCTATTATGCATCAACAAGATAGTAAAAAATTGAACCTACTCTACTAGATTTATGCGGATCAATGAATCCATACGTAAAGAAAAAATTCCCTGATGACATATACTGTTTAGAAATATGGCATTTCTTTCGGCAGTATAAATAAAACAATCTCGGCGTTGTTTTATTCGCAGGCACGTCGACGGCACTCTAATGTGACCTCTCCCTCGTCGCTATCTCGAATGTTTACCTGAAAGGTAAAATCTTTCTTTAAACTAATTCACCGTGTCTAGACAGTCTGATATCTCTGCATTAGCTGCGGCATTAGGACTGGATCAGTATCATTTTGTTATATGTTCAATAAGAAAATACATACTAATTTATTTCTTGAATAAAAATTAATTCGATTTTTTCTTCTTAACCCATTAAGCGCCAATTCTCCCATTTTAGGAAACTTCAATAATAATTTTTTTCCCAGCGTGATATTAAGATATATACAAATAATTTTTTATTATTTGCATCTTAAAGGTACAAAGTATACCGTGAATTTTTTCCAGAAGGACAACTTTAACATTTCTTTATTTTACAGTATTTTGAATATGTGCGAAATTGTCAAATTCTACTGACATTAGTAAAAAAAAAAAATCAGAAAATATATTTATATATGTGAGTGACTTGCTTTTTACGAAAAATTAATAGCAATAACGCTGTGAATCCTGCATTTTAGAGCGAAAATCGAGTGAAACACACTGTCACAAAAAAATATATGCACCCAGAAGGAAACGAACTGCTATCACGAAACTTAACATGTATGTAGTGTACGAGGAGATAAGCAAATGATTACAAATTCAGAAGAACAGACCGTTTTATTATGAAGATATGGCATGAAAAAGGTTACAAATCAGTAAGTAGTAAATCCACCTCTGGCAGCTATACAAACCGAAACACGGAGTGGCATCGTATCAATGAGGTACCTATTACCTTCTGTGGAAGATCATGTCATAATCTTTGCAACTGGGCAGTTAATTCACCAGTATTCCGGGACGGCTGCAGTTGTCTTCCAAGCACGTCCCAGACGTGCTCTATTGCCGAGAGGTGTGATGACCTGGCATGCCATGGGAGTACGTCATATCCTTGAAGACATTGTTGAGAGAGTCACGCAGTATGTAGACGACCGTTGTCTTGCTGATAAATGGCACCTGGGCGACTTGATAGCATACGCAGTACAACTGGCTTTAAAATCTCGTCCACGTAACTGCGTGCCGTCAAAGTGCGTTGAATGACGACTAGAGGTGATCGTGTGTCCCAACAAATCCGTCCCCACACGGTCACACCTTGTGTAATCGCCGTATGCCTCTCGACAACAAATGTCGGATCGGACCGTTGGCCTGGACGCCTCCACACGCGTATGCTCTGGTCATCAGCATTGAGACTGAATTGGGATTCATCGCTGAAGATCACACGCCCCCAGTCGGTCACACTCCATCTTGCCCGAGGTCGGCAAAAATCCAGTCGACACTGCCTATGATGTGGGGTCAGTGGTAGGCCTCTTAATGGACGTCGGCTCCTTATACCTGCGTCTCCGAATGGTTTCCCTTAATACCACCGGATGTATGGAAGTTGGTAAATGGCGTCGAACCGATTATAGCGACTTTGTTGGTTCGGACGTGGCCGCTCATATGATTGAGCGATTTTCGCTTGCATTTGTGTTCCCGGGACGCTCTGACCCTCCTCGACGGTAGACTATCCCTTTCGTGATACATTGTTGCCAACACCGAGCAACTACCATAACGCCCCGACCTAGGTGGCGGCCGATACGCTTGTTCGACCAACCAGCTTCTCTGATGCTTACTATACGCCCCCTCTCAAAGTCCGACAATTATTCGTATTGTCGGAAGTTATGTCTCAGAGGCATCTGTAGTCACAATACCGTCCATCCAAGTTGACAGATTTGTTTGAATAACCCTATGGCACGAGCATTCATGCTTTTAAACTCTCACTGCACATCTCATATGCGCATAGTGCGCTTACCCTTGTCTCATTGGCGTCGAAATTTTAATCATTTGCATATCTCTTACCGGACTATATTCCTGCCAATTTTCGTGATAGTAGCTCGATTTCTTCTGGGTGCATATATTTTTTTGTGACAGAGTGTATTTTAACACTGATTTCTAAGCACTTATTTTGAAAGGTCCCATAGGAGACCTTCTGACTTGCTGGATTTCAGTTCTGGCCATATGGAGCGCGCTTTGGTTACTACTGATTCATAATCTTTATATCTCTTTCTGTGAAGAATAAGGGATCAGGTGGTGCACAGACCCATTTTCATGAAGAGAGGTTTATATAAAATAATTTTTTAATCTTAAAAACTGGAAAAAATATTTTTTATAATTCGAGAAGCTTTAGATTATGACTTAGATATGCAATCTTTGGACTCTGATGAATACCCAAATGAAGCAGCATTATATGTTTGCCCCCTGACCTTAGTCAGGTAACTGATGAAGAAAATATTGCAGAAAATGGTTTAGATGAAACGATTCCAGTGGACGTTTCTGGACAAGTTGAACTAAAAGTCAAACAGCGGGAAGGTAGAAATCTTGAGAACATGAAAACAAAACGTAAGAAGAGAAAAAGACCCATTACAAATGATACTTTAGAAGACGATACAAATATAGAAGGAAACAAACTGGAGGAAAAGAAAGCCAAAAAGATATTAAATTTGGAAAAAACAAATGAAATGTTGGCTATTGAATCAGAAGAAATGTCAGAGACACGGGATGAATGGGCAATGGAATCTCCGTATGAAATTTTCGAAATGTACATTGAGTCGGAGATCAGAAACATGTTACCGAAGATACTTTCAGATATGCTCTGAAAAAGAATAACAACGCATTTTCATTATCTGAAATTAACATACAAAAATTTATCGGAATCGTTCTATTTAGTGAATATTACGTTCTGCCTCAGGAAATTTTTATACGTGATTAAAAAGTACAATGATATTTCAAAAATGTATATTTATTTCCATAAACAATATAGAATACTCGTTTAGGGATGTTTTAAATGCTTACTTCCTTGAATTTAGCATAACACACGGCTTGGATTTTAATACGCGAAAGAAACAAGCTTTAGCCCCATTAGGCGCTAAGTCTCCCATTTTAGGACCCTATCGAATATTCTATACGAATGCAGATTTTTTTAAAAATTTAAACTGCGAATCAATTGAGACAAGTAATACACTGAAAAATACGTGAGATTCTATTTAGACGATGAGGTTCATAAAGCGGAGCTTAATGGGTTAAGTTCGACAAAATTTCAGTCTGAAGTTTCAGTCTGAACTGGGCAAATTATTCTGAAATTTTTAATGTAGATTTTGCGGCTGTATTTGAAAAGATCTACTGGTGGATCAGTAAATCCGTGGGGGAATGTGGCCATTTTTTTACACGTAGAGCTAAACACAATTAAACTTTTCACGAGTTGATCAAATCTCAAATATCGATTAGTTTTTAACCGGTTGGTTTTTAATGTTAACTTTCCTTACCTTTATTTGAATTTGTGGTAAAATAACCGTATTAGATGTATTTAAATTATAGTTGAATCTTGATATCTTTTTATAAAATTTCATAGTTATTCAATGCTGGTTTAACGCTATTATTGAGGATAAAATATTACACATGAAACACATAAAGTTGTGTATTTATATATTTTATAACATGTGTGTAATGAAAAACTGCTTGCACCTAATATAATTTCAGACTTTCTCCAAAAAATTGCCCTTTTCTGACATAGAAAAGTAAACAAAGAGAATACTGAACAAAGAGAGTACTGAACACTGGTAGAAAATTACAAGACAAAGCAATGTTGAAAATACATCAACACGTGGACGACTAACGCCCTCTACACTTGAAAAATACAACTAATTTCCGTCACAACGCCTGAAAGGAAGAATCTGACCTCTTTCTCTTGTATCTCTCCTTGCCTAAGTTGCCACCATGTCGCTTAGTGTCGGTCGGACCAAGTCCGTCACCATGCACGCAATAAACGACAGCTAAAGGAACTGCTTTCTTTCACCCTCGGCTCAACACTCGCAATTCATCTGATTATGACATATATACACACAAAAAGAGGATTCGTTTATTTTTACGTACAAAGTTGTAAAATATCTAATGTAGTTAGTTTGAATACCGTACAAATTTTATTCTTTACAGTCTTGAACAGAAAATTTATTCTATAGAAAATAAGAAGTTTAAAAGAAAATATGCAAAGTAACTTTTGATTTTTAAAGTACATTATTTCTACATGCCTAATTCTGATCATTTAACTGAGATTGCAATATAATTTTAGGTCGCTTTATCTGAGAACAAACACTATTCAGATTTTAAAGCATAAATTGTTCGGCGACATTATTTCGTTTAAATCTCCGAAGAGAAACCTCAAAACTCAACATATATTTTTTCCCGCAGATCTATTTTCGATTACATTTTCGAAACTTCTTGGATTATTTAAAACGTCTGAATGAAGAGTTTCGATTCTTCAATATATTCAAAATGTGCACGTGCACTATGTCAAATCCCGAATGATTTGCCAGCCAATGGCGTTGCTTAAAGGTGTGATGTCACAAGACGATGCCAGCGTTACGCCTATTGGGCAACACAAATGGGAGGTCGACTTTTTGAATGGTTCTTTCACAATTTTGACAGAGCACCCCTGAGGGCGACATCTGGCAGGCTCGTACCCACCTCCCCACCCTATAGTCCACACCGAATGCTTTACAAGCCAACAGATTTGACGTATCCATCTATACCCGGCTTAGACATTAGATAATGACATTAGAATTCAGCGTTCTTTGTCAGGATATGAACCAATAACCCATTTCAGGCGTGACTTATCCAATAATAGTTTTCGGTTCGGTTTTAGGAATGCTGCGAGAACTTGTCACATGAATAACCTGTTTCGTTTCAAGAGGATTAGCGAAAACGCTTTGAGGGTGGGGGACGTCAGATCTCATCAGGGTCAAGTTGCGGATTACTTGTTTTTATTTCCTAACCATCAGTTGACGTTAATTCTTTTCTAGACTCCAATTCGTCTCAATTCCGGGCACCTCGGAGTCACTGGAGATGAAAGAGAGAGGCAATGACCCGCTACAGAGGTTAGAAACTTACCCGTTTGCTTAGGTAAGTTGTTACATGACTGTATTTTTAATTCCTGTTTAATATCTCTTTGTTATTTTCTCCACTATTCTTGGAATTTAATATAATATCCTTGTTATTATATAGTCTAATAATTTCAAAATTAAGTTGATATGATGATTCTCTTATCACTTATTAATTTTTAGAAGTATGACTCGGGAAGTTATAAAATTTGTCATATTAGAAAAAAACAGACATGGCTTTAATACTATTTGAGATACAGAAAAAAATTGATATTTTGACTGAAATAAAATGAGTACAGATAAGATATCTGTACACATATAAAATATGTATCAGTACAAATTTAAACTAAGAGACAGTCAGATTTTCAAGAGGTTTTAGTTAACCAATCATTCGCGAATTTGTCTACTATTTTGAACAAATGTAAATTAGGAAAGAAATGATTCACTAATCTCACTACTGACTTGCAGTAGCCTATGCATATTTAGAAGGAATTAGAAATGAACAATACGATAAAAGTGTGTTGATCAGCCGGCTATAATATGTTGAAAATAATTATTTAATACCTAGCTATAAAAGATAAGAATTTAAGACCTTGCTAACTATGAAAAAAAAAGAGCCCAGAATCGAAAATGGTATAACGGTGGTCCAAATGAAAGGGATACTTTTGGGGTTTTTTTCTGTAATGATAAGGTAGATAGAATATGTGAACATAAAAGAAGTGATAGTGATATATGAGCTACATATCCCCTTTAGATGCCTTGTCGGTTCAAGCAAGTACCCAGCGCTTCATTAGATTTCGGGTACCATGAGGGAGGAACACCCATAGTTGCGTGCGGAACCAGTCTTGAACAGCGTCCTACACCTTTGCATCATTAGCAAACTGGTGGCCATTGACAGGCTTATTCAGTGGGTCGACGTTGTGGTGATAGGGGGCTAATAGGGTGGTAGACCTACCAACGGAAGCGCTATCGAAAATATTGTATGCGGCAGCAATCCATTCCATAGTCACGGCCAAGTGTGCTTCAGCAGGTCTCGGCATGTCCCGTGCTCACCCGTCTTTTGCTAAATTCACTAAACCATCTGAACACCGTTGCAGGCATCATTGGACGTCCATCATTGTCGTCCTTCATTGGACGACACGTTTTGGCTCCACTAACACCGTCTGCCGTAAAAACTTAAATAACTTCTCGCTGGGCCTTTTTCGACGAAACCATGTCGCGTCGTCATCTTGTTTAGGCCCGTTCAAACAGTACACTCACACTTTCGGATGATAACAGCTTCGTTTCGTGACATACAACGTCATCCACCAACCCAAACATAAAGCTCCGAGTTTTAAACACTATCGCTGTTACAAAAGTATCGCTTTCATGTGGGTCACCCTTATAACTGAATACTCTGTCAGCCATCAAAAGAACACGCAGGATAGGAAACAACGTAATACTTTGATTATTAACAACAGAAAAAAGACGCCAACAGAATCGAAAAGAGTAACCTAAAACATTCATAACTATAAAAGGAACACCCAGAAACGAAACGAATCGAAAATAATTTAATACCTTGCCAGCCATAAAAAGAATACTCTATATCGATAATCATATAATACCAGGCTAACTATAAAAAGAACACACAAAATAGAAAAGGGTCGAAAATAATAATTTAACATCGCGCTAACTATTATAAAACATCCGGAATCGAAACGCTATAAATTATACGTCAATTACTGCGTCTCCCAGGCCAGGACTTTTTTCCATTTCTTAGATAATCCCGGGAAGCAATCCCTATAGGAAAATAAAAACACATAAAATTCGTCAATAATGTATCCTTACGACCCTGGACTCAAAAAGGTCATTATCTAAAATTTTATGGCGCTCGTTACATCGTAAATGCAGTATAGGTTCTCAAAGTTCCTTTCTTTAAACTTAAGCACTCCAGATCTACTTTTTGCCGTAATTCACCATTTTTTTCCGCAAGAATTGACGAAAAATCTCTATGCATTTAGTGTAGCTGAATTCTTTTGAGCATAGTCATTTTGATAACATTTAGACTTTAAATGTATGAATAGAAAATTTAAAGTTTAATATCTTTAGTAAAATAACCTTAATTTTCATGAATGGCAAATACAGAGGCTGTTCGCGCATTTTTTAGACGATTTTGGTAAGCGGTAATAAAAAATCGTTTGTTGCAAAAGAAATAATTGCAATTGTACTATGTTTTTAAAAGTCAAAATTATCGTCTGCGGTTTGAAAGTTTTGTTTTTATTCAAAATGGCGTTTTTAACAAAGCAGTGGTTCGAAGGCTACATTTATACTCTTTCCGAAGAGAAATATGCATACTCCGTTATCCAAAAACGATGTGAGAGTCATGGTTTTGTGATATCTAAAGCGTCGATATGTAATATCGTCAACAAGAAAGGAAAAAAAAACGTCAAATTGGAGCCTCAAGTGGGACAAAAATTCCAAACAAGTATCCAAGAAAAAAAAAGACATCTTCGACTGTTGCAAAGGTACGTTGTTTAATGTTAAAAGAAAATCCCCCTAGTCAAAGGACAGTTGCAAAATCATTAAAATACTCGGTGTCCACTGAAAACAAAATGATAAACATTGATTTAAATCTTAAGAAAGCGAAACTCTGCACAGCCTCTGTATAATCAATCTTCTTGAAAAATGTTTTTGTATATCCAATTCTATTTTAAACTTGTTTATTTCAAATGCATTTGCCTCTTGAATATTTCAATATTTTTACTTTTTTTAATTATAAATTTATTATTTCACTATTTTTTTTACTTATATTACTTTTTTTTTTCTTTGGTTTATCCTTAACCATCAAGCTCGTAAACATGGTTTATTGGTATAAAATTTACTAATGTAGCAATGCTGAATCTAAATTCTAGTTTTCAGGTTGTCTTTTTTGTAATGCTTTAGGGAAAAGAATAGTATTGATTAGGAACTATTATGTCACGAAATTTTCCAGTATCTGGAGCATGAACCTACAATTTTTTACTTGTTAGATACTCCAGTTTTACTTTAAATTCATAAATAGACATTTCTTTTTCTGTTTCTAGAATAGACATTTATTTCATTAGATAATATTTAATTTCATAATCATTTATATTATGCTTTTTTTTTTACTTTTATGTGTATTGTACATTTTAGCAACCACTACATTACATAAAGTGAACTTTTCTTTAGTTTTGTATGCCTTAATACACCTCCAAGAAATTTTTAATAACTGATATGAAGAACTGGCAACTTGTTTGATAATGTGTAAGGAAATGTTTGGTAAATTCATGCTTATTGGTACTCCAATGAATTAGAAATCAATTTTCATCATGCTACAATATTAGAACAGATGTTACAATCTTATACGAGATGAATTCTTTGTACATTAATAATGAAAAACAATTTTGGCCTTTAATATTTGCTCTTAAAAACTTGCAAACTTTGCCTAAAAGCTACAAATATTCATATGACAAATTATTCAAAAAAAATTTAAACGCTTAAAATTCCATCAACAAAAATGAGCGGCAACATAACTAAAATGGAAAATATAGGACTAACCGTAAACAATTTACATTAATCTCAGATTGAAAATTTTGCCTCTAATAATGAGTGTTCAAATTGGAATTTTGAAATTTTACGTTTTAATCGGTCTATCTTTCAAACTATCGTAATTACAATTTTTGATACCGTACTAGCTCCATTTGGCAAACAGCACTTTAAAAATATATAAATGCACCTACACCTATTTTTGGAGCTAAGTTCTTTTACGCGGCTTACAGTAGAGTGAACTGGCAGAAATCGTCACGTAAGGAAAAAGCGTTATGCCCCCTCCAGACGACCTTTCCCTCTCTTTCTCTTTTTCTCTGTCTCTTTCTATTATATACGGTTGTATGTGTGTGTATTCGTGCGAGTATCGAGATTCGAGCAGCAAGCATTGTGCGCGGTCAGCTGTATAACCTAAATTCTAAACACGTGTAAATATTATTTAAACTTATTTTTTGTTTGTTATTATTTTAATTCACACGGGATTTATATTGTGTCATTATTGCAATTTTATAATGGGAAGTCGAGAAACGGAAACTGCAGCAAGTGTAAATAATGCAAACTTACAAAAGTATGTTAATAAATCATATAACTTTACAAGTATTTACTGTTACATTCATTTAATATACATGTGACTCGAGTGTTTACTATTTACTAGTGTTTACTATTTACTAGTATTTACATGCATTACAGAGAAATAATAGTGAAATCATATGCTCAGCATGAAAAAGGGTATGGAAAGAGAAAAAAAAATCCAAAATCAACTTCAGAGTGCGAAAAATTACCGAAAACAAACGTTCAATGTCAACAACAATTCCGGCAGAATCAAAAAGAAATAGTACAGCAAAATGAAACATTGAATCTTGCTAGGTATGATATATATATCTTTCGCATGAGAATAAGAAACAATTTAATTTTTTATTTTTCTATTTTTGTTATTAATTAAGGTTGCTCGGACACTAAGCTGATAGTTACTTAAAAAGCTGAATTTTTAATATGTTATCAACCGTTATCACATACGTCTAAAATATTTTTTTGAGAAAGATCTGCTAGGTTGTTAGGTTTTTGAGAAAATAATTATATAACATTAAATAATTATTATTAATAATAATTATTATTATAATAAATAATAAATTATTATAAATAATAAAATTTTATACAATTTTTATATTAGTCATTGTGAAACGATAAATAAAATTCTCGAAACAATATGGCAACATCAACAACACGCAGCTGTTATGTGCACTGTTTTCAGATCTATTTTATGAAAAAAATATAGAGTCAAAAGAATTTTTTTTTTATTTTTGTTGATGATTAAATAATAAAATTAATCCGATTAAAAATTATGCTAGGTAACATCTAAATCAAAATAATTAATTTATATATTAAAATTTTTAATTTTAATAAAAATAGTTAATTCATATACTGAAATTTTTAATTTTAATAAAAAAATTTAGATTTTTTTTTCCCTTGCTTGGTACTTTCCGAAAAACCTTAATAACAATAAAAAATTATATTAATTTTTATTAATTTTTTAGAAAAAATTACCATGATACAATATAATGATAAAATTTAAAAAGAATTTTTTCTTACTTAGAATATTTTATATATAATTTATAATTCACTATTTTATATTTAATTTTGAATAAATGACTATTTTTCCTAAAATATTAAATGAAATTTATTGATTTAAATACTTACTTTACATTTTTGCTTTGAAAAAATGATAAAAAATAAAAATAAAATGTGCAAATTAGAGAGAGAGAGAAAGTGAGAGAGTTAGTTGAATAAAAGAGGACTGCGGTTTTTGGCGTGACAAAAATACACTAATATAATCAATAGCAATCTACATATTAAATTACGTTTAGAGTTGAAAAAAATAACGTAAGGAACATCGTTCCTGACGGTGGTAAAAGCAAAGATATGGTGATGAGATAAGCTTTTACATAATGAATAAAAATTTAACTTAAAACTGTGAAGCGTACCATGAGAGACAAATTTGATTACAATAAAAAATGACTTATGATTATAAGACACAAATATTAACATCAAATGACATTTGTGACATCACTTATGCATGTCAAAGGTAAAAAAAATGGCTTTTTTTTTGGAAAGCTGAGCGAGAAAACAATTCGCAATATTTTTCTCGACATACATTTAACAGATAAATAAGATCAAATAAAATGTACAATAAATTAATTTAAAATAAGTTCATATAAAATAAATCAATTTAAAATAAGTTCATTTAAAATAAATCAATTTAAAATAAGCTATATAAAGTAAGTTCAATTTTAGTAAAAAATATGGAATACCCAATAATTATTACATTTATAGCATTATGAATACTTCATATATTATAATAATAAATAAATATTTATTACACTTCGGTAGAAGAATATTCAATTATAAGAATACTTTTCGTTGTTTTTCCCAATTTACAATAGAACCTCAACCATATGAACCTCAACCATAACATCAAAGATACTTTAATCCTTATTATTTCGTTATTGCTGGTTTTATCTGTACGTAGAAGACTCAGCAATATAAAAGAAGTTCAATTTTAGTAAAAAATATGGAATACCCAATAATTTTAACATTTATAGCATCCTAAATACCTCAATTGACAATCTAAGAGTTTTAATGCATAATTCTAATAAAGCATTCTACTTGCACTGAGGATTTTAAAATATGAATAATAAAATTAAGATAAAATGAATTCTCAATTAAAAACTAATGTCTATAAACCATCTCTTTATTCCAGCAACCAAATGCAGTTGCAATCAAAAGCAGCTGTGGTTAAAAAAGGGGGAAAATTTGTAATCACTTACATTGGCAAAGCGGCGAACAGTTATGATTTATTTCATTTCAAAAGTATTGCGCAATTTGTTTCAAACACAACTAGAGCAAAATAATAAATTTAACCAAATTAGAGACGCATCTACAGTTTTGTAATGTCGTGGGTAGATATAACTTTCTCCTCACATCGTTGGTACTAATGTTTCAGAAACCACCTGCTGCCTTTCGGGCTATTATTTGGATCCATAATACCTACGCTTCTAGAGCAAGTGCTGTACTTATATCACTATGTTTAGCTTAAGGTTGCTGTGTACTAACCCTACTAGATTCGTTCACCTCAATGTTAACCTACTGATAAAATATGTCCAAGGATGGCCGACTTGGATAGAAATACTTTTTAAAAATTGTACTTTAATAAAGAAAGAAATTTTACACCTAGGGCCATTTTTCGCTTAAAAAAAATTTCGAATAATGTTTTCGAATAATTTTAAATTATTTGTAGAAAAACATGGTAGTGTTTTAAATGCTCATAAATTCCTTCGGGGGGACGAAATTTATAAAATGAATCCTGTTGCAAGGTGCAGAAAAGTTCAGGACATCTAAAAATACCATTTCAATTGGAATATCTGCGTTTTTGGAGCTGTCAATAGTAACATTTTCTCCATAGGTTAACATTGAGGTGAACGAATCCAAGAGGGTTAGTACTCAGCATCCTTAAAAACAGAATAATTACAAGATAAAAAGAACTTTTTATATACCATGTTTTTAAATTATCTGTTGAATCATATAAACTTGAGAATTCTGTGTATTAATAAATACTTTTTTAAAATTTTTTTGATGAATTATCCCATCAATTTGAAAGAAAATGAAGTTAATTGGAAGTTAACTTGCGTTTAACTTTTCGTTCCCGCTCCGGCCAATAGATGGTTGCACCAGTCTACAAAACCAAATTAACTGAAAATAACTGAAAATTAATTTAATTCTGCTTAAAGATGGCTAAAAGTATTTAAAAAATGCATTGTCATCGTGTTCTGAGCTATTCTAAAAGTTTCAACTGCCTAGCTAGTCGGGAAGTTAGTTAAAAATCGATTGCAAGATTTGTACTGGACAAACACACACGTAAACAAACACACAAACAAGAAAGCAAGTTAATCAAAACATTATAAAAATAGTTGTATCTTGGGTGAAGGCTATAATTCAGTGGGAAGAAAAATGACACACGAACCATTTACGAAGTCCATTGACTTTAAAGAATTATTTACTAACACAGACTGAAATCACATGTTATTCTTAAATTTAAAAAAAAACAATGCTACCGAAGGCTAGCCGAAGAGCCAAGGTGCAAGTTTTAGAACCAGACTATCACCCTAGACGCTTTTAAAGGGTTCGAATTTCGTGGGTGCGTTTGCCTGTCCCGGTTAGTATAGACCTCGTAATGCAAAAAGATGACAGCATAGCTTCTTAGCAACCAGCAAAACAAAGACAGCTATGCCTTAGTAATGGTTTTACTTTAAATCATCTCCATGAATAGTTAATTTATCAAAATATTCCTGAAACAACTTACTTTTAAAATAAGTTAGATCAACAGGTAATCTTTTTGAAATCCTAAAACAGTTTTAATGGAAACATAGCTCGGTACTTGCGGATGATTATTGCTTGCATTCCACTAAAATTCCCCTTAACTTCCATTTCACAAAAATAATAATCACGTTATAAATTGTTCTAAACGTAAAATTAAAAACTAACATTATCCTTACCTGCACATAGAATGTCGGAAACCTTAATTTTATAATATGATTGGCAGTAAATTACTTTGCTCTTGTGGCAACACATATACGCAAATTCTCGTCTACAGAACTATGTCACATCATGCAAATTTCCAGCCTGCATAATGATGTCACACCTTGCACTGACTGCGCGTAAGGACTCTAAAATTAGATATAATGTAAAGAATTCGCCGAATGGTAGCGTATAGAAGACGAAGATACAATCCAGTAATATTAAATGAAATGATTTATTATAAGGAGATGAAGTCGATGAAATATTTACAACACTGTAGATTATACACTCTAAATAACGTGCAGGGAACAATTTTCAGCTGAGGAACATCAGTCGATATTATCGGCACTTTGTAAGGTATACATAAGATTCGATTCACAAGAATCGAACTTTTGAGTGAATGAATTAAAGAAGCTGCTTGAGATATTCTAATTTTGGCATACGCGCTTGGTATAAATACCAAGCAGCTTAAGTAAAAAAGTTGTTAAGATTGATAGATAAGCGAGTTAAGGGAGTTACGAGGTAAGCAGCTCCAGGTGTTAACCGGCGCTAATGCTTAGGGGGCCCAAAGTTTACGAGGCAGAACTGCTGGTTTCACTCTCTAGGTTGTGAGTATTGCAAAGTGAATTTTTATTGAATGCTAATATATATTCCTTACAAGTAGTACGTATGCTTATTGCTGTAAAAGCAAATTCTATATGTGCAATGAATTCAATAAACATTTTTTCATGTATAAACTGTGTGTGTATCAAATTCATTTAGAGTGCCACTTCAAATTATATACACCCAAGTCTGGGTAGAAGTGAGATATTCTCTATAGCTTGGTCTAAAGTCTAAACACTAGAGTCTATTTCTTCTTATCAGGAAACTCAGTAGGACACGCGGCAATTACTCCAGCTCGGAGTCTCTATACCGCTGATGATTTAGCGGACAGATCCGTCTGGGATCTAAAAACATAAGCTATTTCCAATAGCTATCACGGTTCCTTCTGGGAACGAGTCGAGAAAATCTTTGCCTCTCACAAGGACTTAAAATGCGATCGACAGGGTGTCGAAAAAACTTTGCCCCACACGAGAACTTAAAAAGAGTCGTAAGCTACGGCTTCAATGCCGGGGTAGCGACCTCTAGATGTAGGTCTGGATGTTGACTCAAATGGCTAGAACGGTTTCTCCTCGAAAGAATCGACAGGAAGTCGGAAAGAGCCTTTGCTCGCACGAGGACTTATAAAGAATCATAAGCTACGGCTTCAATGCCGGAGTAGCGACCTCTAGATGCAGGTCTAGACGCTGACTGATCGTTTTAGTTCGTAGCGACACAACTCCTAGCTCTAGCGCTGCGATCGCTCGATATTTTAAAGCGTTTTTATTGGTACCTTTAAAGTGACATCACATTTCAGAAGTTCGATTGGTGATTAGAGTCCTTCGTCAGCACATCAGCTGATTGCTTTAGGTTGCTTAATCTTCCCCGATCATTATCGATCAAGGGGTTGACCGAAACTAAAGTCTTTTGAACTTTATGTCCAAAATCTCAGACCTACTGTCGCCTCGCCTCCAGGCACGCATTGTCTTGGACGTTTCCTTTTGGATTTCGGTTGTCCGCTGTATTGCCTCTGGACTCCACGGTTGTCTCCTGTTGGGACGTGAATTGATTGAGAGGGTTTTACTGTAAATTGTGACGATCAATGGATTTTTTCACAATAGAGGATGTCCATAAATTATTGTCGATGTTTCCTTATCTTATAATTTTTGAAATAAGAACTTGACGAAAAAATATTATTACACATTTATAAAGTACATATCAATATATTTTAATAGCACAAAGTTGTGAATATACAAATTAATGAATTATAAGCACAAGGTTAGTTTTCACATGGCAGAAATTCATGGCTCGTAACACATCGTGACGGAACTCAAGTTCCCGCCAAATGTTCCCCAGTATTTGCGGTGTAGCCTTCCCCACTACATAACGTACGTACAGGAAAGATCCGCCTTCGGAAATTCTAAACGAAGTTGGTTAAAACTGTTTCAAGTTACGGGTAGCGACCTAACCAAAAAAGAGCGGGAAGACCAAGCACTTCCCAGGAAGACGTTTATCTCGTCCAAGAAATGTTTCTTCGCAGTCCAGAGGTGCTCAGAGAACCCGTACACACATCTAAAACTGGAACTGGATGGCCCGAAGTTTAATGTTTAGTGCGCTTTATCGTAAACTGGAGTTACCGGGCGACAGTTCTTTATCGAGAAAGCAATAAACTATGAGTTACCTGGACATGCTATAGGTGTATTTGGTTCTCCAGTTGCAATGCCGTAAGCTACATGGGATATTCCAGCAAGATGGTGCACCACCATATAAGGGCATAATTGTGAGTTCCTGGACATAACATTTCCCAAGTGATGGTTTGGACGAGAGGGACCCATTCCTTGGCCTCCGAGTTACCAGATATCACACCGCTGGACTTTTTCTTGTGGGGGGTATGTCAAGGACATTGTGTACACCCCCCCTGTGCCCTCACTGCCTGAACTCAAGCGCAGAACTGCTGTTGCGATCCAAAGTGTTACACCGCAAATGCTGGAGAACACTTGGCGGGAACTTGAGTTCCGTCTCGGATGTGTTACGAGCCACCAAAGGCTGCCATGGGGAAACTATCTAACTTTGTGCTCATAATTCATTAATTTGTGTATTAATAACTTTGTTGTGCATTAAATTTTTTTTGAGTAGTACTTTGCGAATATGTAATGATTTTTGCCATCTTTAATCCAAAGTAATGAGGTAAGGAAACCCCGACAATAATTTATGGACACCCTTTATGTAACGTGCGCAATTTACTACTTTTACTCTATTGAGTGGCTCGCTCCATTTGATGTTTTTCGTTCTTCTTCAGCGTATTCTTGAACTGATGTTATTGTAGTATTACCTTTTCTGTTTGTAAGAAAATATGTAGAATTTATATATTGGAGTCAGAATATCTACCCCTACGCCACACTTCGTGCCAAAGTGGTGATACGGGCGTGATTTAAACACGCAACCTTCTGATGTGGAGTCAGAAGGCCTTCCATGGCTTTACCATATCAAAACGTATAAAATACTTTATATATGTAAAAAAAAGAGTTTTAAATATAATAGTAAAGTACGCTAGTTGTTTGTGATTACTTATCATAGTTGTGTACCTTTTCACTTCAATTACTTTTTAAAAACATTATTTTAGATTGCTTGCTTTATATTTATAACTGCTTTACTGTCCTAGTTTTTAAAAACTTGTTTTTCAGTAAATTTTGTAAAAGCATTGCTGTTATGACGCCTACAATAATACCCCCTGCTTCATCGATTTTGAGAGGATTGATTAACTGTAAGTTTCTCTCTCGTGCTGGGTTGTTTAGCGGGTTCTTTTTTCCCAGAGCTGGGTATTGTGATTATCGACTTGTTTTTTTATCTTATTGATGGATTTTCTAGACCCAAGATGTATTTATGTTAATGGTATCCTTTTTGAAAAACTATCCTTTGTTTAAAGGTAATATCGGTACTATTGATGAAGAGATTAAATCAGAAAACTATATTTCATTAATTCTAAATTACGTTTCCTTTCATCAGATCAGGTTCAACATTTGCACATGTATCTCCTTTCCAAAGAAAGTTCAGCGTTTTGAGCCACGCTATAGAAATGTTTATAATTAATTACACTTCCTACAGTTTTGTTTTGGAGGGGGTATTGTAGATTGGAGTTGTTCTAATAAATATTTTTTTAATATTGAAATACAAATAAAATATTACCCATCAGGCAACGGTAAATTTTATGTTCAAACATGATATAAATGAACTATTTCTCCCATTTTGGGTAAATCTACATGCATAAGAAACATCATGAAACTAGGTTTCATTGATCAACTCTATGTAACACCTATGTGTAAAATATACTGCACAATGAACAGATTATTTTTATCTACTAGGGCCTTCGCCCCTAGGCTCGCTACGCTCGCTCCTCTGTTATGGCTAATAGCGAGATACATAGGGGTGATTCTCGGGCAATGTAACAGCTTCCATACATTTACTGCTGTCACCCTTAATGCGAAGGGCGTTTCATCACTGTTGAATTATCAGCTTTAAAATTCAATTAAAAATCAAAAATTTAAGATATAGACTTGAAAAGAGGTTTATATGAATAAGAAAGCTTTCAGCTTCCAGATGATGTAAATATTTCTTTGGTAAGATAAAAATTCGAGGAGCATCGATATTACATCCACATAGGGGACGATATTTCTTGAAAAACTGTGTTTCATTTTTTGATGAAAATATTAGTCTATTTTAAAATATTTTAAACGAATGAGGTCTAGCTTGAAAGAGAAATGTCTGTAGTCTTAGATCGTAAAAAGATAAAAATTCTACGATTAAATTTTGGCGAGTTATCGTAATCTGAAAATGAAAAAGGGAATATTTCTTGAAAAACCGTGTTTCATTTTTTGATGAAAATATTAGTCTGTTTTAAAATATTTTTAACAAATGAGGTCTAGTTTGAAAGTGAAATGTCTGTAGTCTTAGATTGTAAAAAGATCGAAATTCTACGATCATTTTTTGGTGAGTTATCATAATCTGAAGACGAAAAATTCAATATTTTCACACAAAACATAAAATTTAAAAAACTTAAAGTCCGACAAAGATGAGACATGTCTAACTTTGTTCCCCACATTTTTCTGCATCTATTGGTATCAGTCTCGACCCCATACCCCCAGCGGTTTCGGAGGAGATAGCGTGACAAGCATTTGACAGAGGCAGCGGGAGTTACTTTTTTTTAGAATAGAGAGATACTATTGTTTTATACTATTTATTTTATACTATTGATAAACACTCAATACATTAGCAGGAATTGGTTAATAAGTTTCCAAAGCACTTTTAAACTGCCCATCCTGGGACCTCGATTCTAAGAATCCATTTGTTAATTAAAATATATAAATATGGTTTATCTTCCCAAAATTACGTTTCTTTGCATCAAATTTATTTTAAATAAAGTTAATAATTAAAGTAATTAATAAATAGTCGACATAGGATCATGAAATCAAAAAGTTAATATTCCAAAGTAGCGGAAAAGCAACAATAACATGTTGGTTATGTTTTGATACATTAGCCTGGGATAAAATATCGTTTATTAGATGCATTAATCTTCACCCCGCTCTCCTTGAATGTGTCACGATCCATTAGCTAATCCGAAAATGAGGTTTCAAAGGAGAGAATTAGGGAAATGACTCGCTATGATGTTCTTTCAATGCTTATACGTCAGAGTCCCTTTCGAAGTTTTGACCCAGAGTTTTGTAGGGGCTTTCGCTTTGTGTCGTCACTTTACTTAGATATTTTCTTTAAGCGTAAAATATCACAAAAAAAACTAAAACCGACATATATGTCAGGTTTTGTTAAAATTTTCTACAGTGAAAGGAAATTGTAATCACAGAGAATTTTTGGGGGAGGGCTGTCTGGTATTGTTTACACCGGCCGTACTCATCCTTTGTTCGTAGCAAACACGCATATGTTTGCTACGTTACGCGGTACTCTACGTAGCACACTCTACCTCGTAATATAATAATAGAAAAAAGGAAACTCAAAACCTTAAATGTATTCAAACGTTTATTTAATAATGAGTGTGGCTTTTTTTATGTTGAGATACACTTTTGACTCTTGGATACATCAGATACTCAATATGTTAGACTCTCAATACGTCATCGAGGTGAAAATCAGCTGACTGATTTCCATATGCGTTCTTCGCCTATTTCATTTTGGAATTGGAGGATTCACAAAATGGTGGATGCGAACAACGTGATACGAACACGTGGATGAGAACAACGTGAGCAGTAGGTGGCTGATATTCGTACAGTTTTGTATTTTAGAGGCATTCATTTCCAAAATTATATTTACAAAAGCACCTGCCGAGTGATCAGTGTGAGTGATTCGGACCGCACATAAAGCTTGGTGGGCTGCATTTTGAGTATACCTGGTCTACACTCGCGAGTGGTGGTTGCTATCTCGGCGCCACCTGGTGCAGTGGAGAAGCATCAGTTCTACGTCAAAGAGGTTGGTAGGTGTGGATATCTGTGGTCCCCATTTGCAATAAGCTACCTAAGTTGATAAGCAAAGACAGTGGAAAAGTCTACTCAGAACGCATCTGAGCGTTTCAGCAAAAGAACCAATGGATGTTTTAACATCATAAGTCAATTCGGATTTCCTGTCTTGCACTGAGTGTGGACAAGGCAATAAATGAGTTATGTTGCAATAAATGAGTTACATCAGAATATGTAGCTAATTATTTTAAATCACTTAGAAACATGTTTGAACTCACTCCTGTAGAAATCCTACTACCTGTGTACACCCGTCGTCTTTGCCAGGTAGATAGTAACGGTATTTACTGGTTAGTTCTTGATATTATAAGTTACATGGGCCGAAAATTTTTGAATTTGCGTGTGAAGGGCGGCAGTGGAAAATACACGCCATGAACGGAATTGCATAAGTGTACCTTTTCCATTTTACTAATCTGGTAATAGTACGCGAGTCCGTCCAGACTGGACTCATGGCAGGTCACAAACAAGGGGATTCTGTGATGAAATGTAGGGATAGGCCATCTCATATACTGAGCGCGTGAAGCTGTCGTTAACGACCAGCCAACTGAATACTTCTTTTATGGAAACAAACAATAAAAAAAATGGCTGGATTCGACAAGATTTGGACAGCTGACGGACAAGAATAGCTGGATTCGACAACTCTTTTCTTTACTTTTCGATGTTAATTATCTGAGAAGTATAGGAGGCTAACCTAAATTGTCCTTACCATACCTCAGACCTGTTTTGTGACTGTAGAATTATCTCGACCAGTAGATGTTCAGTGCTGGAGTTCGTAGCGTATTATCTATTGTATGAAAGGAACTCGCCGTTATGGGGTTAAAAGAGCCAAAGAAAACGTCCAGGAGCCTCATGAACGTCTTGCATTAATATTTTGTCTTTACAGCTCTCTCCCTATTTAATAAGTCCCTTGCAGGGGTGCACGGGCTCCGATCTTAACGTTTGCTATTAGGTATACCACAAGGGTCGGAATCTAACTTCTGCTCGTGCCACCAAAAAGACCGAGCAACATTAGAGCCAACATATTAGGGGATCTATCTATATCTATATAATTATATATATATATGCATATATATATATATATATACTAGATGAAGTACCCGGCGTTGCCCGGATTTTTAAGAAGGTTTGTTAACCGAAATCAATTTAAATACTTAACACAGTATAAATTGCATAGCCAAAAAAAAGCATGTGAAATATTATACATATCTCAGTATTTTGGTAGATGCAGTCTTTCATCATTGTACCACTAAAAGCTGTAAAGTAAAAATGTCAAATTGTGGAATGTTTGTTAACAAAATCAATTTAAAATCTAAACAATTTAGCAAGATTTAACCTTCTATCTTTGGAGCAAAAGAAGCTGATAAGTAAAACATAAAATATACATACATTTATAATAAACCACTAAAAGCTGAAAAAGAAAAATGTCAAATTGTCTTTTGGAAAGTAAAGCTGAAAAGTAAAAATGTCAATTTGTCGAATGTTTGTTAACCAAAATCAATTTAAAAACTGAACACAGTATAAATAACATAGAAAAATAAGCATGTGGAATGTTATACACCCAAATAATTTTTTAAAAATCCAATATAAAAATATATAAATTTATAATTAACTCCTCAGAATTCATCTAGATTTAACCTTTCATCTTTGGAGCAAAAGAAGCTGAAAAGTAAAACAAAATATATACATTTATAATAAACCACTAAAAGCTGAAAAGTAAAAATGTCATTTTGTCGAATGTGTGTTAAACAAAATTGATTAAAAAAGTAAACACAGCATAAATAACATTTTTAAAAAAACATGTGAAATGTTATACACATCTCAGAATTTTAGTAGATTCAGCCTTTCATTTTTCAAGTTTAAATTAAAAATGTCAAATTGTCTAATGTTCGTTAACAAAAAGTAATTTAAAAACTAAACACAGTATAAATAACATAGATTTAATAACAGTATAAATATCATAAAATATATACATTTATAATAAATCACTAAAAGCTTAAAAGCAAAAATGTCTAATTGTCCATATAAATACCTCCATAAATGCAGGATTCTGTAGCCAAAAAAATATATAAATAAAGTATTAAAGCATTGGTTAAAGGCACTGACTGATGAAAAAATTAACAGAAATCTGCAATTTGGGCTACACGCACCATAAATGCAAGATTCTGTAGCAATAATAGAAACATCCTGTCCATAATAAACTCCATATAAATCTCTGTTCAATTAAACTGATCCAAATATTATCTCAAGTACCTTCATAAACTATGTTTCTCGTTTCTTGATTCGGGGTTCAATATGAATGTTTGTTAACGAAAGTCAACTTAAAAACTAAACACAGTATAAATAACATAGGAAAAAAACATGTGAAATGTTATACACATCTCAGAATTTAGATAGATTCAGCCTTTCATCACTAAAAGCTGAAAAGTAAAAATGTCAAATTGTCTTTTGCCTTGTGAACTCTGCATGAAAAATTAAGCACAGTATAAATAACATAGTATAAAAAAGAGATAGGAAATGTCATACACATCAATACTAAAAAACAACGAATAAATTTTAGTTCTAATTGACTCTTAGTGTGCTTCACTCTTGAAAATAGTTGTTCACAGATGTACGTGCTTCCAAACGTTGATGACCAGAATAACGCTTGACTATGCAGTGAAGGATATTTATATCTGGGCAGGTATGATTTATGAGTACAACAAAGAGACTCTATTGAATTTCTCTTTAAGTTAGATGTCAGATTGCAAATCTATGCATTCCATTTGACAATTTGCTAGCATTATATCTATATCGACTGTAAATAGAGTAGAAAACATGCAAAAAATAATTGTTTATTTCCCCCAAAGTCCTGAAATCAATTTTAAATTCTTGTACTAAATCGGAAAGTAGGGCTAAGTATTTTGTAACATTTTTAGAATTGTGCTTGATCAGCGTCTCGAAACGCAAAAAAATTTTAACATTTAATTTGGCTTGCCATAATTTCAACTTCGTGGATTTTGCACTGAAGTAAAATCCATGAAGTGACGGGTGTTTGAGTCATTTAAATGGGCATTCAGATCTATCAAAATCTGCAAGCCAGTTATCATAAAGTTCTGGCACAGATTACTTTTCAATGTCATAAACAATTTGATATCAGCAAGTAGGCTAAAAAACCTTTTTAATATTTTCTCCACTGAGCTACCTTATTTCTTAAAAGTATTGCCATATTCAGCATCCAAGCTTTTAAGAAATTCCTGAAACTGGCTTATGAATCAATCCCCAAGCCTTCATAAAATTCACCATTTTGAAGATGATTTGCATAACATGGTCCATTTTTCTCCTTTTCTGCATTCCTTTTTATATCAAGGCAGGCTGTTAATTTTTTTTCGCTTTGAGCTCTCTCTCACTAACACTCTGGGCCACACTAACTCTTGCTTTGGGCCGCATGCAGCCTGCGGGCTGGACACCCCTGTATAGGTAAAAGACCCTGACATATAAAATAAAATATTGTATAATTAAAATATAGGTAAAAGACTCTGACAAACGTAAAAATTAATAAAAATCTGCAATTAGGGCTTCACACACCATAAATGCACGATTCTGTAGCAATAAACATCTCCATAATTAATATCTGCATAATAAATGTCTCCATAAATGCAAGATTTTGTAGCAAAAATATTAAAGTATAGCTAGAAGGCATTGACAAACGAAAAAATTAATAGAAATCTTCAATTAAGAGTTCCACGCACCATAAATGCAAGATTCTTTAGAAAAGAAAAAAATTAAAGTATAGGTAGAAGCCACTGACAAACGTAAAAATTAATAGAAATCTGTAATTTGGGCTCCACGCACCATAAATGCAAGATCAGTTGTTTTCAAACAACTAATATAACCAAACATGTTATTTTTCACACATTCATTAATATAATACTTATGTTGAAAGGGTCAAAATATAGAGATGAAGCTAAACGTAAGACCAACGTATGGTTAAACATAAATATTGTATGGAATATGTGAGATTAAGAAATTAAAAAACATGAGTCTTTTTAAAATCAAATTTAAAAAAAAATTATTGCTTTCATAGCACATAAAAATATTTACTGGTAAATTAGGGTGTTTTTTTTTATTATATATATAAATATGGTGAGCAAAGTTTTTCAGTTTGCTTATTCTATTTTCCGCTTTTTTGAGAGGAAGATGCATTAATTTTAAATGTATTCAACTTGAATTTAAGTAAATGAAAAGTGAAACTAATAATATAAAAAATTAGACTATATTTAGTTACATTAAAATGAAATATGTTAATCATTTGACAATATTAAACCAGTTAGGTATATTATAATGGAAAAAAATAGTTATTACATATTAAATATTATTTCCAGGAGGGTGGATATTGTTCAGAGTTCAAGACATTTACTGCAAAAAGCTATAGTACCAATAATGCATAACGAAATCTATAAGGTGGACACATTTCTAAAGAATTGGAACCATGAGTAGAATCTAACTTAAAAGGATCGAATGTAAACATATTAATATTTTGAAAAATATATTTCCTTTGAAGCATTCAGCTTTTAACATTATTTTAACAAAAAGCACTAAAATAATACAGTAAATATATTTCTATTTTACGGGGCAAAACATATATCTATCTATATAAATAAAGCAAAGTGTCTATGTATGTATGTAACGTATACAAATCTACATTTCTTGACGAATCTGGTTGAAACTTGGTATACTTATGTTTTGAAGCCTTAAGAAAATTCTAAGATAAGTTTGGAAGCTTTTAAATAATTCTAAATACATACAGTTTTTAAATAATATTTCATCTCCAGACGATGGAATCAATCATTCATAAGAACTGCGCATGGTCACCCACTAAATGTTAATTCTATATGTCCAAGGTAAGTGAACGCATGGATTTGTTATTTCGTAGTTATTTGGAGTTATTTAAAGTTAATTTTCTAATATTAATCCTTTAGTTTTCTTTTTTTCCATTAATCCTTTTCTACTGGGTTAATTCCCAATATACGGATTACTGTTGAAACTCTGGAATATTTCTGTGATAGTCACATACTGTTTTCTTTGTTTTTGTATTGCTAAGGAAATTGTGTTATAATTGGATATTTTTGAAGGGCAGTGAAATATAATTATGTTATATTTACTTTTCAATTTTACATTTAGTTAATTTTCTAATTTTTCATAAATTAATAGTTATTATTCCATTAAATATTATTTCAATGGGATAGTGAAGTGGAATTTGAACTATCTGTCAAATTTTGTTTAATTTAGTTACTTTATTTGAATATTCTTTCTTTTTTATGCTTCTGTCTACAACTCTTTGCAATATTTCTGTGATATAATTGTAGTTTTTTTTATTTTGGGCTGTTTTTATAAGGAAAGGAATGACGAATTGGGGAAAATTTTCATATTAGAACATAAAATTGCATGTATTATTTTTGCATTTTAAAATTTTCTCTTAGATTGTAGGCCATTTTAAAGATAACTGTCATATGTATCATGTGTGAGAAGAAAATTAAAATCTTAGCATTAGGATTTTGTGGAGAGTGATAGGCGTTTAGCTAAATTTCAGATTAATGTTCTACGGAGTCAATTTTTCAAAAAAAATTATTTTTTTAAAGACTTTTTTGGTCTTTTATGGTAAAATAGCACTACTTTATTTGAATATTCTTTCTTTTTATGCTTTTGTATACAATTCTTTGCAATATTTCTGTGATATAATTGTAGTTTTTTTATTAGGAAAGGAATGACGAATCGGGGAAAATTTTCATATTAAAACATAAAATTGTGTGTATTATTTTTGCATTTTAAAATTTTCTCTTAGATTGTAGGCCATTTTAAAGATAACTGTCATATGTATCATGTGTGAGAAGAAAATTAAAATCTTAGCATTAGGATTTTGTGGAGAGTGATAGGCGTTTAGCTAAATTTCAGATTAATATTCTACGGAGTCAATTTTTCAAAAAAAAATTATTTTTTTAAAGATTTTTTTGGTCTTTTATGGTAAAATAGCACTACTTTATTTGAATAGTCTTTCTTTTTATGCTTCTGTCTACAGTTCTTTCCAATATTTCTGGGATATAATTGTAGTTTTTTTATTTTGGGCTGTTTTTATAAGGAAAGGAATGACGAATCAGGGAAAATTTTCATAATAGAACATAAAATTGCATGTATTATTTTTGCATTTTAAAATTTTCTCTTAGATTGTAGGCCATTTTAAAGATAACTGTCATATGTATCATGTGTGAGAAGGAAATTAAAATATTAGCATTAGGATTTTGTGGAGAGTGATAGGCGTTTTAGCTAAATTTAAGATAGGGCAGTTATCTTCAAAATGACCTACAATCTCAGAGAAAATTTGAAAATACAAAAATAATACATGCAATTTTATGTTCCAATATGAAATTATTCCCCGATTCGTCATTCCTTTCCTTATAAAACAGCCCAAAATAAAAATAAAAACTACAATTATATCACAGAAATATTCCAAAGAGTTGCAGACAGAATAAAAAATGACAGAAAGTTCAAATTCCACTTCACTATCCCATTGAAATAATATTTAAAGGAATGAATTATGTTTTAACTATTAATTTATGAACAATTAGAAAATTAACTAAATGTAAAATAGAAAAGTAAATAAAACTTAATTCAATGCAAAACAAACAAATGTGAAAACAGTATGTGACTATCACAGAAATATTCCACAGTTTCAACAGTAATTCTTTACTGGGGTTTAACCCAGTAAAATAATACATGCAATTTTATGTTCAAATATGAAAATATTCCCCGATTCGTCATTCCTTTCGTTATAAAAAAAAAGCCCAAAATAAAAAAACTACAATTATATCACAGAAATATTCCAAAGAGTTGCAGACAGAATAAAAAATGACAGAAAGTTCAAATTCCACTTCACTATCCCATTGAAATAATATTTAAAGGAATAAATTCTGTTTTAACTATTAATTTATGAACAATTAGAAAATTAACTTAATGTAAAATAGAAAAGTAAATAAAACTTAATTATATTTCACTGCCCTTCAAAAATATCAATAATAACACAATTTCCTTAGCAATACAACACAAACAAATATGAAAACAGTATGTGACTATCACAGAAATATTCCAGAGTTCAACAGTAATTCGTTTACTGGGAATTAACCCAGTAAAAAAGGATTAATGAAAAAAAGAAAACTAAAGGAGGAATATTAGAAAATTAACTTTAAATAACTTCGTGCGTTCACTTACCTTCGACATTTTGAATTAACATCCAATAGCTGCGCATGCGCAGTTCGTATGAATGATTGATTCCATCGTCTGAAGATGAAATATTATTTAAAAGCTGTATTTTTTTATAATTATTTTAAAGCTTCCAAAGTAATCTTAGAATTATCTCCAGGCTTCAAAACATAAGTATACAAAGTTTCAACCAGATTCGTCAAGAAATGTAGATTTGTATTCGTTACATACATACATACATACATAGAGACACTCTGCTTTATTTATATAGATATATATATATATATATATATATATATATATATATATATATATATATATATATATATATATATATATATATATATATACATATATATATATATATATATATATATATATATATATATATATATATATATATATGTATATATTTATATATATATATATATATATATATATATATATATATATATATATATATATATATATATGTATATATGTATATATGTATATATATATATGTATATATATATATATATATATATATATATATATATATATATATGTATATATATATATATATGTATATATGTATATATGTATATATGTATATATATATATATATATATATATATATATATGTATATATATACACTCATGGACAAAAAAATTAGCGCACCAAGAAATAATTGCGGGATCGTAACGAAACTTGCAATGAAGGTACATTTCGGGGAGATGTGCAAATGATTAGAAATGCAGCGTGATTGCGCATTACGTATAGCCGGTAGAGGGCATTGAACATCGTACTCTGTGGAGTATAAAACAGGTAACCAAAGCTTGTTTGAGTGTGCTGAATCATTTACAAAGGAAGAGCTGAGATAGACATGCCATTACGCCGTGTTCGAAGACAATATAAGCAGTTGTCGCAGTTTGAGAGGGGGAGAATCGTCGGGATGATGGAAGCTGCGTGGTCAGCTAGGCGAGTAGCTCGTCAATTAGGCCTCTCTGATTGTGTTGTGAGGAGGTGTTGGGACCAGTGGACCCGAGAGATGTCATGTACACGAAGACCAGGCTCAGGACGCCCTCGACAGACCAGTCGTCGAGAAGACCGCCACATCGTAAGAAATGCACGCGTACAGCCAACTGCTTCATCGGCCGCCATCCAGGCACAGGTACCACCTCCACTATGGGCCTCTGTGTCTTCTCGAACCATACGAAGGCGCCTGGCTGAAGGACAGTTGGTATCGCGGCGCCCATTACGTGTGCTGCCCTTGACGCCCACCCATCGACGCCTCCGTTTGGAGTTTTGCCGCGCACGCGGAAACTGGACTGCAGAGGAATGGAACCAGGTCGACTTTAGCGACGAATCCAGATTCAATCTCGGCAGTGACGACAATCGTGTTCGTGTGTGGAGAGCCCGTGGTGAACGCTTCAATCCTGCCTTTGTTGTACAGCGACACATCGCTCCCACAGCTGGTGTGATGGTATGGGGTGCCATTGCCTACAATACACGGTCACCCCTAGTATTGTTCCGTGGCACCATGACAGCCCAGCGGTATGTTCATGAAATCCTGCAACCACATGTGTTGCCACTCATGCAACGGCTCCCAGGAGCCATTTTTCAACAACACAATGCTCGGCCTCATACGGCAAGGGTGTCACAAGACTGTCTCCGCACTGTTACTACCCTTCCTTGGCCTGCCCGATCCCCAGATTTGTCTCCAATCGCATATCTGGGATCATTTGGGACGGGGAGTTGGGCATCCCACGAGTTTGAACGAACTAGAGGCAAGGTTACAGCAAATATGGAACAAGGTTACAGCAAATATCATGCTGCATTTCTAATCATTTGCATATCTCCCCGACATGTACCTTCATTGCAAGTTTCGTTACGATCCCGCAATTATTTCTTGGTGCGCTAATTTTTTTGTCCATGAGTGTATATATATATATACATCGATTGCGCAAGATAGATGAAGAGAAATTGTAAAAGAAAATTTGTAGCATCCACAGAGATAATGTGTCAATTGCGAATAGATTAAGATAATATTGTTAATGCAATTTTACCTTTTTCATGAGTCATTTTGTTTACAATGACCTCTGTATCTTTCCGATTTAAGAAAAGTTTTAAATATGTCAATATTGGATAATAAATTATCCGTATAGCGTGCATATGATTTTTAGCTGGGACTTCTACAATAAATATTGTTTCGTTTGTAGAGAACTACTATGCTTACTGTACATTAAAGATAGTACTTTTATTTATTGCATGCAGTATTATTTTTAAATACCTTAAATTAAATTGCATATTACCCAGATTATAAACTAAGACAAAATGCAACCAATTTCAATATTTTCTCTTTCCCTCCATATCATTTTGCCTTTTGCGAGTTATATAATAAAAAAATTGCAAGTACGAAAAGAAATTTTTATTATATTTTGCTTTCGAGAAGTTCATGCTGTTTACAGTACATGAAACACGAATAACTTTTTTTTCTGAAAATGTACTTTATAAGTCGTTACACAGAGGAAATCCTGCCAGTCTAAAATTTAAGTATCTCCGGCAGCGTTGGCTGAATCCAATTACACACGTATACTCTAGACTAGTATAATATTTTGAGAATAGTTTATATCTCTTTATCTCCTGTTTATTTAAAACATATTCTGAATTTCGGATCTGATGTCCAGAGAAATTCGAAACCTTCGGAGAATTCTGTCATAAGAATGTTTTCCTATTCCATTCGAAACTTCCTTTGAAACGAAACTCATCTTTCAACTACTTACTTTTACGACTAAATAAAAAGTATTTTCCTTTTACGAAATGCAAGGGAGAATAGCGGCCAATAAAATTGTTTAGTGTTTAGCCAACTTTGCAATGCTACTCATTTTCCCAAGAACAGTATTTTATGTTTAAAAAAGACCAGTAATTTAAACAGAGAAAATGTAACACGCGACTGGAAGAACCTCAAGTTCTATTTTATTTTCCCATTTCAGGTTTCATCTAAAACCATCGATGTCTGTTAATCCATTACGGAACCGTTTTTGCCCCCTTTTCAAGCCCTTCGTCTCGTGCAGTCGGAATATACTTTCTCGCGCATTTCGTTAAGATGGAAGTCAGAGTTTTTGTAATCTAACCGGTCACTCAGAATGTGTGTTACTAATGCCCCCTGGTTGGAGGTTGCATTCACGAGGTTCTAATAGGCTATTGGGCTGAAAGGGGCGTCTCCTGTTTTGAATTATCTCCACAAGGGTCGGAGTCCGACTTAGCTAAATGACCGGTCCCGTAATTTTGAAGTATCAAGTGACGAGGCAGGAACACTTGACCCCACACCTCCAGAGGTAAATTTGAGAACTTGGAGGACATTGCAGACACGACCTATTTTACGTGCCCCGGCCTCCATTAGTTAAAAAGCCGGTAGATTTACAGCGACGAGCATTGAACCAGGGACGTTCAGATCACTGGCCCGCTGCTCTTTCCAACTGAGCCCGTAGAATGTGTGTAACTGGCGCATGCGAAGCTCACCAATTAAACTTCATCGACGTTCTATCTATTCGAATGTACATCGTAGTAGGATGGGTATGATAGTCTCACCTCATTGTTAACCCATGGGAGAAATTTTTGTGGTGAGTTGTGATACCACAGGAGCTGCATACGACTCGTCGCAAATGAACGAACGATTCAAGATAATTTTACCTGACGCATCTCTCAACACGGATATTTATTTTTCTAATGCGGAGGAACTTGTGAGACATTCACCTTTTGTTATTTACCGCGGAGTTTTGCTAGCTACTTTATCATGGGAGCACCCTTTAGTTGAACCAGTATTGCTTGCTCCCTATGAAGGAACAACACGATAACGACCAATCCTCATTGGGGATTTGAATCCAAGCCCATTGAGTGGAAGCTCAGAACGATAACCACTGTACCACGTGGGCTGCCTCAACTCGGATATAAAATGAGTTTTTTAATGCAAGTTTAGAACTCTATTGCTTTAGTTCTTTATTTCATGCAGTATATATATTTTTACAACAATTGTTCAATTTGTTTAAACTTATTAAAATGCGGATTTATCTCTCCTGGGCGTTTTTGTGTGTTCAATCAATTAGATGTTGCAAACTTCATTTAATAGGATGGTGGACATTACAAAATGATTCTTTGAAATTTTGACCTCATCATATGAAATTTTGTATACATATTCATTATAAAAGCAAAGATAAAACCTTTGTTCTCGAGGAATAAACAGGAAATTCAACGTAAATAAAGCACAAATAGCAGTAAGATGCGATTTTGCATACGGCCGTTTTGAAGCTACAAAGGAGCTTCCTCATCAGTGCAAAGAACTTAGTGGCAGCTCAAAAAAGTCGAAAACTAAGCCAGGAGGCTTAGTTCTCGACTTTTCTCGACTGTATGCAAAATTGCATCTTACTGCTATTTGTGTTTTATTTACGTTGGATTTCCTGTATATTCATTAAAGTATAACTGTATCAAACACCTTATAAAATTTTATAAATATCTTAAATTTTATTTTTCATATTTTAAAAATTGAAATTTTTATTATATTTTCTAAAATGCTCGTTGCGATTCAATTTTCAACTCTCCCCCCCCCCTTAAATTTGCATTTATATTGCTTAAAAATATATTTTGAACAGAGTTATGTATTACTTTGTGCTTTCGTTGAATAGTTAACTTTTAGGAAATATTTTTATGCCTGTACTCTGAATTTTCGTGAAATTTTTGTACTTTTCTCCACTTTAGTTAAACTTTGATAATTTTAATGGTGTCGAAACCTAAAATGGATACATAACTTTATTTTAATGTATTAGAGGAGTCTTTATTATAAAATTTATAAAATTTCGTCAAAAATGATGACGCAAGGAGCATTTTAAAGACTTCCAAATCTGGGAATTACTTATTTTGAGAAAAAGCAATTTAAATGATTTTTATTTTACCTACCTTTAATATTTACTTTTCTGAAGCCTCCAAGTATTCATTTTACTTTTAACTACATATTTTAAATGCATTATATTCTAATATTTACATATTTTAAAAATAATAATACACTCCCAAAAAAATTCCAACTTTTGTTCGATTTTTGGTAATTTAAAAGTCCACCATCCCCTTAAATACCAGAAATATAAAGAACATGAAACTCCGATCCGTTGAGAACGAAGTGTTTTTTCTATGGGACACGAGTGAGTTGGATTATGTAACAATAGACATTTGTTTTGTGACGACTGTATATCTTATTTACTAAAGGAGGGCAGGATGTCGTTAGAGATGAATATTAAATCTTCCTTCAAATTTTATTTAAACATAAAACAATATTATCCACTCAAAGAAATTTTCACAAAACTGATATAGAAATAACAAAAAATCATCTTTGAGAAAGTTAAAATATAGGAAAGCTGCTGGTTTCACATAAATTTTAAACCTGCGCTTCGCTTCTTAGAAAACGACTCAGTCAGTTCCTTAATGCGCAACCATCTGAAACGTGTATCAGCCTTGTTTTACCTTTTAAAACATGTAAAATCTTGATAACAGAAAGATCCGTCTTTCGAGAAAATTTCATTTCATCCTATAAAGATGTTTTCCATCACTATTTTATTTTATGTTACGTTATAAAATGAGCTAGTTCTTTGATCTAATAACAAGACCTTTTTGTGAGTAGAATGTAGTTACTTTATCTCAGATTTTAGTGAAAGGAGGCAGGATTTTCGGGCTTACTCAAACTTATACATTCTTGAACCTTAAAATAAATTTATTTGTTTTAGGATTAGAAAATAACTAATGCTGATGTGGAGTTACTTTTACGGGGGAGACACGGACTGAGCGTTTATTTTCCCTTTGGGAAAATACTGAATAGAATTCGTTCGGAAAGCCCCAGCTAAAAATGTACATTTGACCTAAAATTTTATAATGCACCATCCTTTATAGAAAATTGTAAGGTATACACAAGATTCGATTCACAAGAATCGAACTTTTGAGTGAATGAATTAAAGAAGCTGCTTCAGATATGCTAATTTCGGTATACGCGCTTAGTATAAACACCATGCAACGTCATTAATAAAGAAGGTGGTTAGGGTTGAAGAAGGTTGTTAAAATTGATAGATAAGCGATAGGGAGCTACGAGGTATGCAGCTCCAGTACTATCCTGAGCTAGTGCTTAGCAGGCCCAAAGTTTACGTGGCAGTACTGCTGGTTTGACTTACTGTTTGTGAGTATTGAAAATATATTGTTCTTGAAAGCTGTATTTATATATTCCGTACAAGTAGTACGTATGCTTATTACTGTAAAAGCAAATTCTATATGTGCAACGAATTCAATAAACATTGTTTCATGTATAAACTGTGTTTGTTTCAAATTCAAATAGAGTGCCACTTCAAATTATATACACCCAAGTCTGGGTGGAAGTGAGCTTAAAAACTCTATAAAATGTTTATCAGTGCAAAATGAATATTGGAAGTTTGAATAGGCTATTAAAATTTTCGGGTCTAGAACGAACCCCTCTTAGACTTACAGAACATTTTGCTTAGTTTCATTATAGTCCTCTTAGAGGACTATCTTCATAGATTATTATTTCGCGAAACATAGCAGAAATATTTAGGTATTTCTAAGAATTTTTGGAATGATATAGTTTTTGTTCATCAATAAAAATTTTATCAGGTCTATATCATGTTTCCTTTTTATCTGGAATAAATTGTCCTGTGTTTCACAATATCTCCAAACAAGTATACTTTCCTTTTTTGAATTTGAGACATGAGTAACATGAGATTATTTTCAATACGGCCTCCGTTTCTTACTTAGAAAATTTCTTTATGCGAATAATGCAAAAATAATCTTTTGCAGTAACGCAAAATCATCTCTGTATGCAAAAAAAAAATCAAAAAAATCATGTACGCAAGTTTTTCTATGCGAATAAATATCAATAAATGGGAAAATTGGAAACAAATTTGAATTTTACTTTCACGAGACATTCAATATTGAAAGTATTTAAATACTAATAAATACGATAACTTATACGTTATACGATTTCATAACCACATTTTTGTAACGAATCATACAAGGAACGTTCTTTTCCTTCTATTTCTTTGAAATTTTACCGTAAAAAGGAATTCCTCAGATTTTTTTCTAATAGCTTAACGTTCCTTTTTTTTTTTTTTCAAGCTTGGAAAGTTAGCTTTCTTTTTAAAAAATTTTCATGTAAAATGTGCAATGCTTAGAAAACAATTCTAAAGCTCTGGAATTATTCTTTGCAAGTAACAAAAAATTTCAATATCTCCGGGTTTATTTTTTAAAAAATTAATGTTAAAACTGACACAAAATAATATTATAGGGAAACTTAGTTGGTTCCAGGGGGTCAATAGCAAAGAACTAAAATAATAAATAATTTATTAGAAGCATTTATTTTATTTCAGAATTTCAAATATAAAAAATAACAGTAAATAAATTTAATGTTAATAAACATATACCTATATGTATAACATAAATAAAAGACGTACAAATATCTCATTTTTTTATAAAACTGCCTTACAACCATGATTGCACTCAACGTATCATCATTGGCTTCTGAGTTTATTAGCAAAGAGAATGCTCATTCTGCTTCCACCGAAGTTGGTCGAATTGTTTTTAGAGACCTGAAAAGTTTACCTAGCATTTCAGGTCGGCTTTTGTTGACCAAAACAACTCAATTTCTTTTCTTATGATATATGAACCAGATTTTGATTTTTATGATTTTCCTTATTATCATTCTCCTGCAGAAACATACTAAGCTCATCAGATTGGGACATTTGTTTAGTACAAGCACCAATACTCGTAGCATCATCTTCAATTCCATCTTTAACTCCCACCTCAACTGCTATTTCTGGTTCAGACTCTGACCCATTATCATTTACGTTGAAGAATCGTTTTATTGAGGTTGTTGACAGATCAAATATTTTGTTTTTAAAAATTTTACTACCCAACTCATCATAAGATTGGTCTTGGTTCCAAATTAAGGAATATAATTGGTTTTTCTACTGTATTACACTGCTGGCCACCCAAATTGCAACACCAATAAAGACAAGAGATATCACAACAAAATTTATTTTGTAGATAACATGTTGACCAAGTATCAAATGATTAAATTTATAGACTTCTGTGAAGTGTGGTTCCTGCCAAAATCAGTAGCCAGAGTAGCCGCCATTGTTGGAGATCACCGCTACCACACACCTCGGCATTGATTCGGCAAAAGAGACTTTGGATGAGTTCTTGGGGTACAGCAGACGAAGCAGCTTCCTCACGTTGCCAAATTTGATCTTCTGTGGCAGCTGGGGATGAAATCTGGGTCAATCGTAGAGCAACCATGGACCACATGTTTTCTATCGGCGAAAGATCCGGAGAGCGAGGTGGCCAGGGAAGCGATTCAATCTGGCGATTGACGAAGAACCGTTGGACAATGCGTGCCACGTGTGGTCGCGCATTATCCTGTTGAAATATGGCTGCGGGCAAGCCCTGAAGGTAAGGAAGGACAACTGTTTCCAACACCTCGGATATGTAGCGCTGGCTGTTTAAAGTACCGGCAATGCGTACTAGAGGTGTTCGAGAGTGATATCCAATACCGCCCCATACCATAATACCCGGTGCAGGACCAGTGTGGCGGTGCATAACGCAGCTGTTCAGCATCCTCTCTTCACGGTGTCTCCAGACTCGAATGCGACCATCGTGGTGTTGCAGACAGAAGCGTGACTCGTCAGTAAAGACAATTTCATTCCATTCTGCCGTCCACATCCTTCTGTCATCGCACCATTGGCGGCGGAGACGTCTGTGGTTCTGCGTCAAGGGTAGACAAAGCAATGGACGTCTTGCGGACAGACCACTCTGCTGTAAACGGCGTCGAATGGTACGCGCAGACACTGGATGATGCGTTGCAGACTGCATGTGCTGTGCTATGGTTCGTGATGTGACTGAGCGATCCGTCACTGCCATGCGCACAATTTGCCTGTCATCACGTGAAGTGGTGCGCTGAGGTGGATGCGATCGAACACGCCGGTCCGTCGTACCCTCCTGCATCCAACGATCACATATCCGCATTACAGTTGTTTCGTTTCGTCCAACACGACTACCGATTTCCCTGAAAGATAATCCACAATCTCGGTAGGCCACTCTCCTTCCTCTGTCGAACTCGGATACTTGATCAAAAGATGATCGCTGTTTTCGACGAGGCATAATTGATCGTTTTTTTTGAAAAAAACACAAGAAAACACAATTGCCGAACTTGAAATCGTCGAAATCTCTAAGCCTTAAATAGCGCTTTGAAGTGGCGCCACAGGCGCGCGTGATGTGCGTCTGCGCTGAAATTCTAATCATTTGCATATCTCACCTCCGCTAATGCATGTTGTAAATTTCATGTTATTTGCATGTTTCCTTCAGGGTGTTGCATTTACAGTGGCCAGCAGTGTAGATAAAAAACTAATTCCCCGGATTCACATTAAACATTCCCCGGATTTCGGGTTCGTAAAACCTTTGAAAAACCCGGGTTTTCGGGTTCGGGGAAACCCGGGTCAAAAACACTAGTAATGACTTAACCCTGGAAATGAAATACGCGAGACTGATTCCCGGAGGTCAAGAACCAATATAAAGACCGTAGAAAATTATTTTCAAAGCAGTCTGAAATAGGTATGTACTTTATTTTTCAACAGTATTTATTCAAAGTTAAACTATTTAAAAAAATTTATAAAGCATAATTTTTATAAAGACAACAAGCAGCCTTGTACATAAAGAACATTACTTGCACATAAACAACAGCCTGATGTTCAAAGAATAACTTTTATAATATTTTCCAAATATTATGTATTTAGTTATGCTGTGTTGTTGCTAATGCCCCCTGGTTGGAGGTTCTATTCACGAGGTCCTAATAGGCTATTGGGCTGAAAGGGGCGGCTCCTGTTTTGAATTGGCACCACAAGGGTCGGAGTCCGAATTGGCTAAATGACCGGTCCCGTCATTTTGAACCGAGTCAAGTGACAACACCGGAACACTTGACCCCGCAACTCCAGAAGTAAATTTGAGAAGTTGGAGGACATTGCGGCCACGCCCTATTTTACGTGCCCCGGCCACCATTAGGGAACACGGCGGTGGATTTGCAGCGACGAGCATCGAACCAGGGACGTTCAGATCACTGGCCAGCTGCTCTTACCGACTGGGCCACGGCGCCCGCTAAATTTTCCTGTTTTGTACTCCTTTAAAGCCGTGAAATATTTCATGTACACGAATTACAAATATTTGCATGTTCTAAACGTAATTTTTATGCTTGTTGTGCCTGCCGCTGTTTACGACTGAAAAGGACGATGCCGTGGGGGCCCTGTGGTGGTTAAACCCACGGTGGTCAGTCTGGTGGTCGTTGGGGGTGTTAGAGAGCAAAGTGGGTGGGAGTGTGACGCCGAAGACGCACTCGGTTTTTGCTTGCTCTCTGTCAGAAGTCAGATGACTGAGGTTTTAAGGTATACATAAGATTCGATTCACAAGAATCGAACTTTTGAGTGAATGAATTAAAGAAGCTGCTTGAGATATGCTAATTTTGGCATACGCTCTTGATATAAATACCATGCAGCTTGATTAGAGGTTGGAAGAAGGTTTTTGTTAAGGTTGATAGATAAGCGAGTTAAGGGAGCTACGAGAAAAGCAGCTCCAGGTGCTATTCTGCGCTAGTGCTTAGGGAGCCCAAAGTTTACGTGGCAGTACTGCTGGTTTGACTCTCTGCTGGTCTGTGAGTATTTGCAAGTGTATTTGTATTGAATGTTATTATATATTCCGTACAAATAGTACGTATGCTTATTGCTGTAAAAGCAAATTCTATTTGTGCAACGAATTCAATAAACATTGTTTCATGTATAAACTGTGTTTGCATCAAATTCGTTTAGAGTGCCACTTCAAATTATATACACCCAAGTCTGGGTAGAAGTGAGTAATTCTCTATAAGGTAGATTAGTTAATGTATATGTAATGTAAATAAGTTTCGTGGATAAGTTGCGTATGGTGTTCGTGTATAAATCGCGTGAATAAAATATTCTGAATATTCACTCGAGTGGTGCTAAATCTGTTACCGATAACGTCGTAGATCAGACAAAGATCGAGGTGAGGACCACAATGCTTTTAAATGATGTAGTAGAGTTACATAAAATGACACTATTTTAAGTTCATCTAGCAAAGTAACATGTATATTAAATGAAGGCCATATTTGAATAGTGGTCCAACTCCATTCTTGTTTTTTCTGAGATACAGAGCCTTAAAGTCTAATGAGTGATGAGAAATAACTGCTGAAGTCTCATTCGTAATGTCCTCAGCAGCAGAAATAAGCTGGAAGTGTACCAGTTTTAAAATAAGATAGAAATGACTTGTATGAATATGAAAGTGAGGCTAACTCCATTTTTTTTTAAAGTGGAGTTGGCACACTATTCAAATAAGACTGTCAAATGTATTACACTACTGATTCCTCAAATTTGCTTCTTGCATTTTTAGCTATAGTGCGTAACAGTTAATATTACCAATATGCGATAATTTCAAGGCGAAAAAATAAAGGATATTTTAAATGCTAATGTCATTGTCAATTTTTACCACACCCACAAAAAAATCTTTAAAAAAATAAATAAATAAGGTGCAGTTCTGGAATGGAATTGGGAGTGTCTTTTCCATTTTAACTTTTTAACGTATTTTGAGAAATCAATAAAGGTTTTGAGTTACAGAAAGAGCTTGATGGTATCGATATACGGATGCCATAAAAAATTATTGTTCTCATACTTTATGGACAGCCGTATTTAAAATTATAAGTGTGTATGTGTATGCCATTTAAGGTTAATCTATATATATAAAACAGTTCCGTAACTGACTCATTCATTCACTGACTGACTGACTGACATACAACGCACAGACCAAACCGCTGGACCTAAAGGGCTGAAATTTTGCATGGCGATTATTCTAATAGTGTAGGGGTGCACTAAGAAATATTTTTCAAAAATTCTTCTTAGATTTTTTTAAATTAAATTTTTAAGCTGTTTTTTCAACTTTTTTACGTTTGCATTTAAAATAATACATTGAGGGTTATAAAATTTATATCACGAGAAAGATCATACAAATTCCTTCAAAATAAATTTTTTTTCGAATTTTTACCTCCATTTCCTGATTTTTGGTGAATTTTTAAAGATTAATTTTTAGAATTTAATTTATTAAATGCTGATCACGTGATTTCTTTTTCTGGTACTTTCAATAAATTTATCGTCACGTGCGTAACAAGTAAATAGACAAAAAAAAACATTTTTTCTTTCTAATGCAGCAGACGATTGGATATTATCCAAAAAAAATAAATATTCCTTATGATTTTTTTATAAATATATATATATATATATAAATATTTTTTACATCAATTGTATATATTGATCGTCTCATTTATTATAAATATATATATTTATTTTTTTTGGCATTAATTGCATACATTTACCGTTGTATTTAATTTGAATGTACTCCGTAGCGAAGCGCGGATTTTCAGCTAGTATTTAATATAAAATAAGAAGACGCATTGCCATGAGAAGAAATATTTCCACATAAGAAAGATATAGGTTAGACATGTCATTGACACGTACCCACGGAAAATGCATGTTTTTATTTCCCATCTTTCCTGCTTTTACTTTCCATCATTTAGTGTCATTTCTTTATTTTTCTTTTAAATTCAATTTCATAATTCCGTGTATTCAGTTCTGTTTTCCCGCCTTTCTCTCAAAATCCTGCTTAGTTTGTTTGCTTCGAAAACGTGGGTCGCGACTCACAGTTTGACTGTGAGCTTATGCTGATGGTCGTCGATGCTAGACATCACTGTCCTAGCTTATGCTGATGGTCGTAAAATGTATTCCCTTCTAACCGTCTGACAAGCGCTTTCCCTTTTATACGAGTATGTTGTGGCGTCACGACAAGTAGTAAGGCTATTCTCTCTGATGCATTTTGAAGAAATTTCACAACTATTGATCCATACCAAAGAAAGACAGAGTTCTAATTAAAAGCGAAAGTCAAATTTTTAAAACAAAAACATAAAAAGTAGGTTTATTTACAAAAAGAATTAAACATTAAACACTTCCAAAATAATCACTTAATTTACGTGCAGATTCACAAATACACGCTCCAGGGCCTATTCTCGGCCCAACAACACAGGAGCCTAGCAAAAACACGTCTATCCCGCTCGGATTTTATACAGCGTCTCTCTCTCCAATGTCTGGATTTTCAAAGGGGTGGAGGGCCCGGCAGATTATCGGCTGACAGGTCTTCTCAGACGCCGAACTTTACTACATTGCAGAACTTCAAGATGACAGCTTTAGTGGCTGCATCTGTAAGGAAAACTGTTTTTAATCCCCCCACGTGTTCCGAACTGGTGGAACCGAACAACACATTCTTTGAAAAACACGCATCTGTGTTTCAGCCCTTGTGGGGTCTCGGGAAAAAAAGACCATATTTCCAGTACGCTACAATGTCCACTTCTGCCGGACGTTTGGCTGTAATTTTCGACCTCATCTTCGGTCGACTTCATTAGTTCTCAGCCCTACCAATGGGGTAACACCAACCAGACATTTGCATTGTGATCGGTTTCTCGTAAGACAGAAGAGTGAAGCGGCCGTTGGTTTCAGTCAGATATAATATGAAAGTATAGTGAATTTACACCACAGGCTTATTTTCCCCCTGGTAATTAAATGTAGCCACCTCGGCTTCTCGGAATCAGGCCTTCCAAGAAAGAGGGCGCTTGGATCCGGTTATCTCTTCCCAGGAAAGAGCCACGACGTTACTGCGTTTTCCAAATGTTTTACATAAGCAACTCTGGAGTTGTCTTATCTCGTAAACCTCGTGAATAAATCCTGTTTGAATATGCAGTGACTTACTTGAATTAAATCTTTGGAACGGCAAATGATCAAGTCTTATATTTATATCAGACTAGCTGAAAACCCGCACTTCGCTACGGAGTACATTCTAATTAAATACAACGGTCAATGTATGCAATTAATGCCAAATATATATATATATATATATATATATAATAAATACGACGATCAATATATACAATTGATGTAGAAAAAATATATATATTTATGAAAAAAATCGTAAGGGATATTTTTATAAACAAAATAATGTCCAATCGTCTGCCGCATTAGCAAGAAAAAATTTATTTTTGTCTATTTAGTTGTTATGCACGTGACGATAAATTTATTTTAAGTACCAAAGAAAGATATCACGTGATCGGTATTTAATAAATTAAATTCTAAAAATTAATCGTTAAAAATTCACCAAAAATCAGAAAATGAAGGTAAAGATTCGTAAAAGATTTCATTTTAAAGGAAATTTTATGATCTTTCTTGTGATATAAATTTTATAACCCTCAAATTATTATTTGATATGCAAACTTAAAAAAAGTTGCTAAAACAGCTTAAACATTTAATTTAAAAAAATCTAAGAAGAATTTTTCAGAAATCTCTCTTAGTGCACCCCTACACTATAAGAAGAATCGCCGTGCAAAATTCCAGCCCTTTAGGTCCAGCGATTTGGTCTGGGCGTTGTATGTCAGTCAGTGAGTCAGTTACAGAACTGCTTTATATATATAGACAGGTAAATGGGACTTATTTTTTGGAATACTACATATAATCTGTCTTTGCATTGCCCAGAACTGGATGTGATTTCAATGATCACCTGTTGTGATGCGTTCATATTGGTTGTCCTACTTTATGAGAAGTGATAATGATTATTTGGTGAAAAATTGCTATTTTGACGTTCCTTTGTAGATTGACGGAACTGTTATTTTAGATATTATTGGTCATCATATGTCTCTAACCGCTCATCAAACCTTTACTTTTTCTTAAGCAACAATTTTTTTTTTTTTTACAATCAAAATATAAACGCATCAGTTGCAACATTAAACCCGAAAAAAAATTGTTAAACTTTAGGTAATCTGGTCTTGACATTCAAGAATTTTGAATTAAAAAAACTCAGTAGAGTTACTATAGAGGAAGAGGATAATTTCTGTCTAACAAATTCTATAAATACGCTAGTAAAATGTAGAATATATATGAATTTTAAAAATTAATTTTCTTATTGACTTTCACCGATGTAAGGTAGTTCGTGACAATAGAGATTCACTCCATGTAATTGCATAAACTTGTTTATAAATAGGGGCTCGCATTTTTTTCCATTTCGGATGAAGATGAAATGATGCGCATTTTCCATGTTATTTGGTCTTTACCTCGTAAATACAAGTACATCAGGTTAACCATGTAGATACATTAAAAGTATATAAATGACATAAATCTAGCATTTGATAAACGTTATACATAAAGTATACAATAAAGTATGTTAATCGTAGGTACCTATGTGTTCCCATATGACAGAAATGTCTAGGCACAAAATATACCGTAGAAACTGCATTATCTGAAAATTATCCATATAATATCACGAATACTTATTGCATGGAATTAGCTACATGAGAATACTATGCTACTTGTGTAAGTAGGATGATGATGCTTCAAATTGGGAACTTTCCAATCAGTCCTCTGTCTAAACTTTTACTGAATGAAATAATATACCTAAAATATTGACTATAATAAGCACACGTGCAAAATTATCTATATATACATAAAACATTTCCGTAAGTGACTCACTGACTGACATACAACGCACAGACCAAACCACTGGACCTAGAGGGCTGAAATTTTGCATGGCGATTCTTCTTATAGTGTAGGGGTGCACTAAGAAAAATTTTTGAAAAATTCGTAGATTTTTTTAAATTAAATTTTCAAGCTGTTTTAATAACTTTTTTAAAATTTGCATTTAAAATAATAAATTGAGCGGTATAAAATTTATACCACGAGAAAGATCTTAAAAATTCCTTTAAAATGAGATCTTTTTCGAATCTTTACCTCCATTTTCTGATTTTTGGTGAATTTTTAAAGATTAATTTTTAGAATTTAATTTATTAAATGCTGATCACGTGATTTCTTTTTCTGGTACTTTAAATAAATTTATCGTCACGTACATAACAACTAAATAAACAAAAAATATTTTTTTCCTTGCTAATGCGGCAGACGATTGGACATTATCCAAAAAAATATTAAAATACAGTAAAAGAAATGTTCTACAAACTGTACTATATTAACTGTACTATATTCTTTAGTATTCTTTATATTAGATTTAATTTGAATATTTTCTTCTACATTATTTTATCTATAAAATTATCCTTTACGATTTTCTTATAATTATATATATATATATATATATATATATATATATATATATATTACATCAATTGTATACATTGATCGTCGTATTTATCATATAATATATATATATATATACAGTCGAACCTCCATATATCGAACTTCCACATATCGAAATTTTCTATATATCGAACTCTTAGCAAATCTCCATGTTCATTACATAGAGAAATTGTTTCTCTATATCAAAAAAATCTCTATATATCGAAATTTTTTCAAGACAAATTGGGAGATTTTATTCCACTTTAGAATAAAAACTCCCAGTTTTTGTCATTTGAAACAATACGTCGTGGACTTCAATTCGCCGAAAATATACCTGATTAATTTTTAGTGGACTGAATAAATGCGAACATTTCTTTGAACTTTCCGCAAAACTGGCTGTTAAGCAAGATATTCCTAGCTTTTTTTTAAAAAGAATGTAGCTGTGATCGTTGTAACCACTGTCTGGATTATTGCTTTTTTAAAGGTATGTAGTACTCAATAAATCTTTCATGTTAATTCATTTTTTAGTTCTTAACTTTCATTTAATGGGATTCGCAGATAAATTAGAAATGGAGTTTCGTATACGAAAATTAGCTTTAATTTTTTTAGGAGAATTATGATAAAATTAAGCTCAATTCTATATATCGAAATTTCTATATATCGAATTTTTTTCCGGAAATTTGCTACTTCGATATAAGGAGGTTCGACTGTATGTATATATATATATATATATATATATATATATATATATATATATATATATATATATATATATTTGGCATGAATTGCATACATTGACCGTTGCATTTAATTTGAATGTACTCCGTAACGAAGTACGGGTTTTCAGCTAGTAATAGCCATAATAAGCCTGCTTAATTTTGTGCGAAATTTTCTGAAACAATTAAAATTCGACTATAATACGCACCCATAACTTTTCAATATTTTATTTAAAAATTGCCTGCTATTTAATAGCAGAAATAAAGTTTGTAATAAAAATAAACGAAAACGTTAAATTCAGTAGAAAAAAATTTAATTTTTATTCAAAACAAACAATACTGTCAAATCATCAGTCTTAATCACTTTCGCTAGAATACAGCCCATCTATTGTTATAAACAGGAAATTCAATGTAAATAAAGCACAAATAGCAGTACGGGGCAATTTTGCATACGGCCGTTTCGAAGCTGCATAGGAGCTTCTTTATCAGTGCAAAGAACTTAGTGGCAGCTCAAAAAGCCGAAAACTAAGCCCACTTAGTGGCAGCCTTTTTGAGCTGACACTAAGTTCTTTGCACTGATGAAGAATCTCCTTTGCAGCTTCGAAACGACCCGTATGCAAAATTTCACCTTACTGCTATTTGTGCTTTATTTACGTTGTATTTCCTGTTTATTCCTCGAGCACAAAGGTTTTGTCTTTTCTTTCCATCTGTTGTTGCCGCAACCATGTCATAAGTACTGGTGCAGTCGTAATATATATTGCCATCATCATCCGCATTTGATGACACCTGCCCATCCTACCATAATATGTCGTTCTCACTGCCGTCTCTTTAACAATTAATAATTTTTCTGCTGCCGTATAGGACCGTTTTGAAGATATTTTGAGGGAAATAAATAAAATAAAATAAAAAAAAATTTTGCACTCTCAATAACCGGGAGCCATCACTATTTAAAGGGACCTGTTATTAAACGTACGCGTGTGCGATACAAATTGTGAGTTCCGTTTGTTTAAAAGGAATACCTGCTTAGTAAACGGGTGGATGAATCACGGAGTGCAGATGCGCGCGTATCCGTGTTGCGACAATGTCTTACAGCTGCTGACGTTAGTTTATTCAGTGTTTAAACCGCGGGAACTCGCACCGGGTATGACATATCCAATCCATTTTCATTCAATGTTTTTGTTATCTTCTTCTTATCGGATTAGGCCGAAATTTCGTGTAGCTGTAATCAATATCACATTCTTTCAGCGGGATAAAAACTAGTTCTGCTCTAAATATAGGTTTTGAGAAATATATTTCGGAGGGGTGTGTCATACCCGTGCGAGTCCTCGCGTCAGTCAGATCTTTACTTTTTTCTGTCAGTTTAGTGAATTATGGCGCGCTTTTTGAATTACAACGGGGAAATAAAATAATTGCGACATCTTTAAAAGACTGTTTCTAGTGATGATGAACCTTTATCCGCAGATAATGATTCCTCTGAGGATGGAGAATACTGTAGCAATCACGATTCTTCAACTGAAATTGAGACAGAAACCGAAGATAAAAGTTCACTATCAACAGCCGATTTTTATATTGGTAAAGATAAAATTACAAAATGGCTGAAGAAAAAATACCGGCAAAATGTAAGGAAGCCTTCAAGGAACGTAATTAGCAAGCTTCCAGGTAATAAACATTATTCAAGAGATGTCGCTTCTCCCGTAGATACATGGAATGTTCTCTTCGATAGCAACATGATAAATATGATGGTGCAATGCACAAACATTTATATCGAATAGATTAAATAACGTTTTACTCGAAAACGAGATGCAGAGAAGACAGATGAAATCGAAATAAGAGTATTTCTTGGACTGTTATATTTATGTGGAACGCATAAGTCATCGCAGACTAATTAGAAGGATTTGTATGGGACGGATGGAACTGGGATTGACATATTTCCGAAAACCATGAGAATGTTGCTGCTATTTTAATTCCAGTATTTTGTTGATGTCCACGAAAAATCCTCCCACACAATTCAGAAACAGCCGTTTCTTTCTGAAAACACTAGGACTCGTTCTTTTAGAACAACACAGAAATCGTGGGCGTCAAACAAAAACAACTTATTCAAGCACTTCAATGGAACTGGAAATCACTAATAGTGAACAGCCTGCTAAAAAACTCAAGACAAAATTTAAACGATCTTAAATTTGGCCAAGTAATTGGGACAGAAAAACAAAGTTTATGTGCCAAAAATGTTTAAAATGTCTCTGTGTTGGACATCAGTATGTAGTTTGTAAAAATTTTCTATAAAAAATGCAAGTATTATTAAAATTCACTAAAAATCTTTAATTTATTATTTTATGTTTTTTAGTTACGTAAGGTTTGCATGTAAACAATATTAATTGATATTTAAATAGCAGAAATGAACTAGGGTATGAGATACCCGGCGCGAGTTCTCCTGTTCAAAATTGGGCGCGAGTGCTCGCGGGTTAAAACTACTTTTTTTTTGTACATGTGTATAACACGGACCCTAATTTTTGCTGACTAAAATGTGAATAATTACAAGATAAAACGAACTTTTTATGTACCATGTTTTTGAATTTTCTGTTAAATCATATAAACTTGACAATTATATGTATTAATAAATACTTAAAAAAATTTTTTGGCGAATTATCCCATCAACTTGAAAGAAAATGATCAAATGCGTAATAAAGATGTATCAAATGCGTAATCAATCGTTTAGGTCGAGAATTGGAAGTTGACTTGCGTTTAACTTTTAATTCCCGTTCTGTCGGATAGAGGGCTGCACCGTTCTACGAAACAAAATTAACTGAAAATGAATTCAAATCTGATTAAAGATGGCTAAAAGTATTAAAATAATGCATTGTCATCGTGTTCTGAGCTATTCTAAAAGTTTCAAAGTCTAAAAGTTCTAAAAGTTTCTAGTTAGTCGTGAAGTCAGTTAAAAATCGATTGCAAGATTTGTACTGGACAAACACATACATACAAAAACAAACAAACAAGAAAGCGGGTTAATAAAAATATGGTTAAAAAAAGGGCGTATTATACTCAACATTTTACGGTAATCAGAAATTAACGACATTTTATCCTTAAAATTAAAAAATTGCATTTCGAGACTAAATTTCTAAAAAGATTTTCGAACAAAATCAAATATCTGGCTAACAACAACACAGATTTACTTTCCATACCGATAACATTGAACCACTTACATAAGTAATTCCCTATCTTGACTTTTACGCTCTTTATGCAAATGCATTAAAAAGTCGCCAAACCCCAAGAGAAAATGGCTTTTTTTTTCTAAATACTCTTAAGGAACTAATGAGTCATTCAAAGATTTCTCTAAAAGAAAATAAATTCTTGCTGCAAGTTTTGAAAGTGAGCTCATTAGAATAAAAGTTAAAGAAAAAAATATAACGTGTCCTCATCTATGCTTTTTTAAGAAGAAATTTATAGTAATAACTAAAAACTGAAAATTATTTCTATTAATCGTGTAAATGAATCCTAAAATTAGGATAGCAGACTTTGCTGATAGGATAGATTATTTTCTAACAGGTAAAATAATCTTGCTCAGAAAGTTTTTAAAATATGCGACATCGATGTCGATGATTTTATCAAAATTTCGATTTATTGACGCCGATGTTTTTTTAACATCGGTGTTTTGTGCTCGATGTTTTACGTTGTCTCGATGTTTTTTTTTAATGAAAAAGTACCGCAATAAAAAAAATTTACCACGTAGCATAATTTTCACACTCAGTAAATGTAAGTCTGAATTCTGAAAAGGACGAATACCAAAGGGGGAATGATTCCTTAGCAAACAGACAAATGGCAATTAACAACCAATGAACCAATCAGAGCGCTTGGAATGTTCCTGACACTCCAAAACCTTCCATGGGGTTTTATTTTACAAATAGTATATACACGAGTGCATCCATTTAAGTTTTTGTTTTGTTCTGGTTTTATATAATTTGACGTTAATATTATTAGTAAGATGCCTCTCAAAAGTACCGTTTAGAAATATTTTTGCAAAACCACTGACAAATTAGCGAAATGTAATATTTGCCTTAAGTCCCTCAAAACTTCTGGCAATACCACGAATTTATCTGGACATTTGAAGGCAAAACATGGCGGTATTTACAACGAGAATTTTGAGTCATCAATGTAGCCCAAATCAACCAAGTATTTTTCATTTGTGCCTGCCCAATCAGAGAGTAAAATTAAATAACCCCCTCCCCCCACGACTAACGGACAACATTAATGTTAGAGATTTCTAAACCAGTTTTAAAAAATGGATGTTCTAAAACATCGATGTTTAAAAACATCGATGGTTTTTGGGCGATGTTTAAAAACATCGATAGTTTTTGGGCGATGTTTAAAAACATCGATGGTTTTTGGGCGATGTTTTGTTAGCATCGATGCTTTAATATTGAATATCGATGTTTCAAAACATCGATTTTTTGTTATCGATGTCGCATCACTACTCCAAATACATATTTTCCATAGTTCTTTGTATGAGAGAATAACACACTTTTGCGAATACTAAAAATATTTTGAGGCTTCCAGCTATCGGTCTACTTGTCTCCAATTTGAAAATGTGAAAACGACTTACAGTTTGGTAGCTATCGGCTTCAAATAAAATATGAATAAATGAAGTAGAACTACAGATGAATTCTAAAATCATAAAAATAACATAGATTTAATTCTTTTACCCGTAAGCTGTTGAACGGAATAAAAATGATATATTTATCTAGATGGATTTATAAAGGCATTTGGATTACCAGCTGCATAAAAAAAATTACATTTCCCCTGTAATCTTAGACCTAGAGTATCTTTTAAAACATTCAACATAAAAATCAAACTGCGCTCCCTTCCCGTGGGGTCTTAAAACATGTCAGTTTTTATTTACTATACAGATTTTTGTGTTCTGCTAACGTTTTATTTTTAATGCTTAAGGCATCTTTTGATATACACCCAACTCTTTTTTTACTCGGTTTTTTTTACACGAACTTAAAGTTACACGGTCCAAGAAGAAAAAAAATCTCTTTTTTTAACGCTTTATAACACAATTTCAAAATCATTGTCTTGTAAGTACATATGTATATATATTTAAAAAATCTATTACCACACTTAAAATGCCACCAGCACTGCTATTTAAATGAGCAAAAGAAAATGTGTGTTTTTGACAGAAATCTATGTTTAACCTTTATTATATTAAACGAGCATTCCAAGATATGAGGTGGTGAAAGGCAAAGTCGTTTAAGTCAGTAAGTTAAGTGGTCTAAGTCAAAAGCGTTTTACAGCAAAAACTACAAAAAATTCCACTCTAAATTGAACAAATTACAATTCATAATAATGATTTTAATAGTGCAAATTATAATTATTTGCAATTCCACTATAAATTGAACATGGAGATTGCATTTTAGCCCTCAAATAAAAAAAGTTGAAAATGTGACTTACACCACTTTGTTTTTCACCGCCTCATATGTTGGATTCAGTGGAGAAGGATAACCTCACAAGCGTTGATGCACGGAAAAAATATTCAACTATGGATTTCATTGCATATGCTTGATGATAAGAATTTTTCGTCGTAAACTATTCCGTTAATTATCAAGTAGAGACGAATAATTACTAAATATTATTTTTTATATCTATTTTTAATTTGAAGCTTTCTATGCTTATTTTTGGATTAACCTATATTTTTCATTTGAAGTTTCCAGTTGTGTTTATTTCGCTACTAATTTTGCCTATGAATTGCGTATTTTGAACTTAATTGCTCCATAAAAATGCATATTATGTACGTTCGTATGTATATCAGAACTTTTACAGTAGTTTCCCTACTTTTTTTACATGATTTTTTGAACTGAATGTAGTTCTTTATTTCAACTTACACGGTTGTCGGAAGACATGAAACATATCCCCAATTTTACTATAGGAAACGTTTCCTTTTTTTACACGGTTTACTTTACACCGATTTCTGAGGAACGAATCTACGTTAAAGGGGACTCACGACCCTTTAGTCGAGGAAATAAGGCATATTTCCATACTTTTTGACTCTTTGTAACTATTTAAATTTACTCCCAATTTTTTCAAATTTTTTGTATATGATTAATTTATATATATATTTTAATAGACATATTTTCACCTCTCAAAACAATTTTAAATAATTTTTTAAATGCTTTAGATATACCTTACTTTTTAACGATTTTTATTGAATACTGGCATGGGCGCAGAACTATGAAATTAATTTTACACTTAAATGTATAATTCCTGTTTTATATTTAAAATAAATAATTCAAAGTACAATTGAACATAAAACATTCATCATTAAAATATTTTTTCAATTTTTTTAAAACTGCGCAAAATATACTTCAAATTTCCTTAAATTTTTGCAATAATTTACCCCTGAAAAAATAACAAAATGTGCTGTGATTGCAATAATTCTAGTTCGGAAGCAATAAAATAACATGATTATGCAGTGATAAAAATGTCATGGAATTATGTTTCATAGTTTTTGAGAGATTAGTTGCGAAATGATGCAATATTACATTTTGAGAAAAATGAATTTAAAATTTTTCTCACCATAAACTTCATCAGTAATTAAATACTTAAAATATCAATATCTCCGGAACTAAGAGGAATGTTTTCATGCGGTTTGCTTTATTTTGTTCAGAAATGATCAGGCTTTAACATATATTTTTTTCAAAAAATTGAATGTTTTAAAGATTTAAGGGTAGTGAGTCCCCTTAAAAAAAGAGTTGGGTGTACAAAATTTGTACTTTTTGGCTGCTTATGACCCGCAATGTTTATTTTTTCCATGAATCATTTTGCAAATGCTTGTCCCAAAGAATTTAACTATCATCCCAATCCTATCAAAAAAGATTCCATTGTTGAAAAGAAAAGCGAAATCGAGCCACCCGTTTATAATGTTTGAGGTTCATAAAGTGCGCTTATAATATTCCGCCGCATTTACACAGTCGCGATAGCGGCGAGCCGAATATCGGGGAGCGAATGTGTAAACGGTGTTCTCGCCATTTCTCTTAGCCAATCATGGCGCTCGCTTCGGGAGCGGTTTTCTGGCACGATTCAAAGGGGCGAATGGCGACGGGAAGTCTTGTTCACAGCAAGAGGCGGGAATGTGATAACGGTCACTCGCGTTGTTGCAGGAACGCGACTAGTGTCTCACGAACGTCTTGCGGGTGGCGCGATTGCGAATGTGTAAATGCGGCATTAGAAGTTCATAACGTTCGTTTATGATGTTCGAGATTGGCGCCGTATTGCGTCAAACCACCAGTAGTGCATCAAGAACTGCTTGTTATGTCTAATTTAAAGTCAGATGCGGCAAATTGACCCTGGCACGAATATTCCGAACAGCGGAGCCCTAGACCAGGGGTGAGCAATTGTTTTGCATCGGGGACCGCGTTGTGGAGGGACACACCTTTTAAGGGAACAAGGGACCTTCAATCTCGTTATTCTTTAATTTTCAATATTTTACTCTATATACACCATAAGTATAATTAATATTCTATTCTACTATATTGAAGATTCTTAGAATTCACAAATAAGTATTTTGTGGATGAATAAGACCTGCTTATCAAAAAATTCTTCAAAAATGCTAGAATTTTTCAAAAGGCTCCATGCGTATATATTTAATTCTGATATCTTCCAAATTTCTCAGAATTGTTAATGGAAGTGTTTGTCACAAAACTATGCATAATTCTTTGAAATTACAAATGTGTTTCAAATTTATAGTCCATAAAATAAAGAAAAAACATTAAAAAAATAACAGGAAGAATAAAAAAAAAGTATTTAAGACTTTAGATTCATGCAAAAAAAAAGAATTATATGCACATTTATATTTATATAGATATGGTAAACTTCTAAAACAGAATTTAATAATTTTAATTTATATAGAATGCGCATAGAGCAATTTGAAAAACGTTAGTATTTTTGAATTTGTTTTTTCTAAAACAGACATTATTCTGCCAAAAATTCGTTATTTTTGAATTCTAAATGTTTTCAGTGTAGTAAAATGGAAAATTAATTATTCTCATTTTGTATGAAGAGTTAAAAATTGGAAATTAAAAAAAATTCAATTTGAGGGTCCTATGTCCCCTTAAGGGGACTCACTACACTTAAATCTTTAAAACATTTGATTTTTAAAATATATATATATATATATATATGTTAAAGCCTAACAATTTCTGAACAAAATAAAGCAAACCGCATGTAAATATTCCGCTTAGTTTTAGAGATATTGATATTCTAAATATTTAAACTTTCTTACCATAAATTACTGATCAAGTGTATGGTAAGAAAAATTTTAAACTCATTTTTCTCAAAATGTAATTTTGCATCATTCCGCAACTAATATCTCAAAAACTATGAAACATAATTCCATGAAATTTTTATCACTGCATAATCATGTTATTATATTGCGTCTGAACAAGAATTATTGCGCAGTCGCGATGCAATCACTGCATATTTTGTTATTTTTTCAGGGGTAAATTAATGCAAAAATGTAAGGAAATTTTAAGTATATTTTGATCAGGTTTAAAAAAATTGAAAAACTATTTTAAAGTTGAATATTTTATGTTGAATTGTATTTTGAATTATTTATTTTAAATATAAAACAGGAATTATACATTTAAGTGTAAAATTTATTTCATAGTTCTGCGCGCAAGCCAGTATAGAAAAAAAAAACTTAAAAAACAAGGTATATCTGAAGCATTTAAAAAAATATTTAAAATTCTTTATAGAGTTCAAAATTTCTTTATTAATGTGTGTATATATATATATATATATATGTAAAGGATTTAGTGGGAAAAGAATGATTATTCTAAATTTAAAGGGGGCTTGGGAATTAAATTATATTCGTGGCGTAATTCGCCTCTAATTGTTCGTATTCAAAGACGCGAATTGGGAAAGGGAATTTCCCTTTTATTATATAATCTTCGTGCGCCTCTGAGTTCTGCAGTCGAGGAGAAACGTTCGCATTTTATTTAGCCTTGAAAGATGTCTGTTTAGGGCTCTGCGCATGTCCAAGGAGAGTTGGCGCGCTGAGATTCCCGCGAATTTGGGGAGAGCGGGAATAGAAGTCGATGCTATCAGATGTGTTTCGCCACGGCTCTAAAAAAGAAATGGCGAATAATGAAATGCGTAGATCTGGAGAGGTGGTATTATGGCATTGAACTGAATAAACTCTACTTAATTTAGACGGTGCTGAGTACTTTTTGAGTGTATGCCTTCCATCGATGCCATGGACTATAAAACAAGAAGACTGCAAACGACACATTAGCAGGCAAAAGCCAACGCCTGTCATATATATGCTTATATATATATACACATGCATATACATAAATATATCAATAAATATATATATATATATATATATATATATATATATATATATATATATATATATATATATATATATATATATATATATATATATATATATATATACATACATATACATAAATATATCAATAAATATATCAATTTATCATGTACAAAAATTTTGAAAAATTGGAAGTAAATTGAAATAGTTACAAATAGTCAAAAAGTATGATTGCCTTTATCAGTTAACTTTGCATTTCAGAAAAGATATAAATTGCATCATAAAAATCAATAAAAACAAATTAAATAATATATTGGCAGTCTTTCTAGCTCTCTTGTACATTTTGGCTGTCATTGGCAGTTTTTGTAGCTGTCCGGAGTTTTCTAGCTGTCTTACCGGGCCACAAAAAAAATATGCAGAAGGCAGCGAATTTGCCCAACCCTGCCCTAGACAAAAAAGTAATTCGCGCTCTTTCAATGTGTTTGAAAATAAGAATAGTGATTCGCATGATATGAAGGGTATTCAAACTGCTGCAGAAACTAATGAAAAATTGCAACATTTAAGTCTCACTATCATGAATAACGCGCTGAAATACAGGACACAGATGCTACAATTTTAAGGCTCAAGGAAAAAATAGTAAAACAAAGGCTGTTGTGGATTATTTAACAAAAGAGGGGGATTTAGTTCAAAAGAGTGGATTACGAACACAAGATGCTGTCAGTGAATGTGTTGCGTTTGCAAGGAACTTCAGTAAGAGAGGGAAAAACTTCATTAATCTGGATCAGATTTAAACTGTTTTTTTTAAATCATTCAAAAGTTAAATCCATGATAATAAGTATGTTAGTAATATTTTTATATAATATTCTTTTAGCATTCAGTGTAGTAATTTGTGCTTTTAATTGTTTGTTTTGCTTAACGTAGAGCTAAATAAATGAGATATCATATATATATATATATATATATATATATATATATATATATATATATATATATATATATATACATATACATACATAATAGCTCATTCACACACACACACATTATATATATATATATATATATATATATATATATATATATATATATATATATATATATATATATATATATACAGGGTTTGTATAAAAAGTATCGGGACAAGTTTCGAAAGAATAAATTTATTTGAGATATTGCTACAGTTCTACAAAAGTCTTCAAAATACATCCCTTGAGCGTCGAGACACTTTTGCCAGTGGCTTTTCCTCGACTCCAAGGCTCCCTTGAAGGCGAATTCCGGAACGTCCTTAATGGTATGCGTGCAAGCTTCTTTGACGGCACTTAGGCTCCCATGGTGGTGTCCATTGAGGGAGGATTTCACTTTCGGGAATAGGAAATAGTCTGCTGGTGCCAAGTTGGGACTGTAAGGGGGTTGGAGAATCGTCGCGATGCCGTTTATCGTCAGCTTGGTTCTCGGGGAGCTTGGAGCAGGTGTGGTTGATAGCACTGGGATGAGTTTAAAGCAGATCTTTCGCATCGCAAAATTTTCAGTGATAATGCTGTGCACTATTATCTTATCAATGCCAATTTTATCTCTGGCCATACGCACACTTAACCGAAGGTCTGAATTCAGCACTTCACGCACTCGTTGCATGTTGACGTCGGTTCTTGAGGTCATCTCTCGGTCATCTTTGAAGAGCTGGAGGCACTTAAATACTGCAGTTTGTGACACGCTTTCATCCTTTAGCCCTTAGCGAATCATGCCCAACGTCACCGTACCCGATTTCTACAGTCCAACACAAAATTTGATGGCGTACCGCTGTTCAATCGTACGCTACATTTTGCGCTTGCACGGAGTCACTCGACAGGGGTCCACTAAAAACATGATCTAGCCTGAACGAACGGTCGCAAGCGTCGTTCAGGCTAGGCAGCTTGGTGTGTCTTGTAGGACACATCCCCCACCACCGAGCATGCACGGTACGAGCGAGCTCCGATGTACAGTCACGTCAGGAAAAAATTGTTCCTGATACTTTTTATACAAATCCTGTATATATATATAGAAATATATATATATTGTAAGAATCTGTTACGACCCTTCCGAATAAATCACCCAGACAGCCGGACCTCCCACAGCAGGTGAACAGCGAACAGTTCTATCTTTCAGCGTCAAGGTGTCTGCACATAAGAATGGTGTTGCTTCTAGCCGCCGGGCCTGGGAGGACGTAAACTAATGACTATTTCGACGTGAACTAATGATTTTCAGATCAGCTGAATCATGGGAACCGAACACATGGCTTCGTGGTCAGGCGAATCACAGCCAACGGACATGATGTCACAAAATAGTGCCAGCCAACCAAAACTTGTGTAGTCACGTGACCGGAAGCACGGTTGCCAACGCCGCAGAAGAAATCCAGTTTTTTGGACAGACTTGGTCGAGACTCATCTAGAGGGCACCTATCGTCTACGTTGTCCTGGAGCGACCGACTTGATCCTGACTTAGTTTCAGAGCAGCCGCTCGAAGCTTCTCGTCCACGAATACTTCACCCTGAAGTATAGCTATCTCAGAGCATCCTGCTCTAAAGGCTTCGGTTAGTTCTTCATTTCATCTAGAAGTTATCTTCATATTTCAGAGCAGCCTGCTCTATAAGCTTCCCGCGATTATAACTGTCTTTACGAAGTTATTCTATTTTCAGAGCTGTACGCTCTAGAGGCTGTGTACCGACCTTCTAGTTCCGCTGTGACTGTACGTGCATCTTATCATCGAAATCATTTGGTTATTACGAAGGCTAGTTCCCTCTATGTCTAGAGGTAGATCAACACCTGTGTAAAGAGTGTAATAGATCAACACCTGTGTAAAGAGTGTAATAGATCAACACCTGTGTAAAAAGTTTCCGACTAAAATTTAATAAAACTGTATTTTAATTTAGTAGACTGACTCTGAACATTTTTAGCTACCCGGAGTCTGAAGATATCACAGTCTACTAATAATTGGTGGCATCGTGTTTGGGATTGTCCCATTAATTAAATTTGGCAATCCACCCCTTCGAATTAGGAAATTAGAGTAGGAAGCCCATCTAGGACTTTTTGTGCGGACGTCCCGTCCCAAGTGTGTGCATCACAGATACCAGTATATAGCAGCGAGCAGCCTACCAACAGTGGATTTGTGCAGCGATCAAGTATTGGGGCTGCATATTAAATAAGAAAATCCCCCAAGAACCAGCCTGGAAAGACTGCCTAGCTTCAATGAGAGCCTACAATCTAGTCTTCAAAATTAGACAAGGTAAGCCTGTTTTCTCATTAGAGGCAAAAGTAATTGATTGATTAATTAAAAGTAAATTAATTGATTAGAATCTGTGTAAATGTTAACATGTGTAAATTAATGTTTCATGGGAAATAACTATTGAATTGAAATAAGTAAATTATCTGTGAGAAATTAATTAATTGAGTCAAAAGTAAATTAATGAAGTATTAGAATTGTTTATGCAAAAGAATAAGGTAAAAATGAATTGTATGCAATGTGTTTAAAATTTTAAAAGGAAAGTAAATGAACAAATATTTGTTAGATGAATACTAGAACTGTGGATAATCTGATTTAAGTACTTATTCTAAATTGAAATTAAGTAATTGTGTTTTGCAAACTAATTTAGTCAATTATTGAAATTAAGAAATTGTGTATTGCAAACTAATTTAGTCAATTATTGAAATTAAGAAATTGTGTATTGCAAACTAATTTAGTCAATTATTGAAATTAAGAAATTGTGTATTGCAAATTAATTTAGTCAGTTATTGAACTTGTGTAGAGTGCTTAAGATTATATTGAAGTAGCATTGATTTATTATGTGTGTGAAATTTGGTCTGAAAAATTTTAAACATTTTTGAATTGTATGTGCCATGTTAGGATTTCAAACGAGTCTGTTAAACTGTAATCTTTCGGAGTAACCCCCCCCCCTTTTTTCTTGGAAGAACGTAGCACTAGAATTCCCCGAATTGAGAGGGCTCTATTGTAAAGGCGTGAGAAAAGCGGACAACCAGTTCTTTTGTTGTGTTGAGATCAAAATTCCGAGGGTTCCGGTAAGGTTAAGTTGTGGATAAATAGTTATTGAGGCAAAATGTCGTTTTTAACAAAATACAAGAAAATTGACTTGCAGAATTTGGCTTTGGAGCTGCAAGTAGAAATTCAAGAATCAGATAGAGTAATTGACCTGGCAAGAAAAATTTCAGAAAGTGAAGGTTTCGAGGAAGAGAGCGCGAAAAATATTCTCGTAAATATTATAGAAGATCGAACATTGCAAGCAGAGCGCGATTTTGAGCTTGAAAAACTTAAAATCATACATATTGGGGAAAACAGTAGTGTGAATTCCTTGAACTCAGAAAGCGGAAACCCGTCTAGGCATGTTAAATCGGTAATGCAGAGGTATGATGCCGAAAAGATAGACATAGCTTTATTCTTAAATCTGTTTGAGAGGCAAGCTAGGAAATTGCAAATTAATGATTGTGATTTAGTGTCAGAGTTACTCAGTCTTTTGCCGAGCGAAATAGCGGGAATAATCATCAGGGAACCTGAAGAAAAAAATGATAATTACGAATATGTTAAGTCGGTACTGCTTGACAGGTTTAAACTCAGTGCCGAAGCATTCCGTACGAAGTTCCAAACCCATCAACGGCAGAACGGTGCTTTGTGGAAAGATTTAATATTTGAATTGAGGAGCTATTTAGAGGGATGGTTAGATGGAATTGAAATTAAAGATTTTGAGTCACTCAAAGAACTTATGGTAGCCGACCAAATAAAGCGACGCGTACCAGCGGAAATCAAAGATCATTTCGTAGATGTATGGGGAACACTAAATGATCCTATAACTTTAGTAAGTAAGCTAGACGCGTATGAGTCGACCCGCCGATTCGTAAAGAAACCGACGCAAATTAAACCACCCGAGAATAGAAAGGTAGACCGCCCCAAGCAGTCAGAGAAAGTTAGTCCCGCGACGAAAACGGGAGTAGAGAAATCAGGCCCAAAAGAGTGGCGCAACGCTGCTAACAAAAATAATAACGATTGGAGGACCAGGGAGTATGAGAAGCGAAGTGGCCCCACTTGCTTTCAGTGTGGTCAGAGTGGTCATATCCGCCCAAACTGTCCCGAATTAAAAAAATCCAGCGAGATCATAAACAATCTAGCTACGACGGAAGATTTTTCTCCTGCGTTTAAGCCCTACTTGAGCGAAGCTCGCGTGAATCAGGTCCAAACCGTAGTATTGCGTGATAGCGGGAGTTGCGTAGATTTGTGCCCCGCGAAATTAGTTAAACCCGGAGATTTCACCGGAGAAAATATTTGGCTCAAACAGCCCTTGGAAAATGAATTTAGATGTCTACCCTTAGCTCGAGTAACACTTGAGAGCCCAGAATTCGGCCAAGTGATAACAAAAGCCGCCGTGGTAGGTCAGAGTGTGGAAATGAACCACTACTTGCTGGGGAATGCCACTCAGGAGCTGATAGAAGCGCAAAAATTAAAACCAGCTAGCGTTAATGCAGTCACCCGAAGTCGAGGTAAGCAGGAGGAAATTCAAAAGGGAAATTCTGCAGAGAACGGTGAAGCGGTCGAACGACTAACGGAGTCGCCAGAGTCAGACGTTAATTCGCCGGATGACTTAGAACATATAGAATTACCGGTAGTGGTAGAAACTGACGAGTCATTAGGGGAAGTGAGTGCCGACACTTTCGCTTTAGAGCAAAAAAATTGTCCTGAACTTGCACCTATTTGGGAAAAAGTTAAGCAACAGAAAACCCTGGAATTTGTGGTCGAAAACGAATTACTTTTTAGGAAATCGCGAGATCACAGAGGGGAGGAAAGAAAACAATTGATTATACCAACTAAGTACAGGTCTAAAGTTTTAAGTTTATGCCATGATGGCATCGGATCGCACATGGGAATGTCAAAAAGTAAAGACAAATTATTGAGATATTATTTTTGGCCCCAGTGCATAAAAGAGTGTGAGGACTTTGTTAGATCGTGTGACCTCTGCCAAAGAATAGGGAAATCACAAGAACAAAAGAAAGCCCCGCTTAAATTAGTCCCAGTAATTACGGAGGTTTTCACAAAAATTAACGTGGATATTGTGGGTCCATTGCCGATTTCTCCAAAGGGAAATCGATATATATTAACTGCGTTGTGCATGGCATCCAAGTACCCGGAAGCCATACCTTTGAGTGCTGTAAACTCTGAAAATGTGACGGGGGCTCTGTTAGAAATTTTCAGTCGGATAGGGTTCCCGAAGGAATTACAATTAGATAATGCTACCTATTTCACCAGCAATTTAACGACCACGTTTCTGGAGAAATTCGGAATTAAGGTGACGAGAAGCTCAATATTTCATCCGCAAAGCAATCCCGTTGAGCGTTTTCACCGCACCATTAAACGGCTCCTGAAAGTTATCTGCCTTGAAGCAAAAGAAAATTGGGAAGTAGGATTACCCTCAGCCATGTTGGCTCTTAGAAATGTCACACATTTATCAACTGGATTTAGTCCGGCGGAATTGATATTTGGGAAGAATTTAAGGGTGCCGGAAACACTACTTTTCGGAAAATGGTATAGGAATTCGCCGGAGACTAATGTGGTTACTGATTATGTTTTCAAGTTTATGAATAGGCTACGGAACTATCAGAACATCTCTTCTGAAACTAAAAGGGAGATTAAAGTTAACAGGAAAACTAATCATGATAAAGGGTCAGTGAGAAGGGAGTTTAATATTGGGGAGAAAGTTGAATGGTCAGAGGAGTGCAATACAGCGTTTCGAGAATTGAAAACGAAACTCACCGAGAAACCTGTTTTGTACGCTCCGGACCTCGCCAAAGAAATTATCCTGCACACTGATGCATCCGACATTTATATCGGTATAATTTTGGCACAAAAGAGACAGCAGAGATTCACCATCGAGACGGATCATAATCCGCTCGTTTTTCTTAAGACAGACGCGGGAAATGACCAAAGGCTTATGAGATGGACTCTTGCTTTACAGCCTTTCAATTATCAAATTGCCCACAAATCTGGTAAATTGATAGGTCATGCCGATTGCCTAAGCCGTTTCATGGCAGAATAGAAACCTTAAGTCAGGCGTAATGTTGTAAATAAATTAATGTAGAGTGTGAAAATAATTAATGAATTGTGTAAATAACTTAGTGTATTAATGTGTTAGGTAACCTAGTAATCATAATGTATTAGAATAAATGTATTAATGGTGTAGTAAATTAAATGCATTGCCTCTAATGATGTATCAGGTGAGCTGTGTCTAAAAGTGATTTTCAGATTTTGCCATTATGCCAAAATCTCCTTCAAGGAGGGAGGGGTTGTAAGAATCTGTTACGACCCTTCCGAATAAATCACCCAGACAGCCGGACCTCCCACAGCAGGTGAACAGCGAACAGTTCTATCTTTCAGCGTCAAGGTGTCTGCACATAAGAATGGTGTTGCTTCTAGCCGCCGGGCCTGGGAGGACGTAAACTAATGACTATTTCGACGTGAACTAATGATTTTCAGATCAGCTGAATCATGGGAACCGAACACATGGCTTCGTGGTCAGGCGAATCACAGCCAACGGACATGATGTCACAAAATAGTGCCAGCCAACCAAAACTTGTGTAGTCACGTGACCGGAAGCACGGTTGCCAACGCCGCAGAAGAAATCCAGTTTTTTGGACAGACTTGGTCGAGACTCATCTAGAGGGCACCTATCGTCTACGTTGTCCTGGAGCGACCGACTTGATCCTGACTTAGTTTCAGAGCAGCCGCTCGAAGCTTCTCGTCCACGAATACTTCACCCTGAAGTATAGCTATCTCAGAGCATCCTGCTCTAAAGGCTTCGGTTAGTTCTTCATTTCATCTAGAAGTTATCTTCATATTTCAGAGCAGCCTGCTCTATAAGCTTCCCGCGATTATAACTGTCTTTACGAAGTTATTCTATTTTCAGAGCTGTACGCTCTAGAGGCTGTGTACCGACCTTCTAGTTCCGCTGTGACTGTACGTGCATCTTATCATCGAAATCATTTGGTTATTACGAAGGCTAGTTCCCTCTATGTCTAGAGGTAGATCAACACCTGTGTAAAGAGTGTAATAGATCAACACCTGTGTAAAGAGTGTAATAGATCAACACCTGTGTAAAAAGTTTCCGACTAAAATTTAATAAAACTGTATTTTAATTTAGTAGACTGACTCTGAACATTTTTAGCTACCCGGAGTCTGAAGATATCACAATATATATATATATATATATATATATATATATATATATCCACACATATATTTATATATATATATATATATATATATATATATATATATATATATATATATATATATATATATCACCTCAGATGTCTATCCGCGGCTGCTCTCGGCGGATATACGATCGAGAGTCATTAGCTTTTATAGATTTATTTTATATAAAATTTTCAAAATAAATTTAGTTTATTGCAGTTATGATTAGTAAATAAATATTTCACTTTGTATTATTTAAAATGATGAAACTGAGTCTTCGACGCATTTCTAATCTAGTTACAAATTGAAAATAAAAGCATAAAACCTTCACAGATAATTCGGTAATGACGTGTTTTAGAACCCATTGCCTTAATTTTACTTTGATTAAAGAAAATCAAAAATAAATATATTTTTATTTACTCAATAAACTAAAATTCTTTACTTTATAAATTAATATAGTTTTTCCTTAATATTTATGGAAAAATTTTTGTAATTCCTTAAATCCGGGTTCTGCAATTCCTGGTACAGACGGTAGGAAGAGATTTTGCTTTGTTTCTATTTCTAATGTTAATCTGCCTTATCGGTAATCAGGTCGTTCTAACAATACTCACAGAATACTTTAGCTTTAACGGAAGGATTTTTTTGCAAACAAATCGCCGTTTCGATCCAACCCTATACAAAAGTACCTACATTTATCTCCATTTCATTAACCCTAATTAAATAAGTATTAAGAATCTGAAACTAAAACTCCATTTCAGAGATGTTTCTATGAAAACAGAAATTCTTTCACTTCCATATGAGGTGCCATTTGAGTGCATTACGGAAGTTTTGTATCGATTCTCTGAAAAAGACTTCCTTACCTCATTCATATAATCTTTCTCCAGTAATAACCGTCTCAAAATATTTCGAATCGTACCTTAATCCCCCTCTTTTAACGCTCTTTCAATTAATCTACTTGAGCGATAATCTTCTTTTCCTTCAGTAAATTTACTCACGCAATTTCCTTTTCCCATTTCTACTCGGAAAAAAATTGCATTTATACGCTTTGCTCAATCTTTTCGGTCGTATTTTTTCGGGCAGTAATCAACCGCTTCATATATTCGCTATGTATCTATAAGCGATTGTTCTTACGTAAAAAAAGGAGTATATTTGCTGTGATAATGCATATGATTTAACCTGGTAAAACTAAAGAAATAACTGACGCAATCTAATGTTTTGTGTATTGTTTACTACATACATATTAGATTAAAAAGACTTTTAGTAAAGGATGCTTTTGAAGAAAGCTATCTTCATTATATTGCATGTTAGATATTTTGTTTCACGCAATTCAGTGAATCCGGAAATGTCCTCCTGAATTTCGAAGAACTGCCTGTGTATATTAATTTATAAATCCCAGAATTATAGATGCTTGAAGCAACTCGGGAGCTCGCAATGACAGCTAACACTCGATAAACCATTTAGTCTTACATAAATAAATGTCATCATTAGAGTTTATTTCTCTTCGACTTATCATAAAATGATTCTAATTGCGCCATCTGAAAAGCAAATTCGAAGAGAACCTTTGAAGGTAATCCGTTAGCATGCAATGTGCCACTGAATCATAAAATGCTTTTTTCCCGTGACCAGATATACATGAAACCTATCCTATTTAATAAGATTGTTACAGAATGTACATGTATTGTTACATACTCGCCAAGTTTGTAATAACATATTAACCCCTTAACGATCGCATAATTTTCAAGAAAACGGTGATAAAAGTGCCTATTTTTTCCGGAAGATTCCATTGATTTCTTGATTTGCCACATCTAGTTTTTAAAAAAATCCCATCTCCAATTACATTATAAATAGTCTGGTGCTGCCATCTCTTATGTAAAATAAGGAATAGAAAATTTCAGAGTAAATGAAATGGATTGTTTTAGTCTTTTTGGTGCGTTACTTTTAAACACTCTAGCCCGGAAATATCACGGGCACGAGAATAAGGCGGCGAAACCTCAGCCCGTAATTCTGACGACAGCGAGAAGGAAGTGTTGTTAATTGTATGTTACGTGAGTAGCGAGAGATGCTTGCAAAAGCGCAGTAGCCAATCTTTAAAGTGGTTTCAACGCAATACGCCTCATTTTGGTGAACCTCGGATTAAGCCAGATGTACTACAGTTTTTGCCAGCCTTCTGTGCTTTTTAGGCTAATGGTCAAGTGGCCCAATGCCTGGCATTTGCAAACAAGTATATCAGTTATTAGGGGATAAGTATTGCATCGATGTCATCGCCCTATAGAACTCAGGAAGGAGCGGGTAGTTTTGATGCATTTTAGCTTTCTCAGTGCTAACGAACAATGCAAAAACATTTTCTTACAAATAAAATTCAAATACAGTTAGAAGTGTAATCGTTTTTTCATTAGCTTGAGATATTCAAGTATGTTTCTCTAAGACGTTCATGGTCAGATTTAATTTATGTCCGCAGAGAAGGTAGAACTGTAAACAAAGCTGAACCGTCATTTTGCAATTGGTGGTATGGAAGGTGCTCGGTTCGAATCCAAACAAGCGCCACTGAAACTCTGCCGTGTCTATGCTGGTTATGGGCTCTGTTGAACGGCGATCCTTCTTCCTTGACGAGGTCTAACCGCCCCTGGGTCCGTTTCTTTTCGTTGTAGAAATGAATTACACGGTTACCGAATCAAGACACGATCTTTAATCCCATAATTATTTATTATACATATATTTCTACTGGAACACACCACGCATTCTGTACACACTTACATATTACAAATTTGCATTGATCAATAAAATCAGGTGCAAGCCACTTTCCACGTGGCGAGCTTTTGTACACCGACCTTTCCCTTTGAAAGCAGGAGAGACAGTGTCCTGAACGAGTCTTTTTCTCTCTGCCCGTCAAGCGGGTCCCCCCCCCCCTCGACCACCCCCAAGCAAGCAGTTCCGGTGAGTTAGTCATCGGGGGAGAAATAGCGGAGGGGAAGAATAGCAGTCCATTCCTTGTAGACACGGTAAATCTGTCGGAAAGTACCTCTTTGAGATTTGTAGGGCTGGAAGATGGACATCTCCCCCCCCCCCCGAAGATGTCGCCTTTGTGGGCTTACTCAGTCTCGACTGAAGTGGCCCCAGAGTCATGTTGCTTCACCTTGTACGGAGGTGTACTATGTTTGACAAAAAAGCAAATGGACTGTAAATAAAATAAGAAGTTTAATAGCGTGGCATTGTTTGCCAAAGGAAACTCCGCTTGTTGCAGGAGCTCCTTCTAGGACGGATACAGAGTTCGTTCTGCGTTATTCATGCCGCTAGAGGGCGAAGTGGGTGGAGGCGGTACGTCACACATTATTACGTAACACACCTATATGGTGTTCCCATTACCAGCGACAAACAATTTCGTATTGCAGAATGGGCGAATATCTGATCAGGAAAGTGTGTGCCACATTGGGAAAAATATTGAAGGTAGCAGTTTCAGGCCTCAGAATAATACGAATTCACCATCATGTTGTAAATACTGTCCGACCACGGAAGCAAGGTCCCTGGAAGCTGTTACGCATGCGCGAGAAAAGCTAGTCTACTTTGAAAATAGGGGAAAACGTCATATTTTCGGAAGTGTTTGTTTGTGAAATACGGAATGTATTTCGGACTGCTTTTTGTCCGCAATTTTAAAGTTATTTTTTTAAACTTTATTTTTGATCGAATATGTCAATAATAATTTCAAAATAATAAAAAGAAAGAAGCAAATCTATTTAAAAAATAGGAGTTTTATAGGAGTGGATATTTTCGGATTACATCACAATCAAAATTATCTAAAGCTACGTTTTCGGTGGGTTTTTTTTTTCTGAAGTTTCCTCGGAGATTCAAATTTTGGAGTTTCTTCACCCTTTGCTTCTCTGCGTATTCTTTTTACACTGGACATTGATATCCCGGTCATTTCACTAGCTCTCTTTAGGGATTGCGAAAGTGGAACAATAACATTTCCTTCTAGTGCTTCTTTATCACACAATTTAATTACATTGTGTATTATACGTTTACAATCACTACGGAACGGCTTATTCCGAGCAGTTGTGTTGGGTAAAGGATCCATTAATTTCAATATAATAATCAAAATAACAGACGAGGAAAAAGCAAGCAAGCGCAGTTAGTAACCGATTCTAAAGAATGTCGAGAGACTACGAGACTTTTCCCCCTCCTTCCTCAGCAGCCTTACCTACAGCGTGAATAGAATTGTCTTGGCACTATGCCAACCGTGGTTCTTCGTACTGTGGTCGGACTGTACTCAATATTATAACTCATTGACGTATGCCGATCACCAAAACAGTCATCTTTCTCGGTCGAGACCCTTTCCAGATAGCTCCAAGAATGAACGGTATATCAAAACATAAAGAAGGCTCTCCTCCCCAGATTCAGATCCACGAAGAGGTCCAGGACACAAAAATCTATAGAAAAGCAAATTTTTATTTCCTTGGCTTAAAACCTTCTGTAGAATTTTTTTTTCTTAAGAAGCAATGCAAACTGCACATTTCGATGACAATGCATGTTTCTTAGTCAACTTGTTATCTTGTACTTCCTATTTGTGTACTACACTTGGCATCTCTACCTTGAGTCCATTCATCCGAAAATGTAATTTTCCTCTTTTAAAAGGGAAGTGGTCACTTTTACGTACGTTTAAAAGTATCATTTTTAGACCTATGTTCGATTGTATGTACTACTCATGATTTTTGCTTGATTTGCATAAAATTTTTTGAGTAACTGCCTAGAATACTATTTATTATATATGCAATATTTCAAGGTAATTAAAAAAATATTTTTATGCATAAAAACTGACTAACTTTTTAAAATTGAACATTTTGCAGTCAACTACTGTGCGCATTCTGTCGAAATAAATTATTAACATACAATAATAATTGTTTACTATATGTGATTACAATACTTCAGGCAACAATATCCACCAACTTTATTATAAATTATATTTAAAAAATTTAGTACGTGTTATTATCAATTAGAAATTTGAAAATTGACTGAGTAAAAGCTTATAAAAAAATTCTTTAAAAAAATTAAAATATGTTGAGGTTAAAAAATTTTGGTGTATTTTGTTTGCTGAAGTAGTGTAATCACACATAGTAAACAATTATTACTGTACCTTAATAATTTATTTTGACGGAATGTGCACAGCAGTTGACTGCAAAATGTTCGATTTTTTAAAAAAATCCCTTTTTATGCATAAATTTTTATTAAAAATTACCTTGAAATATTGCATATATAATAAATAGTATTATAAGCAGTTATTCAAAAATTTCTTGTAAATCAAGCAAAAATCATGAGTAGTACATACAATCGAACATAGGTCTAAACATGATACTTTTAAAGGTACGTAAAAGTGACCACTCCCCTTTTAAAGTGATATCTAAAATTCTTTCAATTGTATCGCTATAAAAGTTTGTCAAGAGTTCCTCTAATCTATTTCCATAATCTCGACTCGTGTTTGATTACGAGGAAAGATTTAAAAACATTTTCGGTGGTATAAAAATAGCTGTTGGAAAGCCCTTGAAATTATTAAAATTATCATAAATGGTTTTTCTTTTACATCCCGAAGGCAATTTGAAACATTTTCTTGGAGGTAAACGAAAAAAAAACGAAAAGTTATACAAAATGAATAATTCATTCAGAAAATATATATAAATATTGTAGAAAAGTGTTTAATATTTAAAAATTTGATTATTTTTCAAACAAAATATAAATTTGGAGTCAGGTTAGAATCTTTTGTATATGAAGCGTTCTTTATAGGAGCAGTCATTTAAGGGAAAAATCCTTTAAAAATTAATTAAAGAGAGGCTTTGGATGGAACGTTGGTAACTCAAGCCATAAGTCAAACGTCTTCGTGGCTTCCATGAATATATATATATATATATATATATATATATATATATATATATATGTGTGTGTGTGTGTGTGTGTGTGTGTGTGTGTGTGTGTGTGTGTGAGGAAATAATTGGGAAAAGAATAAGTAACTTAAATTTAAAGGGGGCTTCAGGATAGATCAATTTCGTGGCCATTAGTTTAATACAGCATAGAACGAGCACGGGTGATTTTAGGAAGTAATTTTCCCCGTTTCATTATATAACCTTGACTCGCGTCTGTGGTCGAGCGAACGAATCTATTTTTAGAGCAGGCGAGGAATGAAACTATTACATAATTTCAGACTTGGAGAGGATTCTAGAATATTTCACAGGGCATGCGCGAAATCTTAGTGCCTAAGTGAAACAATGTGTTTAAATCAGAGCGTTTTTGGATTTCGGTTTGGGCGGAGCGCTTCACTAGTGAGAGATCGAAACAATGGCACGGATTGAATCGGGTTAATTAATAGTTATTGAATAAAGGATTTAGATGTAAAACTAATTGTCTTTAATTCCACAAAACCTACGATGTTACTGATTGCATATTTTTAGAGTAAGTAGTAAGGTAACGAGTAAGAGGGAGTACGAGAATTAAAGCTCGTCATATATATATATATATATATATATATATATATACCCAACAAACACAGGACTGACGGCAGCTTATCGGGCCAGTGCTGGAGGCACCGGTTGAACGACAAGTACGGGAGAATTTTGTCGGGCCACTGGCGGGTTGTTTACGAACCTCCGAAGGGGAAACGCTTTCCGTTTACGTTTTTCAGGGCCTGTTATGGGTTGATATGAATCGCACCGAAATCGTTTACCCTGCATCGTCCCGGAACTGTACCTCCGATTCGTAACCACAAGTAACAGATATCTGCATCAGAATTATGGATTTGAAAGGGAAGGCGAAGATTAAATTTAACAGACTTTTCAAAAATATTTATTTCATTGTTGTGAAACTTCTTTTACGCGGAAAATTCCCATAATTTTCCTTGTATGTAAAGATTGTATTATGTGAAAAGTATTATGTGAAATTGTATAATTGTATTATGTGAAAATTCACATAATTTTCCTTGTATGTAAAGATTGTATTCTGTGTGTATGTTTTTAACTCCCTAGAAGCTTATAAAAACAGATGAAAATTAGTTTCAATTTTATATATTACTGGAGAAATTAAATATCTACTTAAAAATGGGTCCTTGTTTCACCACTCTTTATTTATAAGAGAGGAAATAGTGATAAAATTTGTATTTTTTTAAATTTCTTCTATAGTATATTAAAATAATAATATATATTTTTGTAGATAAAATATTCAAAATATATTTTTCAGGAAATTTACATATTCTAAGTATTTCTAATTGTTAGATGCCATTATAAAACAACTGATTTTGTAGAATTTTTTCTCGAATTTCATCGTATTAATTTTACAGTAACATATTCTTATAATACAAATTTGAATGAAAGAAAAAGAATTTTAAATTTACAGACCTTAGTTAAAATAAACAAATCACACATATTTAGAAAAATATTAATGTAATGTAATGTCAGAGACATAGACAGTAGATGTCATGAGACACCAAAAAATATCAAAAAATAAGACCCTTTATCCTCAGTACGTACATTGAAGAATATATATTACATTGTTTTTTTTTGTAATTGAATCAGGATACGAGAAATAATATTTACAATAAGAAAAAAAAAGGCAAAAAAATTAGTTTAAATAAATGTTAGAAATAAAAAATAAGGCAATTAAGTTTAAAATAATAAGTAAGTTATATTTAATAAATTAAATTGGCAGGTTTGAACATCCGTGAGTACAGATAACAGAACTGCACTTTGCAGGATCGAACCGAGGACTGAAGCATGGGAAGCAAAAACGAACGCCCCACACCAGCATTCCCTGATAGGGTATCAAGTGTGGAACTTCAATAAGAGGAAACTGCCTCGCATGGAACAGAAAAATAAAGGAAAAATGTTAAACACTATCAGAAACCACACTATCAGAATAACACTATCAGAATTAACCTGTGAACAATTAATGGACTGGGTAAGATTTGAAATATTAAGATCGGAACATAAATTTTTAATTTTTAAGTCGTCGTTCGGTTTTGGGATTTTTTTTCCAAAAAAATTCAATGCGTAAGTAAATTAAGTAATTTTGAAAGGTCCGATATTAATCCAATTGCAGTAATGTTTTCAGATAAGATTTTGAGAAAGTTTCATGAAATTGATTTGGGATATTGAATTTTGACTAGGTTGTACATTTTCTTGAGGGTATCTTTTTACCCTTCCGCCATTAAAAAAAAAACATGGCTCAGGTTTGGTTTCCCGCCTAACAGGAAATTCATCATTAGCAGCGGGAATTTCTTTCCTCCGGATTACGACAGTTTCCTAGGATAGAAAATTGGTTAGAGAGATTGATTCGATCATTAATGCTAGTTAAGTTAGAGTCGAGAGCAATTCGCTTTAGACTAACCCAAATTTAAAAAATCACATTATGTTCGATTTCGTTCAAAATTACCACATCACATTGCATACCAAGATTATAATATTTTATACATTACATATACAATGTATTTTTCATTTTCATAATAAAACTAAACTTTTGAATGTAGTTGACTTTTTTATGCGGCCCGCCTGCCTTGAAAAAATTTACCATGTGGCCCAGATGCTGCAAAAGGTTAAACACCCTGCTTTAAGCTCATCAGCCTGATTCAGAGGTTTAACTTTTTCAGATTTAGGAATATAATCAAAAGTGGGTGTAGAAGAAAATTTAAACGCACACTTACTGTGCATAAGATTAAAAAGTTCTTTGAGATTGGGGATGTTAAACGTTATTTTGAAAAAAAAGAAATTCATGTTTTTCAAAAGTCCATAGTAATCACACATGGTTTCCATTACTTATTTCACTGACACATTGAATTGTGTTTTGTTTTGTTTTTTATTATTAAATTTTGGCATTATCTTTTGAGAATGTATTTTCGTTTTTATCAATGCAACTCTTGCAGAAGTGCCACGGACGGGTAAGGGTGACTCGGTAACGGATTTAACAATCCTTTCTACTGCTTGTGTGTGACATGGAAAATTGCTGAAGTCAGTACGTTGACTCTCCTGATCAGATTATTTTGCTTCCTAGTTTATAATCAGAAATATGCCTCGTTCTGTTACTTTAACATCTTTACGTACAATCATATCAATATAATCCTTGGCATCAAAGTTTATACGTTGAACTTAAAACTTTCCAATGCCCCCTTCATTTTTCAGTCCTTGTTTTTAGAATCCGGCGTAATCCAAGCTGTCTTACGTGGCTGCGATCAACTGATATCATACATAGGAGGAGATTTTCAGAAGCAGCAAAGTACGAATTTCTTTGAATGACTGGGTCAATTACATTTTTAAGAGTCTGATGGAGGTAACGTGAATAGCTTACAAGTTTCCACAAGTGCTTCGATCCATGGATATAAGATAGTTTCCGCTTTATGTGAAACGAAACAGATGCATATACTTACAAAATGTACTCAGTCAGTATTCGGAGATTTTTTTTGCAGTACATTCTGTTCCCACATACAAGTGAAGTATTCGGTTTGCTAATGTAAGCTATCATGAATAACAAAGTTTTCCTGGTTTTCTCATAGACAAATCAGAAGAGCACCTTCCAACAGAGATTGCATTAGACATTTCTAACAAATATTTTGGGTCCACACTTAAATCATCCTTAATTTCTAGTAATGGAATGCCATTTTCAATAGGTGATAATTCAATTACTGGAAGTTCATAGCAGTTTTCTAGTTGTTTACCTATTTCTCCTCCAAATTAGGACGTAGGCGCAGTTCATTTCCATGAAATAGACAAATCAACCACTGCAGTGGCCTTCTTAATTCCTTTTCAAATAAACGAACCACATCATTATTCAATCCAGTGTTCACGGCAGTTCCACCCATTCCAATTACAGTAATGTTTAAATTCTGGTTGTTGTCATTGAAAAATGCTATTATGCTATCTTATATACATTTTCCAGTGCCAGAAATCTGCTTCTGAAAATCTCGTCCTTTGTATGATATCAGATGATCGCAGTCATGTAAGAGAGAGCTTGGATTACCCCGGAATCTAAAAGCAAGGGCTGAAAATGAAGGTGGCATCAAAAAGTTTTTATTTCAACGTATAAACTTTGATGCCAAGGATTATATTGATATGATTGAATGGAATGATGTTAAAGTAACAGGACTTCCTATGAAGAGGCATATTTCTGATGACAAACAGAAAGCAATTCAATGTGTCAGTGAAATAAGTAAAGCAAACCATGTATGATTACTATGGACTTTTGAAAAATATGAATGTTTATTTCAAAATAACACTTTGCCTTTAAAGACATTACATTAATATTTTTCTAAATAAATGTGATTTGTTTATTTTAACTAAGGTCCGTTAATTAAAAATTGTTTTTTTCATTCCAATGTGTATTATAAGAATATACTACTGTAAAATTAAGATGATGAAAATTGCGAAATTCTACAAAATCAGTTGTTCTGTAATGACATCTAAAAATTAGAAATACTTAGAAATACCTAAGTTTCTTGTAAAAATATTTTGAATATTTTATTTACAAAAAATATATATTATTAATTTAATATACCATAAAATAAACAGAAAAAAAGAATTTTATCTCTTTTCACAAAAATATCTATTTTGAAGCACCTGAAAAATATTTCAGTAGAGCAATAAAATTTTATATTCAATACCAAAAGTCAGCTTTTGAAAGCTATAGCATAATGAAATTTCAAACCATCTTTTTTTTCGCCTCGTCATACTACAATGCACTAGTGTCATCTGATTGGACATTCAGTTGCACGTGATTGAAAAGGCGCCATTAAAGATTGATTACAAGTTCGTTGAAATTAATCCACAAGTAAGTTTCATTCGTTAGTCTTAAATTATTGCCTTTAGATTTTATTTAACACCCTTACATAGTGAACATTATTCTATTTCTGTTATAAGATAGTGTTTTAATCCAAGTTATATATGAATTGACCATATTTCAGATCAAACTCTACTGAACTGAGTGTATTGAATTAGCAATACTTATGGCACTTACGAGCACTTTCGTATGTATAAATAAAAACATTTTGTTTCGGAATAATTTAAGATTCGTGTTTCAGTTAATATTTTAGATGGACAAAGGAAGTAAATGGACTCTTGTGAAAGTCTTAAGTATTTGCTAATTAAATTAATATTTAGAATTGTAATTTGTACGCACTATTTAGATTTTTATATCCTTTAGAAAGTATAAAATACATGACACAAATATCAATTCCAAATCTACATAGTTGAAAAATAAAATGTATTTTCATTTCCAGTATAATATTTTCCATTTTATTTCTTTAAAGAAATTTGAAAGAAAATTATAATGAAATTTTTTTTAATATGTTAATCCAAATTAAACATTTTTTTACTACTGGATTGATAAATCAGTTACACATGATTCCTCCATAGTAAATTCATGCATAGTATTCAATGGTGGAAAAATTGTCCATTTTCCTATTAAATATATTTTACAATGTTCTTATTGCCAGGTATCAATAGGCAACAAATTATCCATGTCTAAATGTTAAAAGATGGATTCAAAAACGTTCCACATTATAAAAGATTCTAAAAATGAACTTGTAAATCATACAAAAGGATCTATTGAATTCCTTATCAAATTGTGTTTTGAGTAAACTTTATAAAATACACTGCATTTTATACATTATAAAGAAATAAAGAACAAATATTCTTAAAATTTTTGTGTTCATAATTTAAAAGAATGTATTTAGTATAATTATATATTTTAATTTAAATGCTAAACACTAATAGGTATTTTTCATGTATAATCTTAATAGCCTTAAAATATAATTTTTTTAAAATTCTATTTATAATGTTCTATGTGTACACTCAATTGCTATATATGTATATGTTATTCCTACTGGGTGAAATTTCTTTATGTCTATCGAGAGCAAAGATATATTCAAAATTTCAAAACCAGATCAAAATATTGTTTAATCAGTATCCACATGTCAAGTAAATATTGAAACAATAGCAAATATTGGAGCATTTTTTTATCTTGAATATCTCATTAAATAAAAAGCTTATTTAAGGAACATTTTGAATTTCAATTGCTATTAATCAATATTTTGAACTGGCTTTGATATTTAGATTATATTTCTACTCTCTCTGAAGATATAAAATAAAACAATTTCACTCTTTAGGAATAACATAATGGTGCATACTTTTTGCAACTGAGTGTATATATTCTTGCAATTGAGTGTATATATATTTTCAAGAATTATTAATTTTTGTATGTATGTGAACTCCATTGTATTCCTGAATTCATTCAAAGAACCTCTGGAGTAATGAGAAGTTTAGAGTTTTAAATTTGTGTCAATATAGATGCCACGTGCATTTAATTTTCTAATTTGTATCGTGTTTGAAATCACTTTTATCAGTGTTATTAGAGATGATGGCAGTGAAAATTATTCCAAAATAGACTATTTAGATACATAAATTGTTTCTTAACTTATTAATTTGCATTCCATGTTTTTAAATTATATATTTATAAGTATATAGATTTGTAGATTATCAGAATGTGTACATACAAAAAATTGCTTTATTGTAATAGATATTGTACGATAAGAGTTTTTATAAATCTGAGAATGTTCTCAATAACTATCTATAAGCTGTTCATCTCTAAAGGTCTTTTGGAAATTATTTTGTTGTCATGCTGTGCAAAATAAATGTGAACTTATTGGCTTAATATATATATATAAAGGGTAAAATTAGTTTCTTTTCCCCTTTTTATATTAGTGATAAGCAAGTTTATAAAGAACTCTACTTTTCAATACTTCTTGGTTTGATAAAACATTAAATTTTTATTATGGCATTATAAGAAAATATTGGTTTTTTTACAGAATTTTGAAACTGGAATCTATTCAGAGCTTCAGGCTTGAAAGACAAATACCACTTGGATCTCAACTGCTATTTTATTTTGGAAGTGGAGTTCCTGGACCTGCTGGTTTTAACTCCTATCAGCAAGATATTTCGTTGTCAATGTAAATATGCTCAGTAGGATTTAATAGTGATTAAGATAGGTAGGTATTAAGATTTAAGGTCTTTTAAGGTGAATTAAAATTTGAGTCCTTCATGAGATGAAGGAAAGGCTAAAATTTAATGAAGCTGGTACAATATTATTACTAGTATTAGAAGAATTAAAATTATTAGTTAATTAAGTAGTTAATGTAGATGATTTTTATTCCGGATAGGGAGGTTACTGGCCCACAGTAAACTAGGTATTAAACATAGAAAAGAAAAAAAAAGGCCCCGTTCAGGGTCATACTATAATAATGTGATAATCGCAGAATTCCGCTGGGGGAAAAGTGAAAATATCAAGATAATATAATTTGGACTACGCGACACCACCTAGGCCCGAACCCATAACGTAGGGCTTACTAGGCCAGCGCGAATGCACTGCGCTGCGACAGCGACGAGAGTAGGTGGGAAATAAGTGAAGAGTATCGCGGTGGGGAAATTAATGTTATCTCCTAAGGAGACACGCCCGTGGGTGTTTACGATTGGCAGGGAGACTGAAGTCGTAGTCGGGGAGTTCTGCGACCACTTGGATCTCATAACCTGCGTAAGTTTTTAACGCCACTGAGCCTACCTTTTTTTATTCTCGAGATATACTTTTATTTTCAGCAGTGGACTTGTGGCCCAAATCACTGTTTTTAATATTTTTTTAGATTTATTTTTAACTAATTAAATTTTTTCTATGAAAAAAACTAAAAATATTTATTAAACAACTAAAAATTTCAAATTAGTTTTTTTAACTTAGACGCTAATCTGAACTTTCTCATAAACTTTGGTCTCAATAATTTGTGGATAGAATATTGATTTTCTTTATTTATTCTTTTTTAACTGTGAAGCTTGTTGTTAAGGTTTTAGGTGAGTGAGAAAGTGCAGTCCGGGGATTTCAGTTAACACGAATCTTGTGAAAGACTTTAACTCTTGCCAAAAAAAGAGATTTATATTATAAAATTATAAAATGCCAAGGTTTATTTAGAAAATATAAAATGTGTTCATAGACAAAGTTTGTTTATAAAATTGTAGATAAGACATCCATTGTGAGTTGTGGTTTATTATATCAAAATGTGTGTTTGATAAGTGAATGAAATAACCCTTTCTTAATAATGGAATAGAACTCCTGTATAATCAATGAATTCACGGATACAAGATACAGTTCCAAAAAGCAAAACGCCTGGTTTACTGAGTCTTTTATAATAACAGAAAAATGATATTTATATTATGAAAATGTGAAGTGCCAAGCTTTATTTATTCTTAATGGTTAACATTAAAATTTTAAAAATATTTTTAGAATTTCCTGATAAGTTGTTAGAGGTTCGTTGATAATTCATTACAGAAGTAGTAAAAAGGAAATTGCTTTTGGATGTATTAGATCATTAGTTAATGGGCTAAGTAATTTTAAATTTTGGTAAAATTTAATTTTATGCATGCCATAAATTTTTCTCTCTGTTAAACATGTTTATTCCATTTTAAGTCTTAATACTTATATAAAGAATTTGGATTAAATGAAAACAGTAATGAGTGATGGTGAAAATGTATTAAATGTGGTAATTGAATTGCTTGATGTTCTAAGACATAAAATTTCTGATCATCAAAATACAATAATTGACTTCTTGACTGAACAACTGACTTTATTATTAAACAATATCCTATTTTGCTACCCCCCTTGTTTAAGTATATAATCATCCTTCAAATCCTAATAGACCATTATTTTATATTTTTGATCCTGTACTAAATTTGTACTAAATTTTTAAAATTCCACTGAGCATCTTGTTTAGCTGTTTAAAAAATGGGGGGAAATGCATTGTAAATTGTCTTTACTTTCTCAAAGTTTCATAATTAAATATGTTGATAAAGTTGTGCCTGAAAAATAACTCAACTGATTCTGAACATCAGTTGGAGTTTTATGGAAAGCCAAATTATATGGAAAGTTATACAATAGTTAGTTGAAATTGTTTCTTGGAAGTTTTGCGAGGTAGTAATCTAGTTCATGTATATTAAAGTCTTATTTAAATATTGTGCTAAACATATTCAGCACATTGAAAGTCTGATTACTTCTCAACTTTTAATCACCAGGCAATTTTTGGTATTAAATTATATGCTCAGTGCATATTCCATTATGTGTAATTTTCACTTAATCTGATTTGAAAATTCATGTGAGGAGAAATTTTTGGTTCAGTTAAATCAGAAAATTGTAGAAAACTTTTTAAAAAGTTGGTTTTTTCCCATTTTTTTCAAACTGTGACACTGAAAATACCGATTATGTCTTTAGCCCTAACATAGTTTTTAACAATGATATGATCCATAACAAAAATTCGATGCTACATTTTTTTTTCTTCTTTTATTTATATTACATTTATTTTCCTCATTGTATAACTTTTTGAATACTACTCAAACCAATTCTATTGTTACTCAATTTCAAAAAATCATATTTCAAATTTTAAGGATCGATCGGTAGTCAATGCGCTGAGAAGGGCCCTAGCTGAATTCAATTTGTATCCGTCCCAAATGTTAGAAGCATGCTACATTTTTTTTCTTCTTTTATTTATATTACATTTATTTTTCTCATTGTATAACTTTTTGAATACTACTCAAACATCAATTCTATTGTTACTCAATTTCAAAAAATCATATTTCAAATTTTAAGGATTGATCGGTAGTCAATGCGCTGAGAAGGGCCCTAGCTGAATTCAATTTGTATCCGTCCCAAATGTTAGAAGCACGCTACGCCTATGGTCCAAAGTATACATGTAAGGGGGTCATACTACCTTTTTTATTTCACTGATAAGCAAATAGACGAGTGCTCTGCACTAAAACGTTTTACTGATCTTGTTGAGAAGTATTGGAGAGCACGTGCACTGATTGCATAGGTGCTATTTTTGGTAGTGTGTGGCATTTGTAAAATAAATAAATAAATAATGAACTCTGCTTTTCAATGCTTCTTGGTGTCACAAATCACTCTAATTTTTATTATGGCATTGTAAGAAAATATTGGTTTCTTTACAGAATTCTGAAACTGAATCCATCTTCACCTCATTGTGATTTCCATGAAAAGATTCCACAACTCACTTGGCAGTGTGCTCGATTCATAATCTGTAAGTTCATTTTAACCTCACTGAACCCATTTTTTTTTTTTTTCTCTAGATATCCTTTATTTTTTTCAGCAGTGAACTTGTGGGCAAAATCACAAAGTTGATAATATATTTTTTTTAAATTTATTTTTTGTACTTAAATTTGAATTTTTCTATGAAAAACCATAAAAAATATTTTTATTACATAATTCTTAATTAATAAACAACTCAAATTTTCAAATTTCTCTTTGTATATTTTATACGCTAATCCGAACATTTTCATAAACTTTGGTTGCAGTAATTTGTGGATTGATATTGATTTCCTTTATTCATTATATTTTTAACTGGCAAGCATGTTATTAAAGTATTAGGTATGTCTGAAAGTGCAGTTCAGGGACTTCAGTTAACCGTGACTCTTGTGAAAGTCTTTTATCATAACTGCTTACCAAAAAAAATTTTATATTTTTATATTATAAAGATATAAAATGCCAAGGGTTATTTTACTCTTGATAGTTAATGTTAAAAATTTTTTAATTTAATTATCAGAATTTCATGAGAAGTAGTTAGAGGTTCATTCATAATTCCTTACAGAAGTAATAATAATAATAATATTGCTTTTAGATGTATTAGATTATTCGTTGATGAGCTAATAGGTAGTTGAATGTCATTTGGAATACTAACTCCTGCCTAGTATTTAATTTTATTATTTCATTGTCAAATTTTGGTGGAGATCTGTCACATAAAATATATTTTTGTGAGCAGCTGTTATTATAAAGTGTAAGGATAAGGGCAGTAAAAAAATATTCCAAAATATATTATTTAGGTTCAGTTAATTATTAAATAATTGTTGACTATAATAAGGTTATGTTTGCAAGTGTGTAGGTTTTTTTATGGTGTATTATTTGGTTTATCTAAGTTAAGTTGAAAAATGATGCAAGCATACAAAGATTGACTGGCTGTCAATGTTGAGTGCAGTAGCATAGATTATTTTACAAAGTGCAATAAAATACTTTTAACTTTTCAAACCGAACTTCTAACCAAAATTTAAAAAAAAATTTAATGAAACTTTTAAAATTGGAAATATTTTCATGGATCTAAGGAATGGAACATAACACCTGTATTGTCAACTAAGTCATGGATAAAAGATGCAGCCCTAAAAGCAAAAGGCCTGGTTTCTGTATACTTTTATAATAATCATGTTACAACAGTATACAGAAACCAGGCTTTTTGCTTTTAGAACTGAATCGTTTATCCATGAATTTGTTGACTATACGGGTTTTCTATTCCATTGTTAAGATCTGTGAAAATACTCTCATTAGCAAAATATTTTTTTAAAAACTTAAATTTGGGTTAGAAGCTTGGTTCAAAAAGTCTAAGTGTTTTTTCACGCTTTATAATATAATCTATGCCATTTCACTCAACATTGACAGCTAGTCAATATTACCCACCTCATTTTTCAAATTAACCTAGACTAATCAAACAATATATCATAACAATTGTTAATAATTATTGAATCTAAATAGTATATTTTGAATAATTTTTTACTGTGGTTATCCCTAATAACAGCTGCTCACAAATAAAAAAATATTTTATACACAGATCCCCACCATAATTTGACAATTAAGTAACAAAAGATATGCTCTATTAAAATACTGTGCAGAAGTTAGTATCCCAAATTACTTTCTACGACAATTTTTGTAAAACCAATTACTGTGAAAGCTACATCATATAATAAAGTTTTACTTTATTCATTATTATAGTAATAGATTAGTTGTTAAAGAGTATTCACCCTTTTCACTAAATTTCTCAGTACAGTAAGACATTCAATCCTGTCAATTAAATGATTAGTTATTACAGATATAAATAAAATAGATTAGAATGCCTTGATAGAGTACAATAATTGAAAGCTGACTGAGAGACTTGAGATGACAACAAAATTTTCTTTTCACTATCGAGAATCACTCTCACGTTGAAAGTAAAGAAACACAAGAATGAAGATTGAATACTATATAAAATCTTAAATTTCTAAATCTGACCCAGCATCTGTATTAATGCTCTCTATGGCATGTTGTAATCAAATTTAGAAATTTAAGATTTTGTATGCTAATGTTTTACTTAGCATTCAATCTTTATTCTTGTGTTTCTCTACTTTCAACAGCATTATTGTCAATAGTGAAGAGGAAATTTTGGTGTCATTATAGACAAGTCTCTGATTCAGCTTTCAACGTTGAGCTGAAATTATGCTCAACATTAAAAACTTAATTGTACTCTTATCAAGGCAATCTACCCTATTTTATTTATATCTATAATAACAAATTAATCGACATGGTTGGATTTTCTACTGTACAGAGAGAAATTTAGTGAAAAGGGGAATACTCTTTAACAAATATTTTATAACTATTTTCTATTAGTATATTTATTTAATCAAGTAAATATTTTTTACATGATGTAGTTTTCACAGTATGTAATTGGTTTTACAAAAAAAATGTGGTAGGAATTTACTTCTTGGAAGTAGTTATCAATAAAATGACAACAGATTTAAAACTGCACTCATGTGTTGGGTGCTGTTTTGTATCAAGTTTTTTTAAACCCTGTCTCAGAATTTATATTTCCTAATTGGATTTATTTAATTCTACTTTATCAACAATGAATTTTTCAACTACTTTCAACAATCAACTATTTTTACAACAATAAATTACCCTTTAATGTACAAAACTATGCAAAAAATAATTTTCTTATCTGCAGAGCATTTACTAACTCTACATAGAAAAATAATTTAAATAAATTCTTTTGATTCATAAATTATATCTGGGGATGGGAGTCATTTTCCTTTCACATAAATTTATGAACTGATTTTCTCTTTCTTTTTTTTCCCTAGATGCTGTAAAGATGGAGCCAGAGGTACAGCGAAAGGATCCTGTTTTGTAGAAAATATAGAAAAAAATTGTGTAAATGTGCTATGTACTTTCTAAATAAACTATTTTTACTTTAAACCAGCTCTTTTCTGTATTTAAAAACATGTGTGTGTATAATTTTTCTCAAAATTACAATAGAAGATATTACTATCATAGTACTATTTCTCAAAAATAGTACTATCAAGTGTTGGATATTAAGTCCAATATAATAGAAAAGAAAATATTTTTTTAAAATGACATAAGAATTTAATGAATTACTCTTTAATTCACAAAACTATGCAAAAAATAATTTTCTTATCTGTAGAGCATTTATTAACTCTACACCAAAAAATAATTTAAATAAATTCTGAGCAAGTTTTCACAAGCTCACAAAGATGGGCTTCATCATACACACTACACATTACTCAGGTTAGAAGAATGTATCAAATTTATGTTTATAAATTTATCAAATTATGTTAATAAATTTTATACTGGGGAAGTACAAATTTTTTGGGTTAATTATTAAAGTAGTACTGTTTTACGTACTATAATCTCATTCTAAATTAAAAAAAAACAAACTGTAACCTTAGATCGAGTGGAAAGATGATTTAGCTTTAATGGTTGGTATTAATGTTATCTTAACTTTCAAATTTGGGTAAATGTATCTTAATGCAAAATGAGGTTTTGTTCTAACAAGTAAACTAGTGATTCATATACAAATTTTTAGGTAATAACAAAGATCAGTATTTGGTAATACCTAAAAATACATAAGGCAAAACTGGAAAAAATGCTAGAAATATGAAGGCAAAAAAAATAATAATAGTGAAAGGGTTGATATCAGAGGTTAATCGTCAATGAAATAAATAATAATAAAAAGCATATAAACAAAAGGGTCCTACGTAAAACTTAGAAAAAATGCCGGCGGTCCGATTCTGGTAGAATGCTGGCATGATGCCCGGACCTACGGCACATTGCTGTTTACGAGATGGGTAGATGACGGTATGTCGACACCAATTATTGCTCCCGTAACCGGCCCGTCAACCTCCGGTTACGTTCCGGCTATCTGTCCGCATCGATGGCTTAATCGCGGCTGCCTAACGGTTCGTAGTCGGATGAACGATGGCTCGAATCCTACCGGAAGCGGCCCGGCAGTCGACGGGGTAGTCGCGGGCGAGAGGACACAGCCGTGACGGAAACGATACTGACCTAATGCGCCGGCCCGGCAGTGGTGAAATCGGCTGGCCGGAACCTTCCGACCCCGGCCCGATGCTTCTGTGTTTGTTGGGTATATATATATATATATATATATATATATATATATATGATGGAAATATTACAACGCAGCGCTGAGTAAACGAGGAGACGACAGTGCCATCCCGCGGAGAGAGGGGTTATTCGCCAGTTGACCTCTAGATGCCGATGCTGACGGTCGTGCTAGTGAACGGGCAGACGGCCCTATAACTATACTGTACTGTACTGCACTGTAATGTAACTGAAGTTTGGACAAGACGGCCCCTAGAAGTATCTTTGTAGTTTTCAGCGACTGTTGTACATGTTACCTCAACTCAACTCAAATCCTTTTGTACATATTAACTTCTTTTTATATTAATCTAGTTTAAATATAGAATAGTTAAAATTACATGCATCATTGTGAAGTTATTGATTACTTAAGAATTCGCTTCCCACACATATATATATATATATATATATATATATATATATCGTCCGTGTTCTGTATAAAGGGAGAATACGCATAGAGACTTACGTACACATTCGCCCTTTTAACAGAACTCTAACGATATTGTTGTCATGCATGCAGTATTGGTAAACGGATGCTTCCTGATAACTGAAAATCGAAATTCCTTATTCAAACTCAGACTTGACATGTTACGTTATGTTTACAAATATTTGTCTGCTCAGTTTATAACTTACAGTGACAAGTACGGAATTTCGGAATTCGAGTCCGTTAATTCTTCGTGCAGTTTTCATCCAAGTGGATATTATCTCCCAAAAATATTAACTTAATTTAAAATGCATTAATTTTTAACAATTTTGTTTGATTGCGTGATCTTTAGTTTTGTTAGGAAATTTAAATTTGTAGTTTTAAATTGTAGAATAGAAAAGAAATGCCGTCCAGACCCAGTTGTATTGAGCAGAACAGTCCACACAAAAATTATTTATTTTCTGTACTACAATTAACACAATGGGAGAATATTATCTGGGATTCGAAACGTGGTGCTCCATAGATCATCCCAGTCCCCCGGTTACTCTAAACAGTGGTTTCTAACCTTTTAATATTCAACACCTCCTTGAGTCTGAAAATAAGGTCTCGCACCTCCTTGAAAAATGTGTTTCTATATTTTATTTAGGAAAAGACATTTACTGCAAGATAATTTATTTATTTGCAAGATAATTTACCAAAGGTACTTGAATTGGAAGAGATTGTGTTACAGCGCCATCTAGAGATCGTACAGATCGTACATTTGATATGAAGTTACTACATTAGAAGATTTACTACATTAGGAAATTTTGTGTTATAGTTCCGTTATCCACAATGAAAATTCTTGGTAGTAGCAATACTTTTTTTTAGGGGGGGGGGGAGATTAGGAAAATGTTAACAAAATAGTAGGAAAAAAAATAAACCAATTTTGACAAACTCATTTAAAAATGAATGAACTGGGGATTTCGTGTATATATTTTGCCTAATAACAGTAAAAGAATGTCTGTCTTACCTACAGCACTCATTTTTCGCAAATCTTACGTGACTGAAACTTCCCATTTATATATTAATATGTATTGTTGTTTCATTTAGTGTAAAAATGAACAAAAAATCTGAGTTAAAAACGAGCATGATTTGAAAATGCATAGCATGTCTATAGCATTTTTTAAAATTAAATAATTCAGTATGACGTACATTTTCTCCAAATTATTGGCGACTCCTTCCGTTATTTACGCGACCTACAGTTTGAGCGTGCACCATATAAATCTCTCTATTCTGAAAAAAAAGTAACTCCCGCTGCCAATGTCAAAAGCTTGTCACACTATCTCCTCCGAAACCGCTGGGGGTATGGGGTCGAGAGCGATACCAATGGATGCAGAAAAATGGGGGGGGGACCAAAGTTAGACATGTCTCATCTTCGTCGGACTTTATGTTTTGTGGGAAAATATTGACTTTTTCCAATTCAGATTATGATAACTCGCCAAAAAATGATCGTAGAATTTTGATCTTTTTACAATCTGAGACTACAGACATTTCTCTTTCAAACTAGACCTCATTTGTTAAAAATATTTTAAAACAGACTAATATTTTCATCAAAAAATGAAACACAGTTTTTTAAGAAATATCGTCCCCTGTGTGGATGTAATATCGATGCTCCTCGAGTTTTTATCTTACAAAGGAAATATTTACAGCATCTGGAAGCTGAAAGCTTTCTTATTCATATAAACCTCATTTCAAGTCCATATCTTAAATTTTCTTTTTTTAATTGAATTTTAAAGCTGATAATTCAACAGTGATGAAACGACCTTCGCATTAAGGGTGGCAACAGTAAATGGATGGAGGCTGTTACATTGCAGGAAAATCAACCCTATGTATCTCACTATTAGCCATAACAGAGGAGCGAGCGTAGCGAGCCTAGGAGCGAAGCCCCTAGTAGAAAAAAAAAAATTACCTCCTGGCGCAACAGTCCGCAGTGGACCAAGGCCGGCGATGCCCATCTCCGCTTTCTTGACTGTGGGCTTGAGGTGTCATGCAGCATATGTCTCAGGCAGGTGGTCAACCTGACGTCGGACCCCAGAGTTTAGTTCCCAAGCATGCTGCGTCCTCCTTTTATAGACCCACTGAAGGGATGAAAGGCTGAGTCGACCTTGCCCAGTCGCAGGGTCGAACCCTGGACCTGTGGGGTGGCAGCTTGACGCATATAAATATTTAAGTAGTCTTAAAAAAATCCAAAATTCCGTATTTTTTATAATGCAGATGATTAAGAAACACTACTACATAAGCATACTTATTTTTGAGCTTCTAAGATGGATGCTTATGGTATGAAACGTTGGGACAAAGTCTGTTAGAATCAAACTAATTTTTCCTTTGTTCAAGGCAAAATTATAAGAGCAGTGGTCACACTTTTCAACGCATTATTGTTTAAACCAAACTTCGTATTGCTTAAACCAAACTACATACTTCGTTATGTAGTTATATAAAATCAAATAACTACATACGAAGTATAACTATGAAAAATATATGAAGTCTGCTTGTAACTGGTGTATTATTATTGATATGATGGTTGCATTAAGGCATGAAATTGCATAATTTGTTACTCAGTAATATTTTCTTTTATACGTCGATCAAGAGTAACAGAAAATTCATTCCATTCAGCTTAAATATAACACTTAATGAAATAAATCTTGGTTAAATCAAAATAAGATTCATTCTATAGGGATTTTATTTACAGTAATCGTTTTATAGCCTAGTTTAAAAAATTCTGATCACAATAATTTTAGAATGAAGATAGTTTAATTAAATCAAAATGCTTTGACGGTTTTTAATCTAATAAATTTAATTAGCATATTTTGGTGTTCCATCACACCTGTTTTTGCTTGGCTTTAATGTTCCGTATTAAGTTTCTTATGTCAGAAAAATTTTACCGATCTTAAATGAAAACTGTACAGTTTAGCGGTATTTCAACATTTGTAAAATGTTCCATAAATTTTTAATATGTATGTGATAATTCTGTTCAATCTTCGATAACAGATGGCAGCACTAACTTGAACGATATAACTCCATAAATCTTTTGGCCTTTTCATTTCCGAGGCACATTCAGTAGACGACAAACTCCGCAAACGTAATATAAAAGCGAATGAATAATCGTCATCTCAATAAAGGGACCTTTCTTAAATTTCCCATATTTTATTCTATGTACAAAATGAGAATAATTAATATTCTTTTATAGTACATAAAACACTATAAATGAATAGAGGACTTAGAATTCACAAATAAATATTTTTATGGAAGAATAGGACCAGTTTTTCAAAAATTTCTTCAAAAATGCTAGAAATTTTTAAAATGCTCCATGGACCTTCATTTTTTCAGATTTCTTCCAAATTTCTCAGGGTTGGTAGTGGAAGTGTTTGTCACAAAGTTATGCATCATTCTTTGAAACCACATATATTTCTTAAATTTTTAAACTGTGAAATAAAGTAAAAACATGCAAAAACATAAAAAATAGCAGATTTAAATTATATATATTTATGGTTTTAGATTCATACAAAAAAATAAAAAAATACTTTTATGGATATATTTATATATATGGTAACCTTATTAATAAATTTAAGGTTTTTAACTGACATGGAACGAGCATGGAGAATTTTAAGAAATGCTAGCATTTTCTAATAAATTTTTGAAAAAAAAGGGCATTATTCTACCAAGAAATCCTTATTTGAATTCCAAGGGTCTTCAATATAGTAAAAAATAACATTAATTATTTTCATTCTGTATACAGAGTTAAACACTGAAAATTAAACATTCGAGTACCCTTAATTCACACAAAAAGTAAAATGAAACGCTGTATACTGAAGGGTTTTCACTTTGTAGATGAAAAAGTACTATTTGGTGCCCGAAATAGCCTAGTGGCAGCGCTTCAGCTTTCGGATCGAATCCCGACAAGCGCCATTCAACACCACCGTGTCTAGATCTGAAAGGGGCACGTTCGATTCATAAACCGTAAAGTCCCTCCATGCGGTCAGATAGGGTGGGAGAGGGTACTATCCCCTCAGATGTCGATCTAAATGGAGGTGGCACCTGCATCAATCGGCTCCGACCCTTGTGGTGCCACTAATAAACCGGCTCCGCACCCTTCCGCCCGCCGGCCTATAGGGACCTAGTCGGGAATACTTCCTACCTGGGGCATCAACAACAACAAAAGTACTATTAATGCGCAATGATTTTCCTATTTATGTAGTTTTTAATGCTTTCGTTTAATTACAGATAATAGAATGTGTATTTTGTAATTCTACCAATTGATAATTTATAAGGGTTCGCCTAATCTATCTTTTGTCTCCGTACATTTGAGCACAAAATCCTGACGTGAATAAAGCCGCCTCATATCATTCCTGAACAATATCCCGAGACAGAAATATAACTTCTAAGAGTATGTATAGGTAGCTCTCAGACCAGGGATTACCAACGGGGTCCAGGTGGACCCTTTGGGAGTCGATGGAAGTTTAAAAAGGATCTATAGTATTCCGGGGGTCTATTGGGGGCCTATGATATTTTTTTCTGTTTTAAAATTTAATTTATTTTGTTAGGAATGTAATTATTAGATAATAATATCCGTTTTAATATGTATAAATGCAGATTTGCGTAAGGCGAAGTGATCCACGCATCTCATTCGAATGTCATGACGCTTTTGTATATGCCTCGAATGTCGCCGTCAGCTTTTATCTGTGTGCCAACACTAGGCAGAACTGGGAAAATCAACTGGACCTTAAACAGCACACGGGTCCTCCCGATGCAACCAATCAAATGCAGTTTCGTTTTTTCTCTTGGTGATGTTTGTGAAATCACAACGTGTTTCCGAAATCTTGATTATACACTCATGGACAAAAAAATTAGCGCACCAAGAAGGAGTCGTCAAAATGACATACGTAATGACTACGTAATGACGTAATTTACATACGTAATGACTACTTTGATATAAGTAAATGATAAGAAAATCAAAGAAAAAGGATAATTTATTTCTGAGAAAAAGGCAAAAGAACGGAGGAGTTAATACTCCGTTGGACCCCCTCTCGCGCGAATGCACGATGCGATACGATCGGGCTTTGAGTCATACAAGTTCTGAATGATGTCTTGAGACATTTCGTTCCATATTTGCTGTAACCTTGCCTCTAGTTCGTTTAAACTCGTGGGATGCCCAACTCATCGTCCCAAATGATCCCAGATATGCTCGATTGGAGACAAATCTGGGGATCGGGCAGGCCAAGGAAGGGTAGTAACAGTGCGGAGACAGTCTTGTGACACCCTTGCCGTATCAGGCCGAGCATTGTCTTGTTGAAAAATGGCTCCTGGGAGCCGTTGCATGAGTGGCAACACATGTGGTTGCAGGATTTCATGAACATACCGCTGAGCTGTCATGGTGCCACGGAACAATACTAGGGGTGACTGTGTATTGTAGGCAATGGCACCCCATACCATCACACCAGCTGTGGGAGCGATGTGTCGCTGTACAACAAAGGCAGGATTGAAGCGTTCACCACGGGCTCTCCACACACGAACACGATTGTCATCACTGCCGATATTGAATCTGGATTCGTCGCTGAAGACGACCTGGTTCCATTCCGCTGTAGTCCAGTTTCCTCGTGCACGGCAAAACTCCAAACAGAGGCGTCGATGGGTGGGCGTCAAGGGCAGCACACGTAATGGGCGCCACGCTACCAACTGTCCTTCAGCCAGGCGCCTTCGTATGGCTCGAGAAGACACAGAGGCCCCTAGTGAAGGTGCCACCTGTGCCTGGATGGCGGCCGATGAAGCAGTTGGCTGTACGCGTGTATTTCTTACGGTGAGGCGGTCTTCTCGACGACTGGTCTGTCGAGGGAGTCCTGAGCCTGGTCTTCGTGTACATGACATCTCTCGGGTCCACTGGTCCCAACACCTCCTCACAACACAATAAGAGCGGCCAAATTGACGAGCTACTCGCCTAGCTGACCACCCAGCTTCCATCATCCCGACGATTCTCCCCCTCTCAAACTGCGACAACTGCTTATATTGTCTTCGAACACGGCGTAATGACATGTCTATCTCAGCTCTTCCATTGTAAATGATTCAGCATACTCAAACAAGCTTTGGTTACCTGTTTTATACTCCACAGAGTACGGTGATCAACGCCCTCTACCGGCTATACGTAATGCGCAATCACGTTGCATTTCTAATCATTTGCATATCTCCCCGACATGTACCTTCAATGCAAGTTTCGTTACGATCTCGCAGTTATTTCTTGGTGCGCTAATTTTTTTGTCCATGAGTGTATTTGTGAAATTAAAATTTAAAATACACTGCTCGCCACTGTAAATGCAACACCCTGAAGGAAACATGCAAATGACATGACATTTACAACATGCATTAGCGGAGGTGAGATATGCAAATGATTAGAATTTCAGCGCAGACGCACATCACGCACGCCTGTGGTGCCACTTCAAAGCGCTATTTAAGGCTTGGAGATTTCGACGATTTCAAGTTCGGCAATTGTGTTTTTCTTGTGGTTTTTTCAAAAAAACGATCAATTTTGCCTCGTCGAAAACAGCGATCATGTTTTGATCAAGTAACCGAGTTCGACAGAGGAAGGATAGTGGACTACCGAGATTGTGGATTATCTTTCAGGGAAATCGGTAGTCGTGTTGGACAAAACCAAACAACTGTAATGCGGATATGTGATCGTTGGATGCAGGAGGGTACGACGGACCGGCGTGTTCGATCGCATCCAACTCAGTGCACCACTTCACTGGATGACAGGCAAATTGTGCGCATGGCAGTGACGGATCGCTCAGTCACATCACGAACCATAGCACAGCACATGCAGTCTGTAACGCATCATCCAGTGTCTGCGCGTACCATTCGACGCCGTTTACAGCAGAGTGGTTTGTCCGCAAGACGTCCATTTCTTTGTCTACCCTTGACGCAGAACCACAGACGTCTCCGCCGCCAATAGTGGGATGACAGAAGGATGTGGACGGCAGAATGGAATGAAATTGTCTTTACTGAAGAGTCACGCTTCTGTCTGCAACACCACGATGGTCGCATTCGAGTCTGGAGACACCGTGAAGAGAGGATGCTGAACAGCTGCGTTATGCACCGCCACACTGGTCCTCCTCCGGTTATTATGGTATGGGGCGGTATTGGATATCACTCTCGCACACTTCTAGTACGCATTGCCGGTACTTTAAACAGCCAGCGCTCCATCTCCGAGGTGTTGGAGCCAGTTGTCCTTCCTTACCTTCAGGGCTTGCCCACAGCCATATTTCAACAGGATAATGCGCTACCACTCGTGGCATGCATTGTCCAACGGTTCTTCGTCAATCGCCAGATTGAATTGCTTCCTTGGCCGCCTCGCTCTCCGGATCTTTCGCCGATAGAAAACATGTGGTCCATGGTTGCTCTACGATTGACCCAGATTCCATCCCCAGCTGCTACAGCAGATCAACTTTGGCAACGTGTGGAAGCTGCTTGGTCTGCTGTACCCCAAGAACTCATTCAAAATCTCTTTGAATCAATGCCGAGGCGTGTGGCAGCGGTGATCTCCAACAATGGCAGCTACTCTGGCTACTGATTTTGGCAGGAACCACACTTCACAGAAGTCTATAAATTTAATCATTTGATACTTGGTCAACATGTTATCTACAAAATAAATTTTGTTATGATATCTCTTGTCTTTCTTGGTGTTGCAATTTGGGTGGCCAGCAGTGTAGTACAAAAAATAATAAAACAAACCTAATGAACCACTTTTTCTAATTTTTTGTTCATATTCTTAGTCAAATTGTCATCTTTAAGTGTGTTATCTGCAATTATTAGTATTATAATTATGTTGTATGCTGTATATTATAGAGATTAATAATTACAAGATAAAAATAACTTTTTATATATCATGTTTTTAAATTTTCTGTTGAATCATATAAACTTGACAATTATACATATTAATAAATACTTTTTAATAAATACTTTTTAAAAAAATTTTTGTTGAATTTTCCCATCAACTTGAAAGAAAATGAAGTTGATTGGAAGTTAATTTGAGTTTAACTTTTCGTTCCCGTTTTGGCCGATGGATGGCTGCACTAGTCTGCAAAACAAAATTAACTCAAAAATAATTCAATTTTGCTTAGCGATGGCTAAAAGTATCAAAAAAATGCCTTGTCATCGTGTTAGCAGCTATTCTAAAATTTTAAAATGTCTAACTAGTCGGAAAGTTAGTTAAAAATAGATTGCAAGATTTGTACTAGACAAACACACAAATACACATTCAAACAAACAAGAAACCGAGTTAAAAAAAAACATGAAAAAATTCGAGGGGGTCGATGAAGAAAATCATTCTCTTAAGGGGTCAGGTACCTTTTAGAAGCTAAGATACTCGACAGAGGTATCCCTATGTTAAATCATCAGTACTTATGAAAATGTTTTATTCAGGAATATGAAAATTTTACTGTGAGTTAAACACACTTCTTCTTTATAAATATGGCTCTTAATTTTTTCTAGCTTGAAGATGAATGTTTTATTTTCTTTAAATTTCATCCATTGTTTTTTCAATTTTATGTCATTGCGCGCAGACTTGCGTCCATATATTAATGAATATACATATTTTTTTAATTTTAAAATTAAGTTGCATAATATATCTTTAAAATGACGAACGTTGAAATCAAAATTCTTAGTTTTTCATAGATATTTAATTTTTTTTTTTAAATTTCAGAAATATTTTTGATAAATTTTATTGTAATTCAAATTTTTATGGTAGAAATGACATAATTGTTAGTCATTTTACTGATACCTGTTTATATTGAACGTGTATAACATTTCACGGTATTCTACCCAACTGCTCTGGTGATATGCGCGCAATCACATAACAATGAAAAAACAATGGTTAAAATTTTAAAAAATTGAAAAATTTCTCTTCAAGCTAGAAAAAATTGAGTGCAATATTTATAAAGAAGAAATGGTCTTTAACTCACAGTAAAATTTTCACATTTCTTAATAAATTATTTTAATAACTATTGGTGATTGAAAATAAGATATGTTTGTCGAGTCTCTTGGTCTTTAAAAGGTACCTGATCCCTTAAAAGGGGTCGATGTAGGAAAAAGTTTAGGAACCCCTTCTTTAGACTGTAATAACGGAAAATACGCCAAAGTACACATTTTTCGAGATTTATGGAAGAGAGACTTCGATTGAATTCTGTAAATGTCCTCCAGTAAGCGACATCTTACCCTTTTAAATAACAGGCGAGTTCAAATCTATCTATTGCTAGATATTTCTCCGAATAGCAGGCAGCAGTCGCAACGTAAATATACTCAGAAGCTCTAAGGGATCTGGAGAGTTTATTTCTGTTGCAACAGTGCAACTTAGCAATATTTAAAGGAATGGTATTTATACATTTATTACAAATGCCTGGAACATTGGCTATGATGCCATTAGGTCTCGGATAAAGGGCGAGACTGCTGGCCATTCATTTAAGGATGTACCGCGTAGGTGGCTAGCATTAGCCCCTACAAGTCGGTCCTGTCAAGTGAAGAGACTAGAACACTTGACCACACACCTCCAGAGGTAAATTAAAAGGATGTGCACCAACATTATTGATAAAATATTTACGATAGAGTGCCTCATTTTTTTGCCACATTTTGTGGTTCTCATCGGATTAGTCAGTGTGGATTGCCATCTCAGAGACTGATTTCAATTTACAAAAAGCAATGAATGAATGAGTAACAATTATTGAGTAGCAATTATTCGAGGGGCGCAGTGGCCCAGCTGGCATGAGCAGCGGGCCAGTGATCTGAACGACCCTGGTCCGATGCTCGTCGCTGGAAATCCATTGCCGTGTTCACTAATGGTGGCCAGGGCACGTAAAATAGGTCGTGGCTGAAATGTCCTCAAAGTTCTCAAATTTAGCTCTGGAAGTGCGGGGTCAAGTGTTCCTGTCTCGTCACTTGACTCTGTTCAAAATTACGGTACCGATGCTCTTCGAGGTCAAGTCAGACTTCAGCCCTAGTTGTAACTCGGCTTAAACTGAAGCTGCTTACTACCCTTTGCCAAGGACCTAGGATTTGCCTACCTAGGTCCTTTGAACTTGGTGTAAGCTTTCTTACACAAGGAGATTGGAAACGAGAACAATTATTCGATGCTCTATTCGGGATGGAGTTTTTGACGTCTCTCGGTTGATAGTTCTTTTCCTATAATTGTATTTGTTGACTTAAGGTAAACCACTTTAATTTTGACGGGACTAGTGTCTACCTTGTACCTGCTTTTCTTAGCAACAAATATTGTTTATGATTTAAGGTATCCTAGTACGTTCGAAGCGATGTTTTACCCTCCACAAAATGTATTTATTTTTCGAAGGAATAGAGCCGACTTATTTTTCTAAAGAATAGAGCACTAAAATACAAAAACGATGAAAAATAGACGATAAATATGGAACTCTTTACAAAATTGACGAGTTTTGGTCAATAATGAGGAAATTCTTTCCATAAACGACGCTAACTCTACCAGAAAACATTATGCATTGTCATAACGTGGCCGACAACAAGCCAGAATCTCAGATGAGATATACATTCTTAATCACGAAGACAGAGACTTATTTAAATTATGTACAAAAGTCTTTATTAAGACCTCTTCCTTCTATTTACATGTATGTACAATTCACATAGTTACATTTCATCATGATGTAGTGGCTAGGAAAAGCCAAAATAAGTATACGTCGCAGGTCTCAAAAAAAAAAAAGAGCAGCAGTTCGTTAGACAGTCGGTAAAGGTCCCTTTATCTCCTCAGAAAAACCGCTTTTTTAATACCTTTCTTCTTTTCTAGAAATCTCTGGAACATTCTGGAAGATTCTTTTAATATCTCCAACTTCCGGTTCCGCTGTTCCCACCATCGGTGTTTTCATCGGTGAGGAAGTTCGTAATTAAGGCCTACGGCCACATCTGGTCAGTCTCGGCTCCAATTGTTACACATTTTCCCCGGCCATGGGGATCCAATTAGTGAAGATTGGACTGCTGGTCTTTATTCTCTCCCTGCCGAGAGCGCTTCTGAAACACTTTATGCTGCGTTTGCATTCATGCACTCTGCTCTGTTGTGCCTTGGGGAATCCAGTGATTGATGTTCACTCCGTACTCTGTATAAGCGTGGATCGCTTCCTCTTTCGGTCCGGATGCAGAACATCAAAGAACCCGGGGTCCGGGGGTCAAATGGTGACAATGGGGGCGGGGGACATTAGATCAAGAAACACGAGGGACCTTGGGGGCTTACCGTGACTAATGTGACTAATGTTACCGTGACTAATGTGATGACAGGAGTCGGGGGTCTGCATGCAGAGAACTCTGCACGGATGCATATACACCATTACAGGCAAGACCACACGCAAACACACGATATAAAAAAATGTACATTTCTTCACAACATCATAGCTTATATAATTAATTTATTTTTATCATATGTACATAAGACACTCGTGAGTATCGTGAACTAAAATCTAATCGATATTTTGTAATTTATAAAGAAATGCACGTAATTATTTGAAATTACATGCAAAATTTCAATCATGAGACTTTTTATAAATACAGCTGTAAATCAACAAATAATGTACTTAGAGCCAAATCTGCAGTTCATTACATTCTTAGTACTATGAAACACCTACATGAAAAATTTCATAGACATATCATGATTATGTCTTGAGTTATGGCAATAGTCGTTTACATTTTTAATGGAAAACAACTTCTTCAGAAAACGCAATTAAAGTTTTCACTTGTATTGAAATGGACAGCTTTTGCTCATTTTTAAAATCGATCTCTTTTTATTTCTTATGATCGCACACAAAAAAGCAGATTTAGAAACACAAATTCACTTTTTTTTTAGGAATAAAAGAAATTTGAAATTTTTATTCAAATTGACTTTTTAAACGTTGTCGGATACCTTAACATGTTATTTCACTGGAAAAGCTCCCGGATTTCCCAGATGACGCTGTAGGGATCTTACATATTACTGCTGCCTAATGAAGTCGCTATTGAATAGAATGCTTCAGAAAAGGTTGTTTTCCCTTTCAGAAAGATTTTTTTTAAAAGGTATTTTTCGTAAAATATTTCAAGGAGTTCTTATAAGCTATTTGGCTGTGGAAATTTAAGGCGATATGTCTGACTACTGTCTCCCGTTAGAGTTGTTCAGCATCATCAATTTAGTAAGAAGAGACACCTTGCGCACAATAATACACAAAACAGAATGTAAAAAATTAACATTTATTTGGTCGTGATTTTCAAAGCTATGGCGTCGTGAAACGCTAGCGAAGCTCGAAAAGACCACATCACGGAGGTCCAGAGTGCAAATGTGTGTAGTGGCTAATGGAGAGCATTTTCAGCAACATAAATAAGTTATCCTGAAGGTAGGGAAGTGTCTCAGTGTCTTTCTTCCACTCTTTATGACATGGAAATTTTCGAAATCGTCACCAAATAAATGTTCATTTTCTACAATCTGTTTTAAGTATTAATATGCTTAAGGTCTCTTCTCTTACTAAATCGATGAAGTTGAACAGCTTTGTAATTGAATTTTTCCCCGTATCCCGTACCGTTTTTGAGATAAAAACGCTCATTCCAAAATTTGCCGATAGATGGCGTTGTAAGTTGTCTCATCGAATAGCACATAGTCTTTTTACTATAACTAGACATGAATTTTATGGCCTAAGCTGTCACCGCTTAGAAGTTAACGGGGGGTGTAACGGATACAAGTGGGAACCCTGTATATTCTCATACAGGTATGGAATGTATAAGCTTAGACAGAAAGTGACAGAAAATATTTGGAGACGTTTTATACCACGTAAAAGATTCTCAGCAAAAATACATTTGCACTTGAATATGCAATGTATTTTGAAGCTCATCTTGGCGGACATCCTCCACTACGGCCACGGAAGCCAAATGTTTTAAATTTCTAGACTTTGGAGTCGTTAACTATTAGAAATTACTAATGCAAGAGTCATTTCAATCTGACTCAAGAAAAAAAATGTATTTTGAAGCTCATCTTGGCGGACATCCTCCACTACGGCCGCGGAAGCCAAATGTTTTAAATTACTAGACTTTAGAGTCGTTAACTATTAGAAATTACTAATGCAAGAGTCATTTCAATCTGCCTTAAGAAAAAAATGTATTTTGAAGGTCAGCTTTGCGGACATCCTCCACTACGGCCGCGGAAGTCAAATGCTTTAAATTAATAGACTTTGGAGTCGTTAACTATTAGAAATTACTAATGTAAGAGTCATTTCAATCTGCCTTCAGAAAAATATGTATTTTGAAGCTCATCTTGGCGGACATCCTCCATTACGGCCGCGGAAGCCAAATGTTTTAAATTACTAGAATTTAGAGTCGTTAACTATTAGAAATTACTAATGCAAGAGTTATTTCAATCTCCCTTAAGAAAAAAAAATAACTGCTTCTTCGCTAATGATTAAAACAATCCGTTGTGTGACTGTAACGGCCTGTACCGTTGTCAATAATAAGACAAGCCTTTCGCTTTAACTACTTACTATGACACATTTACATACTACGACTACTACATTTAAAGTAAGTATGTACAGCAACTTAGAATATATAGTTAGATCATGAGGTTGCCTGTTCGGGTTCCAAGATAGCTCCGGGATACAAGGCTTCCGACCAGAAGAGCTCCGTCTCTCTGCTCTCCAAAAAATATCTCATCTTGTGGGTTCTTGCCGTCTGTCTTTATACTGTCGGAGAATTCAAAGGGATTTCTCTAGCGTTTGAAGTGCTGATCAGTGTTCGAAGTTTATGAGATTCGAGCCGTCACTATAGTGACAAAATCTGAAGAGCCATTGAACCACTCTGGGATTTATGCGTTCTATAACGTCATAACCTGCACATTACTAGAACTTATGGCATCTTATCCAAGAGTTTATGAGACCGCTCAGATCAAGCGTTTGCAGATAGATGACATGTTGAGGGGTAGGAAAAGGACATCACATACTGTATAAGTACTAATTACGTGTAATAATTGAGACAATGTCACAGGCCCATGACAAAATTCAGGTGTTCCGCGTTTGGTGTAGTGACATACAGTACCGTATGAGATATTGATGGGAAATTCTGTGCATTGCTTAGTTATTGAAAAGGTACGTGATAGACGCTGGAGGCCCGTTTCGATGAATTTTTACACTTCTTTGGGGAGAAAGACTCGGCCCATTTTGAGGAATTCATTGATTTCATGGCAAAGAATTGTTTTCATTAATCTTTTCAAAAGGTGATCTTCAAAGCATTTCATTTGCAAAAGATATTTCATTTCTTCTCAATTTTTAGTATCTTTTTTTTTATTAAGTTCATTCTTTGCGTCTTCCCGAACACATAACTTTTGGCCCAGTTTCTAATGGTATACAGTGAAAGTTCTCTAGCCGACTTGCTCCTCCAAACAGCCATTTCTTTTTCGGAACGATCACTGACCGCCATAGCGAAATTGACCCCTGTTTTTCGGTGACCGCGCAAAACAGCAACTTTTTTCGGAACCAAGACTGGCCGCTTTAGAGAAGTTTCCCTTTATTCAATAATGGGCGCCAAGATGTGGCATCTCATCCCGTTTTGAATACTTGAAAGCTCTCGAGTTTTGAGCATACGAGCATCCTACGGGTATGTCCGCATGATAATTCCTTGATTTAAATCTCGTTTTTAGGCTGTTTTTCCGTAAATGTCTTCCTATTATCCCTTTAAGTTTGTGCGGTAATTCCTTTTCACAGGACTGGCCATCGATAACGGGTCATCTAACCCGTTCTGAAGAAATTCAATTCCTCCAATATTTTCCAACTAGAAGGTAACCCGTCATTTTGACGTCATAATACTAATAATGACGTCATAATGGAAAAAGTATATGAAAGTTAAAAAAATATCCCGAATTATCTAACAATATTGCATTTAATCCACACCTTGTAAAAGCAAACCCATTCATTATTTTTTATTTATTTAGTTTTTCATGCGATTGGAGTAGTAGACTGCCATCCAGTTTATTACAGCTCACTACGCGATATGAATACTCGAGCTACTTGATTCATTCACATTCAAGTTTGTTTACTTTCAGAATTCATTGCAAATGTAAACAGATTTTTAAAAACTGTTAAATATACAGCTAAAAGCATCCAATTTTTTTTAGTTCTGAATATTTTATAGAAAAATAGGTTGAACAAACGTGATTTGATGGAGAAGATATTAGTTTTTAGGTAAGAAAAAAATTCTGATCCACATCTGAAATTGAAATTAAGCCTAACCGGCCGTTTGTTTACTGAGGGCTTCAATTGAAAGATGAGTACAGCCCGGAAGTGTTATACAGAGACAACGGCTATTATATATATAATTTTTCCTCTAATCTTAATTTAACGTATTGAGTTATATTGAAAATGCGAGTCAAACTTTCTTCCAAAAATTTGCAGCATTCCCTTCTATTGTTTATTACGGAAATAAAAAAAAATGCGTAATTCGCGTAGGAAAAAAAGAGAGAGCTATGCTATTAAAATCAGGATTGAGCTCGGGAATTAACAGAAATTCGTGATAGGAGAAATAGTTGATATGGAATATTAATATGAACCAAAACAAGGGATTCTTACTCGTGATGAAATAAAATCTACTTGGTGACTGCCTACGTTCGGAGCCAATTTTTTTAAAAAATTGTTTTTTTAAGGTTTTTTAGTCTCTTATGGTAAAATAGCATTTAAAAATAAAAAATAAAAAAAACTTTCCTGTAAATACCATACTTTTTTATAAATTGGTCAATTTGAAGTAATTTTTAATGAATTTTAGCTAAAACGCCTATCACTCTGAACAAAATTCTAATGCTACTATTTTAATTTCCTTATTACACATGAAAGATATAAGAGTTATCTTTAAAATGACCTACAATCTAAGAGAAATTTTAAAATGCAAAAATAATACAGACAATTTTATTTTCCAATGTGAAAATTTTCGACAATTCGTCATTCCTTTACTTATAAATACAGCCCCAAACAAAAAAATATTTATTATACATCAATTATTGTACGCCATGTCATTAACAATAGCATCTAAAACATTTCCTGAGAATTTTATCAAATTATATGCATTATTATGTGAAATATCATGATAATGGTAGAGATTTGTGCTAAAAAACATAATTCTGAGAAAAACGCTTTTAAAGTTGTTTGTCACTTCCATTTTGTATTAGACGATGCTTTTTAAAATAGCTATAACTCTGCTTCTAATTGATGTAGAATGAAAATCTAAGTGGTTTTGAAAAGAGAAAAGATTGAATTACCAGATTCTTGCAAAAAATAAAATTGACCAAAATAGTCAAAAAATGGACGCTTTTAAAGTTGTTTGTCACTTCAATTTTGTATTAGACGATGTTTTTTTAAATAGCTATAACTCTACTTTTATTTCACGTAGAATTAAAATTAAAACGGTTTTGAAAAGGGAAAGATTGAATTTCAAGATTCTTGCGAAAAATGAAGTTGACCAAAATAGTCAAAAAATGGCATTTTCAACGTAGGCAGTCACCTTCAGGTAGCGTATGTCCCATGGTTCGGGTAGGTAAGTTGACAAAGTATACATACGGGAATCCTTCAGACGTGCAACGAAGAAAATAGGACGTTAGAGCGATTTATGCTATACAAGGAATATATTATTATTTATTTAAAAAATATCGTTGTTTTCGTTCGCCAAAAAAGCACTCATTTATATCTATACACATTCGTACATGCATTTAGAAACTAGAATATAGACAAAACCGAATTCTTTTCACTTGTAACCTAAAGCTGACATCTAATTGTCTTTCAAATAAAACTTTATAAAGATTTCGTATCCGTCGCTTACCTTAACATTTATTGAAAACTAGCTGAATACCCTTGACGAAATCGATGACTACCGTCCGTTATGTCACAGCAACTACCTTATGTCAAAAATGAATATAAATATTTTTATGAATATGTGATTGGAAAGGAAAATAAAAAAAAAATATCTTACCCTGATCTTTTCCGTAATTTTCACATTAAGGGGACAAGGGACCCTCAAATTCAATTTTTTTAAATTTTCAATTTTTAACTCTACATACAAAATAAGAATAATTAATTTTCTATTTTACTACACTGAAAACATTTAGAATTCAAAAATAACGAATCTTTGGCAGAATAATGTCTGTTTTTGAAAAAAAAAAAATATTCAAAAATACTAACGTTTTTTAAATTGCTCTATGCGCATTCTATATAAATTAAAATTCTTAAATTTTGTTTTATAAGTTTGCCATATCTATATAAATATAAATGTGCATATAATTCTCTTTTTGTATGAATCTAAAGTCTTAAATAATTTCTTTTATTCTTCCTGTTATTTTATTAATGTTTTTTCTTTATTTTATGGACTATAAATTTGAAACACATTTGTGATTTCAAAGAATTATGCATAGTTTTGTGACAAACACTTCCATCAACAATTCTGAGAAATTTGGAAGATATCAGAATTAAATGTATACGCATGGAGCATTTTGAAAAATTCTAGCATTTTTGAAGAATTTTTTGATAAGCAGGTCTTATTCATCCACAAAATACTTATTTGTGAATTCTAAGAATCTTCAATATAATAGAAAATAATATTAATTATACTCATGGGGTATATAGAGTAAAATATTGAAAATTAAAGAAGAACGAGATTGAAGGTCCCTTGTTCCCTAAACTTTTCAAACATGCAATTTTATACTCTCTCGCAACCCCACGCAGTCTGACTACCGTGGGCTCCCCCCATAGGACCCCACGGCGGCGTCCCCCTACGTCGTAAAATGGCGTCATGCACGACATACACCATCGTGTTTCCTTTGTACTGTCCGACCACAGTACGAAGAACCACGGTTGGCATAGTGCCAAGACGATTCTATTTACGCTGTAGGTAAGGCTGATGAGGAAGGAGTGGGAAAAGTCTCGTATTCTCTCGACATTCTTTAGAATCGGTTACTAACTGCGCTCGCTTGCTTTTTCCTCGTCTGTTATTTTGATTATTATATTAAAATTAATGGATCCTTTACCCAACACAACTGCTCGGAATAAGCCGTTCTGTAGTGATTGTAAACGTATAATACACAATGTAATTAAATTGTGTGATAAAGAAGCACTAGAAGGAAATGTTATTGTTCCACTTTCGCAATCCCTAAAGAGAGCTAGTGAAATGACCGGGATATCATGTCCAGAGTAAAAAGAATACGCAGAGAAGCAAAGGGTAAAGAAACTCCAAAATTTGTATCTCCGAAGAAACGTCAGAAAAAAAAAGAACCACCGAAAACGTAGCATTAGATAATTTTGATTGTGATGTAATCCGAAAATATCCACTCCTATAACACTCTTATTTTTTAAATAGATTTGCTTCTTTCTTTTTATTATTTTGAAATTATTATTCACATATTCGATCAAAAATAAAGTTTTAAAAAATAACTTTAAAATTGCGGACAAAAAGCAGTCTGAAATACATTCCGTATTTCATAAACAAACACATCCGAATTTATGACGTTTTCCCCTATTTTCTAAGTAGACTAGCTTTTCTCGCGCATGCGTAACAGCTTCCAGGGATCTTGCTTCCGTGGTCGGACAGTACGTGGATACAGTGGAAACCGAGTCTTCTTCAAAGATGTGGAAACTTCCTTTTTAGCTCTATTTATAGTCCCAACAAAACTCAGACCGACTTCTCTCATTTTCTTGTCAAGTTTTATCGACGTAAAAAAGCAATCTGTTGTTCCATTTCTTCCAGACTATTTTTATGGCTAAAGTACACGGATAACAGCATTTTCTCCAACGGCTTATTCTTCTGGCCTGGTAGCCTCTTTGTCCAAGTAAGGTATTCCATTTATCAGGTATTTAATCTTAACATCAACAGCCAGCCACAATTTTATTCCAAATTGTTCCGGTTTATTAGATACTAGCATTATTGCCTGGCGTTGCCCGGGTAGATATATAGATATAAAATTTTTCATACATTCCATAAAAATAATACTGGACTGCACCCCCGCTCTTCGTGTTCATCTGACCAGCCAGAATGCGCTTAGAACGTTTCTACTGAAATGGTATACAAACAATAAGAAAGAAAGAAACTTTGAGCCGGTAGACCTCAGTCTGATTTTATTGAGAATTAATAACCACGTGTTGTGTGATTCGCACGTTTGGATTGAATAAGTTTACTGTTTAATTATATTTGTTAGATACTGTTTAATTATATTTAATTAGATTTGTTTGATCCACTGTTTAATTAGAAATAAGTTTTATAATTTACATTTGCCTTTATTATTTATTTTCCCTTAAAAACGCACTTTTTTCCACATCACCTAAGAGGTAAAACCAGGAAAGTTCTGTTTATCTGGGGAGCCAGGGCCAAAGGTCATTCCCAACCCTCTCTCCCACACATTGGAATTTGACCCCCTCCCCCCTGTCACTCCAAACCAACCCGCAGTTGGTTGTGGGGAAAGGTCTGTATCCACAGAGGGTACGCGCACCTCTTAGGGGCACAAAAAATCATTAAAAATTAATTAAAAAAACTAATTGAGCCCCAAATTTCGTTTTTGCTGAGTTAAGTTTTTCTGGTCCTAAACATTAACTGTGCCAAATTTGGTCCCGGTGGGTGAAACAGTTTATGATTCTATAGCGGATAAACAAACAGACGAGCTCTTTTATATATATAGATGTACTGTATAAACTTGCATCCCGTTTTGGTTGGCAAAGTTGCTCATCTATCGGTACCACACAGACCAATCCTTCCTCAAAATTTCCATCCCTCCCTCCACGCTAGTAGCGGATTCCAGTAAACGAAGGGCAGGTGCTAGTTTAACGAAGACTGCATTATCTGGAGAATAACATATAAAACGGAAACGAGGGGGAGCTGTAGGAATTATCTAGTGCTAAGTGTCAAAATGACGTCATGCCGTAGTTCTGGGTATAGCAGTTACTGTAAAGAAACTAATACATGAGGTCAAAAAAATTTTGCAAGCATAATATTTATAATACTTTAGGAAAAGTTCGTAGAATTGCAACTTTGTGTGAAAGAAAATAAAACATATGTAAGAGGAAGTCTTTCATTTAGGAGTCCAAATGACCATTTACCGTAGTTCTAGTGTTAATAAATGCCCTAAACGTTCACAGAGCATGTTTTATCCTCAACCCCGCTTTGCCAATAAAACTGCATTTGCCCTTAGAATAAATAGGGAGGGTAAAGGAATGACGTCATCGTTACACCAAGCTTTTTATAAAAGAGAGATTCTTTTAAAATGGATGATTGAAAACCAGCGCGAAGTCCAACCGTATCGAGTATTTTTATTACCATGTTTTTATTAGCTCGCTTTCTTGTTTGTTTGTGTAATTGTGTGTTTGTCTAGTACAAATCTTGCAATCGATTTTTAACTAACTTCCCGACTAGCTAGACATTTGAAACCTTTAGAATAGCTCAGAACACGATGACAATGCATTTTTAAAATACTTTTATCCATCTTTAAGCAGAATTAAATTAATTTTCAGTTATTTTCAGTTAATTTTGTTTTGTAGACTGGTGCAGCCATCTATCAACCGGAACGGGAACGAAAAGTTAAATGCAAGTTAACTTCCAATTAACTTCATTTTATTTCAAGTTGATGGGATAATTCATCAAAAAAAATTTAAAAAAGTATTTATTAATACATAGAATTGTCAAAATTATATGATTCAACAGAAAATTTAAAAACATGGTATATAAAAAGTTTTTTTTATCTTGTAATTATTTCTGTTTTACCTTTGATGAAATCTCCTTCATTTTCTATTCCTCCTCATTTTAATTTACTGTTCACCAGTTTTTTTGTTTCAATTTGTATTTATTGTATTTCCTGGCTATTTTGAAATTTTTAATTTATTTTCAAAGGAACTTTCTTTTTTCATTTTTTAAGGTATCCGACTACGTTTCAAACGTCGATTTTGATGAAAATGTCGAAAAATTTTTTAATTCGTGTTTCTTAAAGACTGTGCATTTCTCTTTCTCAAATCTGCTGTTTTTCTTTTCTCTACGATAAATAGAAATGAAATTATAGCGATTTAAAAAATAGTCGCAGCTGTCAGTTTAGACCGGAAGTGAAGAATCCAAAACCGGAAGTAGTTCGAAAATCTTATTTTTTTAAACAGTTTTGGGACATTTTTAGGTTTTAAAGTTTAATTTATTCATAAGTCATTGTTACTGTATGGCCTCACCTATTTTTGCTGTTTTACAAGTAACGTTTTGTATAAGAAATTGGCAACAACTTCATTCTCACCGATCGTGTTTACATTTCGCTACGCACTTGTTCGCAACGTGAGTTCGCTAATTACTTGCATTATAAAGCTATTTTTCTCTTACAATTTGCGTGGGAAAGTTTATTTTTTCTATTAACATGGGAATTTCAAGGAATTATTCCCGAAAGAATCGTAAGTTTACAGGAAATCGCTTCACAAAAAACGATCAACAAACAGAAGCTGTGATGATATCTGAAAGCGTCAATACTGCGAGCTCGTCAAAACTTCTCGGAAATAAAGTTATTCCCGAAATTTTAAAGAAAAATTCTGAAAATGAACTATACGGTAATCGTATTTTCGATCTTGAGACATTAATAACTGTTTTTTTCATTTCTTTGCTGCCCCATGTGTTTGAATAATGATTTAGTTTTGACTGAAGATTCCACTTTTGGTCTGTGTTCCAACTTCCAGCTAAAATGTAATAAATGTACATTTATAAAAGGTTTCTCCTCAACTAAGAAGGTGCAAAATAAAAATGTCATCAAAACTCAGTTGGTATGTGGTCTGCGGCTTATTGGTAGAGGATTTTGTTCAGGGAACAAACTCTGCAGTATTTTAAACATACCCTATCTTTCAAAGGGAACTTTTCGAGGAACAGAAGAAAATATGTTGAATGTTGTATCAAGAGTTGCAGAAGAAAGTATGATAGAAGCTGCAGAAGAAATTAGAAAAAATCTAAAGATGTTGTAAACTGCAGGGTGTCAGTCGATGGCACCTGGCAACGACGTGGGTTTTCATCTTTGAATGGCTGTGTGACTGCTGTCTCCATCAACACAGGGAAGATTTTGGATCTTGAAATGTTATCTCAGCGTTGTAGAATTTGATAGAAATACAAATCGAGTGGTACAAAGCGCCCACATGTCTGTAGCAATCAAAAGGGGTCAGCCGCAAGTATGGAGACTGTGGGAGTCTATAGAATCTTTGAAAGATCAAAAGCATTACGAATGCTTCAATATACCGACTATTATGGTGACGGGGATTCTAAGGCTTATATAAATGTTAAAGACATATATGGACCAGATTCCGTCACTAAATTAGAGTGCATTGGCCATGTGCAGAAGAGAGAGGAAAGTCGGTTGAGAAAGCTAAAGACGACCCAGAAAGGCCTCGGAGGAAAAGGTAAACTTACGGATGCTTTCATAGATAAATTGCAGAACTACTACGGAATAGCTATCAGAAGTCACTACGGTGGCGATGTAAAGGATTTACAAAGCACTGTAATTGCCGCATTCTTTCACGCCTGTTCAAGTAAGAAGTAGCCGATGCACGGTCAGTGTCCTATAGGACCAGATAGCTGGTGCAAGTACCAAAAGAACAGAGCGTTAGGGAAGAATTTTGATGATAAGTCTGCTGGTCTTACTAAACAAATTATGGATGTCGTAAAACCAGTGTACATGGAACTCTGTGATCAGCATCTCCTTAAGAAATGTTTGCATGACATGACACAGAAGAATAATGAAAGTTTCAATAATGTTCTGTGGCAAATTATACCCAAATCTACATTTGTGGAGATAAAAACATTGAGATTAGGGGCATACCTTGCTGTTTTACAGTTTAATAAAGTATTGACGAGCATAATAGCTGTATGGAAGCAATCGCCTTAACTTCTGGACACTATATGGTTGAGGGATTGCGTCTTATTGATGAAGAGCGAATATACGATTCTCAGAGACATTCCTTACCAGAAGCAAAAATGCTACGGAAGAAATTACGGGCTAAAAGAAAAAAAATATGAAAGATGAAGATGTGGAGGGATTAAATTACGAAGCTGGAGGATTTTAAGCTGTTTTTTTTTGTTTAAATATATACTTTTAAGTACATGTCAAAACTTTAAATGTGTTTTCTTAAAAACTTGTTTTTTATCAAAAAGACTACACGACTATTGTGATATCTCAAAATATAATAAGGATATATCTATGAAATTTTTCAGGTATGTTTTTCATAATACTAAGAATGTAATGACCTACAGATTAGGCTCTAGGTATATTATTTGTTGATTTATAGCTGTATTTATAAAAACTCTCGTGAGAAATTACCGAAATTTTATATGTAACTGTATACGAACACCTGAATTTTTTTAAATTTCAAAATATTAATTAGTTTGTAGGTGAATACACTCTTGAGTGCCTTACGCACGTATGATAAAAAGAAAGTAATGTTTTATGCATAATTTCTTTTTGTAGAGCAAGAGTCGTTTATGCTAAATTTTGCAAAATTTTCACCCAAATTCTTCAATTTTGTAAAAAGTTGCATAGTTATGGTGTATTTTTTTCCTCATTTTAATATTTTTATGCTATATTCCACTGAAAAATAACAAATAAATTTTCACGGGTCAAGTTTTGGAAAAAAGTGCTCCTAACGTAGTCGGATACCTTAAAACGGTATAAATTTTTTTTATAGTTTTTATTACATTAAGAGCGCACTAAAACATTACATTTCGAAGATAAAAAATAGTTCCTACATCTTCGCAAGAAAGGATCGGAAAATATTTTAATGCTAATCTCTTCGAGTAATCCTTCGATTTTAATGGTATCATTTATTCTTTGAAATGCCACATGAATCCTCTTTAAGATGTCTTCATTCCACCATTTTGAAAACATATGAATAGTACAAGATCATAAATAATAGGCGCAGAATAATACCTTCAGTGCTCCTTCGACATCTTAAATGAAAGTAATGTATCCGAAGAGCTTTAATAATAGCAATTTTCGGCTTCATTATTCCCGTTCAATGCCTAATAATCTCTCTTTCGCGAGGAGCTTGTTGTCAGAATGACGTCATTCGTGAGTGTATAAGCTTTTTTTTTTATTCTAACATTTCGGGACAATAATAACGAATTTCATCCTGTCATTTCTGTTTTATACTGTTAATAAAGAACCTTTTTATAATGTAGGAGATTCCCCTCGATAGACAAAAAATCGGCTATAACCAAATAAGAACATACAGAAAAGAAAATTTAATACGGAACCTAGGAAACGCATACAACAGTTATGCAATTCATTCAGTTGAATGGATGAACTAAAGTTAGACGGTAAACTGAAAATGTTCTTAGATTAAATACATTGAAAAAGTAAAAATGAACTGAGTCGCCTCGTAGCTGTTACGTAACAAGAGATAAATCCAAAAATTCTTTTGTCTGGACACAGAATTTGATTTAATTTTTCTCTTTAGGATCGAGAGTTTTATTGAGGTTATTCTAATATTGTTAGTACTTCACACAAAATCGAATACCCACACACACACACATATATATATATATATATATATACATATATATATATATATATATATATATATATATATATATATATATATATATATATATATATATATATATATGTATGTATATATATATATATATATATATATATATCTATGTATATATATATATATATATATATATATGTATGTATATATATATATATATATATATATATATATATGTATGTATATATATATATATATATATATATATATATATATATATATATATATATATATGTATATATATATATATATATATGTATATATATACCCAACAAACACAGAGGCATCGGGCCGGGGTCGGAAGATTCCGGCCAGCCGATTTCACCACTGCCGGGCCGGCGCATTAGGTCAGTATCGTTTCCGTCACGGCTGTGTCCTCTCGCCCGCGACTACCCCGTCGACTTCTGGGCCGCTTCCGGTAGGAATCGAGCCATCGTTCATCCGACTGCGAACCGTTAGGCAGCCGCGATTAAGCCATCGATGCGGACAGATAGCCGGAGCGTAACCGGAGGTTGACGGGCCGGTTACGGGAGCAATAATTGGTGTCGACATACCGTCATCTACCCATCCCGTAAACAGCAATGTGCCGTAGGTCCGGGCATCATGCCAGCATTCTACCAGAATCGGACCGCCGGCATTTTTTTAAAGTTTTGCGTAGGACCCTTTCGTTTATATGCTTATTTTTATTTAATACATTGACGAATAACCTCTGATATCAACCCTTTCACTTTTATTATTTTTTTTTGCCTTCATATTTCTAGTATTCTTGCCAGTTTTGCCTTATGTATTTTTAAGTATTACAAAATACTGATCTTTGTTATTACCTAAAAATTTTCATTTGAATCACAAGTTTACTTGTTAGAACAAAACCTCCTTTTGTATTAAGATACATTTACCCAAATTAGAAAGTTAAGATAACATTAATACCAACCATTAAAGCTAAATCATCTTTCCATTCGATCTAAGGTTCCCGTTTGTTTGTTTTTTTAACTTAGAATGAGATTATAGTATGTAAAACAGTACTACTTTAATAATTAACCCAAAAAATTTGTACTTCCCCAGTATAAAATTTATTAACATAATTTGATAAATTTATAAACAAATTTGATACATTTATTTTCAAAACGTGACTAATGTGTAGTGTGTATGATGAAACCCATCTTAGTGAGCTCATGAAAACTTGCTCAGAATTTATTTAAATTATTTTTTGGTGTAGAGTTAATAAATGCTCTACAGATAAGAAAATTATTTTTTGCATAGTTTTGTGAATTAAAGAGTAATTCATTAAATTCTTATAAGTCATTTTTAAAAAATATTTTCTTTTATATTATATTGGACATTCAATATCCAACACTTGATAGTACTATTTTTGAGAAATAGTTCTATGATAGTAATATTTCTACAGAGTAATAGTTTCTACAGAGTTGATAGTAATATTTCTATTATACAAAATAGTACTATGATAGTAATATTTCTCAAAAATAGTACTATCAAGTGTTGGATATTGAATGTCCAATATAATATAAAAGAAAATATTTTTTAAAAATGACTTATAAGAATTTAATGAATTACTCTTTAATTCATAAAACTATGCAAAACAAAAGATAATTATAGAAACACATGTTTTTAAATACAGAAAAGAGCTGGTTTAAAGTAAAAAATAGTTTATTTAGAAAGTACATAGCACATTTACACAATTTGTTCTACGAAACAGGATCCTTTCGCTGTGCCTCTGGCTCCATCTTTACAGCATCTAGGGAAAAAAAAGAAAGAGAAAATCAGTTCATAAATTTATGTGAAAGGAAAATGACTCCCATCCCCTGATATAATTTATGAAACAAAAGAAGAATTTATTTAAATTATTTTTTGATGTAGAGTTAGTAAATGCTCTGCAGATAAGAAAATTATTTTTTGCATAGTTTTGTACATTAAAGGGTAATTTATTGTTGTAAAAATAGTTGATTGTTGAAAGTAGTTGAAAAAATTCATTGTTGATAAAGTAGAATTAAATAAATCCAATTAGGAAATATAAATTCTGAGACAGGGGTTTAAAAAAACTTGATATAAAACAGCACCCAACACATGAGTGCAGTTTTAAATCTGTTGTCATTTTATTGATAACTACTTCCAAGAAGTAAATTCCTACCACATTTTTTTTGTAAAACCAATTACATACTGTGAAAACTACATCATGTAAAAAATATTTACTTCATTAAATAAATATACTAATAGAAAATAGTTATAAAATATTTGTAAAGAGTATTCCCCTTTTCACTAAATTTCTCTCTGTACAGTAGAAAATCCAACCATGTCGATTAATTTGTTATTTTAGATATAAATAAAATAGGGTAGATTGCCTTGATAAGAGTACAATAATAAGTTTTTAATGTTGAGCATAATTTCAGCTCAACATTGAAAGCTGAATCAGAGACTTGTCTAGAATGACACCAAAATTTCCTCTTCACTACTGACAATAATGCTGTTGAAAGTAGAGAAACACAAGAATAAAGATTGAATGCTAAGTAAAACATTTGCATACAAAATCTTAAATTTCTAAATTTAATTACAACATGCCATAGAGAGCATTAAAACAGATGCTGGGTCAGATTTAGAAATTTAAGATTTTATATGCTAACATATTATTTAGTATTCAATCTTCATTCTTGTGTTTCTTTACTTTCAATGTGAGAGTGATTCTCGATAGTGAAGAGAAAATTTTGTTGTCATTCTAAACAAGTCTCTCAGTCAGCTTTCAATTATTGTACTCTATCAAGGCATTCTAATCTATTTTATTTATATCTGTAATAACTAATCATTTAATTGACAGGATTGAATGTCTTACTGTACTCAGAAATTTAGTGAAAAGGGTGAATACTCTTTAACAACTAATCTATTACTATAATAATGAATAAAGTAAACATTTATTATATGATGTAGCTTTCACAGTAATTGGTTTTACAAAAAATGTGGTAGAAAGTACTTTGGGATAAAACTTCTGCATAGTATTTTAATAGAGCATATCTTTTGTTACTTAATTGTCAAATTATGGTGGAGATCTGTGTATAAAATATTTTTATTTGCGAGCAGCTGTTATTAGGGATAACCACAGTAAGAAATTATTCAAAATATACTATTTAGATTCAGTAATTACTAAACAATTGTTATGATATATTGTTTGATTAGTCTAGGTTAATTTGAAAAATGAGGTGGGTAATATTGACTAGCTGTCAATGTTGAGTGAAATGGCATAGATTATATTATAAAGCGTGAAGAAACACTTAGACTTTTTGAACCAAGCTTCTAACCCAAATTTAAATTTTTTTAAAAATATTTTGCTAATGAGAGTATTTTCACAGATCTTAACAATGGAATAGAAAAACCCGTATAGTCAACAAATTCATGGATAAACGATTCAGTTCTAAAAGCAAAAAGCCTGGTTTCTGTATACTGTTGTAACATGATTATTATAAAAGTATACAGAAACCAGGCCTTTTGCTTTTAGGGCTGCATCTTTTATCCATGACTTAGTTGACAATACAGGTGTTATGTTCCATTCTTTAGATCCATGAAAATATTTTCAATTTTAAAAGTTTTAAATTTTTTTAAAAATTCTGGTTAGAAGTTCGGTTTGAAATGTTAAAAGTATTTTATTGCACTTTGTAAAATAATCTATGCTACTGCACTCAACATTGACAGCCAGTCAATCTTTGTATGCTTGCATCATTTTTCAACTTAAGTTAGATAAACCAAATAATACACCATAAAAAAAAACCTACACACTTGCAAACATAACCTTATTATAGTCAACAATTGTTTAATAATTAACTGAACCTAAATAATATATTTTGGAATATTTTTTTACTGCCCTTATCCTTACACTTTATAATAACAGCTGCTCACAAAAATATATTTTATGTGACAGATTTCCACCAAAATTTGACAATGAAATAATAAAAAAATTAAATACTAGGCAGAAGTTAGTATTCCAAATGACATTCAACTACCTATTAGCTCATCAACGAATAATCTAATACATCTAAAAGCAATATTATTATTACTTCTGTAAGGAATTATGAATGAACCTCTAACTACTTCTCATGACATTCTGATAATTAAATTAAAAAATTTTTAACATTAACTATCAAGAGTAAAATAACCCTTGGCATTTTATATCTTTATAATATAAAAATATAAAATTTTTTTTGGTAAGCAGTTATGTTAAAAGACTTTCACAAGAGTCATGGTTAACTGAAGTCCCTGAACTGCACTTTCAAACATACCTAATACTTTAATAACAGGCTTGCCAGTTAAAAATATAATGAATAAAGGAAATCAATATCAATCCACAATTTACTGCAACCAAAGTTTATGAGAATGTTCGGATTAGCATATAAAATTTACAAAGAGAAATTTGAAAATTTGAGTTGTTTATTAATTAAGAATTATGTAATAAAAATATTTTTTATGGTTTTTCATAGAAAAATTCAAATTTAAGTACAAAAAATAAATTTTAAAAAAATATATTCACAACTTTGTGATTTTGACCACAAGTTCACTGCTGAAAAAAAAGGATATCTAGAGAATAATAAAAAAAAATGGGTTCAGTGAGGTTCAAATCAACTTACACAGATTATGAATCGAACACACTGCCAAGTGAGCTATGGAATCTTTCGAAGCAAATCACAATGAGCTGAAGATGGATTCCAGTTTCAGAATTCTGTAAAGAAACCAATATTTTCTTATAATGCCATAATAAAAATTAGAGTGATTTGTGATACCAAGAAGCATTGAAAAGCAGAGTTCATTATAAATTTGCTTATCAGTGAAATAAAAAAGGTCGATCCTTAAAATTTGAAATATTATGATTTTTTGAAATTGAGTAACAATAGAATTGATGTTTGAGTAGTATTCAAAAAGTTATACAATGAGAAAAATAAATGTAATATAAATAAAAGAAGAAAAAAATGTAGCATCGAATTTTTGTTATGGATCATATTGTTAAAAACTATGTTAGGGATAAAGACATAATCGGTATTTTCAGTTTCACAGTTTGAAAAAAACGGGAAAAAAACCAACTTTCTTAAAAGTTTTCTACAATTTTCTGATTTAACCGAACTTCTATTAGCGTTTTAATTTATTTTAAGTTAAGTTGGGGGGGGGGGACACGTCTATGCTTTGGACCAGTAAGTTCTTATTTATTTTGCACAACATGACAACTAAATACTCTCTAAAAGTCTTGAAAACAAATAGCTTATAAATCAGTTATTGAGGACATTCTCAAATTTTTAATGACACACACAGAATGCAAAAGTTTACCTAAAGTTTTAATAAAAATCTAGCACACATGAGGTTATCTAAATAAAGGTTCTCATCCTTGTCAGGTTAAACAAAATTTTAAAGTTGAAACTGACAAATTAAATTATATAAATGCATGATGACCAGCAATTTAATAACTTAGGAATGAAAAATAGAATAACTTTCTGCATATATTTATATACATATGATTATGCAATACTAAAAAATAAAAACAACTATAAATATTAATATTCAGATGTATGCTGATAAGTGCATGACTTTTTTTCCAGTTGCTTCTTTTATGCACTCATAGAGACTGCATGATTGAGCATAAATCAGAATTATATAGTATGTTGTGTTAAAAATATGCATATCTGATATCTGATCTATAAGTATAAAATCAATAAACTTCTGAAGTCAATAAAATTTTGAAGAAAAATAGTAACTTTCTTTTTTATAATTTTCTGCTCTGGTTGACTGGAGGTTGGGAATGGAACAAAGTCTGTATGTTTAAAGAGAATACTTTGATAGACATAATTATTCTAAGCATTCAAATATTTACTATATAATATACTACAAAATATCATCGATTCAGAACTAAAATGAAAGGCATTTTTTTTGGTTAATAATAAAGTCAGTTGTTCTGTCAAGAAGTCAATTATTGTATTTGGATGATCAGAAATTTTATGTCGTAGAACATCAAGCAATTCAATTACCACATTTAATACATTTTCACCATCACTCATTACTGTTTTCATTTAATCCAAATTCTTTTAAAATGCTTAACATATTATTTATCTTATTTGTTTTGCAAGGAAATTTATAATTATTAAATTTTGAAATCTTACAATTCTTAACAAATGCCACAATATTAAGTTTTAGAATAGCACGTTACCTTTTGATGCTTTCCACAATCCTTTAAGCCAGGCTGATGTTTTGTTGATCTTATCTACGAAGTTAAATACAAACAAAAAGATATTTACTTTACTACAAAATAAAATTACATATTTCATTTAAATACAAAAGAATTTGCATAAATGTATATCTAAATTAAACAGTGTTAGAATGAAGTTTCTGGAATTTGTATAACATTCAATTACATTAATTTAACTTTTATATCCTTTACTAACTGTAGGCAAGACATTGAAGATCAACTCAGTTAATCCTACCCATTCTTTTACATCAATATATGCATTAAATTTGAAACGTTGAAAATTAAAAACAATAATTTATTTTAAATAACTGCAATTAGTTTAATCACAAATCGCTAAACAATAAACAATGTTACTTACTCTTAAGCTGGAGGTAACTTCTTTTAAGAGGCACCCACTATGAGTGAAGCTACCAATCAATCAATCAATCAATCAGGCTGTGTAGAAGTACCTGGGTATATGGATACCCCCGACTTCTAAAAAGTATCTTTATTTTTCAGGAGCTTGCCATATTACTATGTCGGTGGAGTTGTTAGTAAAAAGGAGCTGTGTTTAAGATAGTGTAATTTATAAGTTCTTCGAATTTCTGCGACCAGAGGGAGTTTAAAAACGAGTAAAGTTAGTGAAAGATAATATTTTTTACCTTGAACTAGGTTTCCCTAGCTCAAGTGTCACTTTTAAAAATTTTTTAATGTTTTTTACCGTAGGCCGGGGCCTACGTCTTAGTTTTTTAAAGCTTACGTATAATAAAATATACATACACTCTTTTTTATTTTATTTTTTATTTTTATTTTTAAGAAAAGAAAGTTGAGAGCTTGCCAGATCCAAGTCGAGAGTGAAATGGGGAAGGGAGGAAAAAAGTGGAATGTTGGGGATTCTATCCCGCAACCTTCGGAACTTGAGTTCCGTGCGTTACCACTGAGCCAGCGAGGACACATTAGATTACGGGAAGTTACCAGTTAAGTGCGAGAGACGCTCTAGGTCTCTTCCTATTAAAGGGAGTAGTAAAATCATAGTTGGCTAGCTCAGTGAGAAGATTAATGTTATTAGCTTCAATACTATTATAGAAGTTAATGTTAAGGGAGTGCATGAATTTAGTGAGGGGGGGGGAAATTTAATTCTTCATAAATTTTATAGTTCCTGAAGTAGTAGGGGGCATCTACTATATCTCTAATTATGGAATTTTGAGCAGAACAAAGTTTTTTAATTTGATAGTTGGGACAGTAGGACCAGGACTGGCAAGCATAAGTTAAAAGGGGTCTGAGGAATGCACTATAGATGAGCAGCTTCATATTTAAGTTCAAAGAGCTATTTCGAGCAATTAGGGGGTATAGTTTTCTTTTAGCATCTCGAAATTTGTTAATAGTATGTTTAATGTGGGGACGCCATGAGAGATTTTTATCAAGGAAAATTCCAAGGTATTTACAGGTGGGGGACCAGGGCAGAGCAGTGTTGTTGATCATGATTTTAAATTCATTATAGGACTTGGGTGCTTTTCTGGTAAACATGACAGCAACACATTTGTCAGTATTGAGCTTCATTTTCCACTTGACAGTCCAAGTGTTAATATGTTGTAGGTGGGTGTTTAGTTGGTTTACAGCAAAGTTAATTTTGTTATAAGACATGTAGATGGCTGTATCATCTGCGAAGACTGCAGTGTGTGTTCTGAAGTGTGTTGGGAAGTCGTTAACATAAATTGAGTACAGAACTGGACCGACTAAACTTCCCTGCGGAAGACCACAGAGTGTGTTGTGCTTGTCAGAGAGGGTGTTTTGGAGTTTAACTTGAAAAGTTCTATTAGAGAGATAACTGTAAATTAGGTGGATAGTGTTGGGGGGTGAAATTGTAGTTTATAAGTTTATGGATTAGACCATGAATCCAGACAGAGTCAAAAGCTCTGCTGATATCCAGGAAGACTGCAGCTGTAGATTTACTATAGGTTTTTGTTTTAGTGAGATCTTCAACAACTCTATAAAGTTGGTGGGGGGCTGAGAGGGATTTCCTGAATCCAAATTGATAGGGGGAGAGGATGTTATTGCTTTCAAGGTGGGAGTTAATGGTTTGAAGCATGAACTTTTCAGCAAGTTTGCTGATGATGGAAAGTAAACTAATAGGTCTATAATTAGTGGGGTCAGAGGGGGATTTGCCAGGTTTATGAATGGGGATAATAATAGAGTTTTTCCAAGGGGAGGGAAAGTAGCTAGTGCGAATAATGGCATTTATTAGGGTGGAAATATTGATGCAGATTTTCATAGGCAGGTTTTTTAGCATGAAGCCAGTAATTTTATCTGCACCAGGTGCTTTATTGTTTTTAAGTTTACGAAGAAACCATTTGCACAATTTTAGTAGTTTGGATGTTAAGACTATCAAGTTCAGTTTTAATTTCCTCTACTGAAGTATCAATATCCAGCCCTCTTATGACTACTTTTATAGGTTTTATTACACCCATAGGGAGGATGTATCCTTGAATTTTCTGTTCTTTTAGAAAGTTTTCTATTTTCCTATGGGATTCAGTACTGTCAGGTTGGATCCTGACAATATCATTAGCAGGCCTGGCGTAGAAGCAGTTACCTAGGGCCTCACCTATCCGTTGGAGTACTAATTTATATTTATGTTTATCCTCTCTATCTTTTATGATACAAATGGGTTTTACTTTGTTTACATTGTTTTTAGTTTCAGTTGCTTGTGGGATAGAGGGATCATTTAATACTGTTTCAGATAAGTTACCATATTTATTATTAGTAGTCAAGTTAGGAGTTTGAACGGTTAGATGGTGCTTAAACTGGCGAGCAGTATTTTTTGGATTCGGAAAAACGAATCCATCATTAGATTTGCTAGTGCCAGGATTATTGGTTAAATTATCTAAGGTAATGTTAGGCCTTTTAGGGGTTTTCGGATGCGTCATTTACGTTGGTAATAGGGTTGGGATTATGGTTAGAGGTGAATGTATTGTTTTTGGTGAGCTCCACCGACAAGTAGTAGTTAGGCTTACCTCCTAGTAGCGTAAACGCTGCTTCGACGTGGGGGTGAGTAGCCAGCATTTCTTGCCGTACATCATCATGGGTAGTAGGGTTTAGGGCTTTTTCTAATAGATAGGTCTCCATAATGGTGAGTGATGTTTGATTTAAACATTCCAGCGTGCAAGGCAGTGGGGGGGGGGGGGGGGGGGTTGAGCCAAAGCTCTCCCCAGATAATTCCATTGGCGCACCTTCCATTACGCGTGTCTGTACACCTCGGTGTCCAGACGGCGTCCTCATGTTCGAAGCTACCCTAACTACGTCACGCTTTAAAGTGGCCAAAAGCGTTGTTCTCTACGTCGTTCATTGGTCCACGTAGCTGCCATTCATCCGAAGTCCTGCCTTTCTTCCCCGATCTTTCAAAAATGGCGGCGAATTTAAACCAAATATCAAATTCGATAGCTGAAGCATTTTTTTCTGTTTTCATAAGCTTCTGGGAAGCTAAAAACACAGACGACGACCCCCCTTTTTTATATCAAACCACTGAGCTACTCTTACAATGACAAAATTTTTGTTAGTTTGTCATTATAAGAAATCTTAGTCATATGAACAGTATTTACAGTTTAAAGAATTCAAATCATAATGAAATACATCTCATTTTCATCATATTAATTTTACAGTAGCATATTCTTATACACATTGGAATGAAAGAAAAACAATTTTTAATTAACGGACCATAGTTAAAACAAACAAATCACACCTATTTAGTTCTTGTATATTTTTCAAGTTTATTCTGTTGCTAGTTTATATTGTCGTTTTCAAGTTTATATTGTTGTTTTGTTTTGTTTTGGTTCCTTATCCTTTGTAGTACACAAAAACATTCATGTTTTTCAAAAGTCCATAGTAATCACACATGGTTTCCATCACTTGTTTCACTGACACATTGAATTTTTTTTCTTTTTGTTTCAAATTTTGGTATTAATGTAATTTTGTTTTTATCAATGCATGTCTCGTAGAAGTGCCCCGAACGGACAACGATGACTCGCTAACTAATTTAACAATCCCTTCTACTGCTTCAGTGTGACATGAAAAATTATTGAAGTCAATACGTTGACTCTCGTGATAGGTTCCTTTATAAACTGCTTTAGTTTTTCATCAGAAATGCCTCTTCATAGGAGATCCTGTTACTTTAACATCATTCCATTCAATCATATCAATATAATCCTTGGCATCAAAGTTTATACGTTGAATTAAAAACTTTCCTTCATTTGCAGTCTTTGCTTTTAGAATCCTACGTAATCCAAGCTCTCTTACATAACTGCGATCATCTGATATCATACAAAGGAGGAATTTTCTGAAGCAGATTTTTGTCACTGGATAAGGTATAAAAGATGGCATAATAGCACTTTCAACGGCAACAACCAACACTTAAACATTACTGTAATTGGATGTGATGGAACTGGCTTGAACACTGGATTGAATAATGGTGCGATTCCTTTATTGGAAAAGGAATTAAGAAGGCCACTGCAGTGGTTTATTTGTCTATTTCAAGTAAATGAACTGCCCCTACATCCTAATTAAAGGTCCAAATGAATTTGGAGGAGAAATAGGTAAACTACTAGAAAACTGTTATGAACTACCAGTCATCGAATTTGCACCTATTGAAAATGACATTCCGTTACTAGAAATTAAGGAAGATTTACGTGTGGACCTAAAATATTTGTTAGAAATGTCTAATGCAATCTCTGTTGGGAGGTGTTCTTCTGATTTGTCCATGAGAAAACCAGGAAAACTTTGTCATTCAAGATGGATTAGATTAGCAAACAGAATACTTCCCTTGTATGCGGGAACAGAATATCCTGCAAAAAATCTCCGAATACTGACTGAGTACATTTTGAAAGTTTATGCAGCTGTTTGGTTTAACCTAAAGCTGAAAGCATCTTGTATCCATGGATCAAAGCACCTGTGGAAACTTGTAAGCTATTCACGTTACCTCCATCAGACTCTTAAAAATTTAATTCACCCAGTTATTCAAAGAAATGCATACTTTGCTGCTTCTGAAAATCTCCTCCTTTGTATGATATCAGATGATCGCAGTCACATAAGAGAGCTTGGATTAAGTCTGATTCTAAACGCAAAGGCTAAAAATTAAGGGGACATCAGAAAGTTTTTAAACCAACGTATAAATTTAGATACCAAGTATTATATTGACATGATTGAATGGAATGATATTAAAGTAACAGGACTTCCTATGAAGAGCCATATTTCTGATGACAAACTAAAGCCGTTTATAAAGGATGCAAAAGAATCTGATCACGAGAGTCAACGTATTGACTTCAATAATTTTCCATGTCACACACAAACAGAAAGAAAGGATTGTTAAATTCTATACCGAGTTGTCCGTTCGTGACACTTCTGCAAGAGATGCATTGATAAAAACAAAAATACAATCTCAAAAGAAAATGCCAAAATTTCAAACAAAAAAACAATTCAATGTGTCAGTGAAATAAGCAATGGAAACCATGTGTCATTACTATGGACTTTTGAAAAACATAAATGTTTTTTTCAAAATAACGTTTTGCTTTTAAAGACATTAATCACTATTAATATTTTTCTAAATAAGTGTGATTTGTTTATTTTAACTAATGCCCGTTAATTAAAAATTGTTTTTCTTTCATTCAATTGTGTATTATTAATATATGCTACTGTAAAATTAATATGATGAAAATCGCGAAATTCTACAAAATCAGTTGTTCTGTAATGGCATTTAACAGTTAGAAATACTTAGAATTGTAAGTTTCCTGTAAAAATATCGTATTTTGAATATTTTA
>CAJRAI020000213.1:0-12500 GCA_907164885.2 Dolomedes plantarius | reverse complement strand
ATCATATTTCAACGTTATCTCAATTTCTAATAGAAAGCTCTATAGTATATACATTCGGAATAGGTAGTGTATGAATGAGAAATCACGATGGCACACGTTTTAAACAAGTGATCAATACGGAGCACAAACGACACATACCTCCATTGATGAACTCTCATGAAGTCACTTAAATGCGCTGGCACTGTCTGGGAATAGGTCTTTCAATTCTCCCTCCTTTGATAAACTCGTCTGCAGTCCATTACATGCGCTCGCGTCGTCTTGGGACCCTCCTTTCAAACCCGTCTATGGTTGCGGCACTCTTTCAGGGTCCGTAACTTCAGCTTGTAGTATACGGTAGGTCATACTGCTCAGGCAATTCGATTCTCGGGATGTGGCACTCTGCTTCCACGTGGTCGGCCGGCTCTATTCTTTCATAGAATCTGGTTAATCTCGATGTTAGTCACTGCCTAGTATTTACGCTTTGGGACATCGGTGCAAATATAGCGTCAAGCTATATTAATTTATCCTACGCTGGCTAAGTTTCAATTCAAGCTTTCTCATTCTAAATTAATTCGTCGGCTCATGCTTTCAACTACGGTCTAGGTGTTTGTCCTTGCTGCTCCTCGGTCGTAATAACTTTTTAGGATTCCCGCATCATCTGATCTGCTTATTCCTTCGTTTTCTTATTGGTCAGAGATATCTTATTCCTATTCTATTGGGATACTCATTTCTTTCCAGAATCTTCTTTTTCTCCGCCTTCTCGTAGGTGGGACCACTCGCCGTCCATCATCATTATTCCCAAGGTAATATTTCCATCTTCTCGAATATCATATGTTTCCGATTTTCACCACTTAGCCCACACCATCACTATTCACGCATTTTCCTCGTTAGTGTCCTTTCCCCTCTTGCCATATCTTTCACATCTGCATCTGGTCTAAGCATACCCCACATTGCAAATTTTCTTTGGTCCGTTTCTTTTTCAACCTTAATGGCACTTAAACATCCTGTTTCTTTTCTAAACTATGTCCACGTCCCTCGCTTATTTATCACTCGTCACTGCTTCTATTAACTCGATCATTTCTTAATTGATTCCTTCATCCGTGCCGAATGTTGCGGCGCTTTTGAACCGTAACAACATACAACTAAACCTATCAAGTATTAGTTTAAACCTATCAAGTATTAGTTTATCAAGTGTGTGAGTATACACACACACACACACATATATATGAGTATACACTCATATATGTGTGTGTGCGTGTAAATGCGTGGTTTCACTCTGCCCTTTATTCTTTACAATTATTTTCTTCGAAGAAACAAAACATAGTCATAGATTGTTTTCTCTCTCTCCACTAGAGCTTAAATAATGCTGTTCCATGACACAGAGAGAATGATTTTTCCATTATTAACTTACATTCTTAACAGCGATTATCATCTTTATGGCCGAAAGAGAGAAAATTTATGAGAGGAAAAAAAGATTTCCTTTTCTAAAGATGCGTTTATGTAATAAGCGTGCGAGAACATTAGCATTTGTTGACGGAAGGACTGAATGCCTCGAAGATATTAAGAAACGTAATCCGGGTGACATAAAAACTGCGAGACAATACGAATTTAATAACGAGCTATTTTTACCCGCGATATTATCTTATACCAGTGCTTCGTGGGATTTCGTTTAAATGAACCCAATCTATCGTGGTGTTTCACTCGAAAGAGGCCCCGGATATTCTGTCATAACTCTCGCTAGGATGAATGAATCTGAACGAAATAAAAATACGCTACATACCTTAACGTATGTGCAATCGAATGCCCTCCATACTATGCTGGACGTGATCTCCGATTACTGCTAGACACGTTTTGACGTCGCTCTCTATGCTCTTGAGCGTATTGTCAAGGATATCGAGGGCGAATAGTAGTAATATCACGTTAGAGGCTTTCCTTCAAATTTTCCTCAGTGCGAATGTTGTTTCGATAGATTTTTCCCAAAGGAAGAACTCTTGTGGTGTCAGATCCGGTGAGCGTGGTGGCCAAAGCCCTTTTGAAATGACCCTGCATGAAAGACTTCATGTCCGCCATGTTCCTGGCCGTTGTGTTACCCATCGCTCCATCTTCTCCGAAGTAACCTCCATTAACTAATGTTGTCGCCAAACGAGAATGCAGAGAGCGAAAGTGGGTGTGGAGACGCCGCAGTGGGCAGACGGCCCTACAGCGAGTCAAGGAGAGAGCCAGTAGACACTGGTGAGCAGACGTGCTCTGGCAGACGTGCCATAGGTTTCATTCGTTGTCAATATTACAAGTGTTATATGTATGTTCGCTCGTGTAGTAATAAATGTTGTGGTATCTTAAAGAAAGTGAACTTATGGAAGAGTTTTCCACCCCCTTTGCCTTCCCTGACGGACGTTTTTTAACACTAACGACCCTCCAGTTGATTCTCGAACTGTTAAAAAATGCCTCACTACACATCGGTGTTCACGGTGGTGTCGAAACAAATGGGACCTGTGATGCGCAACCGCTCACCTCACACCCACTTTTGGATCATGGAGCGGTGCTTGGTCTGTGGCAGAGGGATATTCAGCTGCCCAACTACGTATATTTTTCACGTTAACATAACCTTACACATGGAACAACGCTTCATGCAAGAACCACGTGATAGTACGTGCCATCCACCGGGGAGAACATTGTACGTTGTTTCCTTCAGATTAGTCATCCTAGCGCGAGTTATTACAGAAAATTCGGAGCCTTTTTCGATTGAATCACCCTGTAGCACTCTCCCGCGAGACAGAGGCGCTCGGCATGTACTTTGCTTAAGGCTGCTATGTACTAAGAAAAAAAATCGTATTTCCCTTTTCCTCTTCTTGCAGACTCTTGTGGGAGGAGTACAGTTGACAGTACGAGAATTGCACCCCCCTTAGGATTGACATTTTGAGAGATTGTAATGGCTCTCTCTCTATAGAGGGGTCAAGCGCTGCCCCCAATTTTTTTATTTAAAATATATTTTTGTCAACTATTTACAGGTACATAAATGTCAATAGTCGAATAAAATTTGTATTGTCAGATAGCGTGAACTTTACTGCAAAGCGCTACAGGATTAATTTTATAAATTTCGTCCACCGAAGGAATTTATGAGCGTTTAAAACACACTATACCAGATTTTTCCCCGAATAATTTAAATTTTAAAATATTAATTGCATTTTTTAAAAAAAAAACGAAAAATGTACACAAATGTAAAATTTTTTTCTGTGAGACGGAGTACAATTTTTAAAAAAAAATCTTACAATCCAAGTCGGCAATCCGTGGACAAATTTTCTCCATAGGTTAACATTCGGGTGAGAGAATCCAGTGGGGTTAGTACATAGCAGCCTTAAGACATAAGACTATTTGGCTGATGTTTCGTAGCGGTGCGATCAGGTTTCATTACACGAGGGTTCAACACTTTCAGATTTCTCGTTTAAAGTCACCCCATGCGGAAATCGAACTCGTTGATTCTGGTGTCGTTATTAAGACTATTAAAAATTTCAATTTTTGCGTGTAGAAGGTCGGATTGCCTTTTCCTTCTAACAGAATTATAAGTGTTTACACACTTTTGTGTGTCCTTTTCGATAACATGAATATTGACCATGCATCTCTCAGGCGGTCGCCGTTTTTTGCCAGTCCAAAAACTCCAAAGGGAGCTCACAAAAGATTTCCGGGAAATATTTCTCTTGGACTGCTTATGTGGAGGCGATGGAGGAGAAATGTGTATAAATGATGAATAACCCGCCCGAGATCAGATAATAAAATGTGCCGTTTCCCGGAACGAGAGAGCCGAGTGACCACCGAGGGAACGTCTGTTTGTCGTGGCGTCACGAGGCGACGATGTTTTATTCATTTAATCTCAGCCGGTCGGAATGAAACGACGTCGACTGGAGGGGGCTCGAGGGATGCGGAATCTGGGTCGAGACTATCGCATCGCGTTCTTTTGCGACAGTTCTTTTTCTTTTAGAAAAAAAAGTCAGAAAAGTATCCCCCGTTTCGTAATGTGTTGTAGAACATATCATTAACTAAGTACGTATGAAAGTTGCTACGCAATTAAATTACCGGCACTATTTGGCGTCTTGTTATTCCCGGTACTTAAATTTGACTGGAAACATCGGATTTCATTTTAAACAAAACAAAACCCGCCCTAAATAGATAACGTAACATTTTAATAGAAGTTCACGGAAATTGAACACTTGATTGTACACTCATGGACAAAAAAATTAGCGCACCAAGAAGGAGTCGTCAAAATGAAACGAAATTTTACATACGTAATGACTACTTTGATATAAGTAAATGACAAGAAAATCAAAGAAGAAGGATAATTTATTTCAGAGAAAAATGCAAAAGAACGGAGGAGTTAATACTCCGTTGGACCCCCTCTAGCGCGAATGCACGATGCGATACGATCGGGCATTGAGTCATACAAGTTCTGTATGATGTCTTGAGACATTTCGTTCCATATTTGCTGTAACCTTGCCTCTAGTTCTTTCAAACTCGTGGGATGCCCAACTCGTCGTCCCAAATGAACCCAGATATGCTCGATTGGAGGCAAATCTGGGGATCGGGCAGGCCAAGGAAGGGTAGTAACAGTGCGGAGACAGTCTTATGACACCCTTGCCGTATGAGGCCGAGCATTGTCTTGTTGAAAAATGGCTCCTGGGAGCCGTTGCATGAGTGGCAACACATGTGGTTGCAGGATTTCATGAACATACCGCTAGGCTGTCATGGTGCCGTGGAACAATACTAGGGGTGACCGTGTATTGTAGGCAATGGCACCCCATACCATCACACCAGCTGTGGGAGCGATGTGTCGCTGTACAGCAAAGGCAGGATTGAAGCGTTCACCACGGGCTCTCCACACACGAACAAGATTGTCATCACTGCCGAGATTGAATCTGGATTCGTCGCTAAAGACGACCTGGTTCCATTCCGCTGCAGTCCAGTTTCCTCGTGCGCGGCAAAACTCCAAACGGAGGCGTCGATGGGTGGGCGTCAAGGGCAGCACACGTAATGGGCGCCGCGATACCAACTGTCCTTCAGCCAGGCGCCTTCGTATGGTTCGAGAAGACACAGAGGCCCCTAGTGAAGGTGCTACCTGTGCCTGGATGGCGGCCGATGAAGCAATTGGCTGTACACGTGCATTTCTTACGATGTGGCGGTCTTCTCGACGACTGGTCTGTCGAGGCGTCCTGAGCCTGGTCTTCGTGTACATGATATCTCTCGGGTCCACTGGTCCCAACACCACCTGTGCTTCTGTCCTGACGCTACCGGTTCGAACCTAGCCGTTCTCCGGCACGCCTTTTTCTTAAAAAAAATTATTTTAATTATTAACTAACATAAAATTAGTTTAAGGTATTATTTAGGTTATTATTAAGGTAAAAAAAGATTTACAATTCATTGGCTATCAACCGGAAATTTATTGGTATAATATTTTGTTCAACCCGGAGAAAGTCGGGACGGGCCGCTAGTATATATATATATATATATATATATATATATATATATATATATATATATATATATATATATATATATATATATATATATATATATATATATATATATATAAAAGAAAACTGAATGTCCCACCACCTTCCACCGTTTCTTCTAGAATTTTCGTCTTCTAGAAAATTCTAGAGACTGGCGGGGAAGACAGCTTCTCCGTCTGACGATTAACTGCCTATTATTTCAAATTGCGTAGCCATCCTTGTTATTAGATCTTGGTTTTTATTTAGTCTTTTATTCCCATTTTTAACATCATTTATCTTATGTTAAAATATTCCCTACTAACAATGAATCCATCTCTATTTATTTAAATGTGGGCAAAGTACCATCCAACTCGATTTTTTTTTATTTTCAATTTTTAGTTCTATATGCTGAAGTTGAATAGTTAATATGATTTTTTACTACTTGAAAACCCTTAAAAGTGAAAATAAGGATTTTATGGGAAAATAATACCATGTTTTAAGGAAAATTTCAAAAACGCTATCAATTTTCAAAATGCTTGATGGTGGTAAATCCACAATCCACCACTGGCAGAGTTTTTGTGGGTATGAAGTTCTTATTTGTCTGAGAAGGAAATTATGTCTTCTAATTCTAATAAAAAAGACCTAAGTTTTCTTAGGCAACTTGTCATCGAATACCCTATCTACCAATCAGTATTTGGACACCCATGCAAATGGCGATATCTGAGGTCCTGATATACGTCACGCCCTGTGCCGTTAAATGTCATGTAGCAAACAACTTTGGTATGAGTCGCATGCAAGATGCCACGAAGTTCAGAGTTATCTGATTTCTAGAAAGATGTAATCGTCGTGTATCACAGACATGAGATATCAAATTACTGATAATAAAAATTTCGTACCTAGTGGATCTTTTATAAAACTGAAATTCCCAATAATAATCTCATTAAAGTAATAAAAATTTGTTTAGAAATAAATGCAAGAATTCTGGGTTCCGTGTTTAATTATTTCCCTTTTCTTCCAAACAACAACCAGTCAAAATAATTTAAGATTTTCCCCTCTGCAATAAAAGTTTCATAGCAGGTGAAAAAAGGGTTTTCTTCCAAAGTCGCTAACCCACGAAACAATGTATTGTTTCCTTTTACATGTTTGGTCTTCTCTCTACTCAGTTTGCTTGAAAAAATAACTGTAATTTTACAATATATAATGGAGCAAAATGTTTGAAGTCCACACCTTATGGCAGGAATTTCATTGGTTTTTTCCTATTTAACCAAATTTTCAGTGTTTTTTTTTCCCAATCAGGACATAATTTCTAAGAGATTTATTTAAAGTTCTCTATCTAAACTGTCAGCCATTTGGTTGCGGTAAAATCCCGTCCGTCCGCGTTTCACGATTGAAATGAAGGTATTGTTTAGCCGTTGCCTTTGATGCGCTGAAGCAGTACCCGAGGGGGAAAAACCAGCCTTTGCGAATTCGCAGCGATGCCGCAGACCGTGTGAGTCATATATATATATGCCACTCTAATATATATATATATATTTTAACTCTAGATACTTCTGACCGCAACTGCGGAACTGCAACGGCGCCGCACCGGAATTCGGCGCCGCCGAATTCGGAATTGGAATAGATTAATTCCAACAATGCTCCATAAACATTTCCTTCCGTTTAAAAACCTTAAATTTTTTAATAAGTTTACCATATGTATATAATATATATACAACCTCTGACAATAAAGTTCGGTGAATGAAGTCAGAACGGCCGATCTGGCAACACTGGAGAAACAAAACGAAGCGGTAGGTGTTGATCATCTGTCCCCCCCCCCCACCGTTGTTCAGTTGAGCGTCGTTTGTGTTCCCTGTAAGACTTGTTTTACAAAGTGCTTGTTTAGTGCGTTTGTTCCTTGCGACAAATCGTTACCCACAATTTAGGGATGAGAAAAACGTGTTGTCGTCTTGTGCCACATCACTTGGATGACGATCACAAGCAGGCACGTTTAGAGGCTTCACAGGATTTTGTCGAAACGGCGGATGCGACACCAAACTTCTTGAACTGTATTGTCACTGAGGATGAGTCCTGATGTCTCAGGTACGACCCTGAAACGACATGGCAAAGCATGGAATGGCGTTCTCCTGCATCACCTCGTCGGAAAAAGGTCAGAGCAGAAAAGTCACGCATCAAAACGATGGTCATCACCTTTTTTGATATTCAAGGCATTATCTACAAGGAATTTCTATCTGAGGGAACGACGATGAATGCTGAAGGGTACATTGAAACTTTGACCCGTTTCATGAAACGTCTACGCAGGGTACGACCCGAGTACGCACATCAAGGTTCATGGTTTTTTGGTCACGGCAATGCCCGCCCTCACATAGCCAATATCGTCAAACAGTTCCTAGCAAAAAAGGGGGTGGTGCAAATTGAACATCCACCATACTCGCCAGATCTCAATCCTCCAGACTTCTTCCTATTCCCACAACTCAAACTCGCTTTGAAAGGAAAGAGATTTGACGATATTCCTCACATCCAACGAAACGTGACAAGCTTTTGAACTCCATCCCAAAAGAAGACTTCTTGCAAAGTTTCCAGAGCATGTATAGCAGATGTCAGCGGTGCATAGTTATGGGAGATGACTATTTCGAAGGACATTAAGATAACTTTCGTTAATATTTCATCTACGTTAATGTTACAGGACTATTCACAGAACTTTATTGTCAGACCTTGTATATACACCCAAGAGCCAAAACATTATGACCATCTGTCAATAACAAGTTGGCCCACCTTTGCCGCGCAACACAGCTTCAACCCGCCTTGACATGGATGCCACAAGTCCTTGGTAGATCGCCGGAGACAGATTGTACGCAAATCCGAGGTATTGCGAATTGGTGGTCTTTGAACTCTGTGCTGCCGTCCCATGACATCCCAAATGTGTTCTATCGGATTGAGATCCGGTGAGTTAGGTGGCCAGGACATTAACTGGAATTCAGCATCATGTTCCTGGAACCACTCCAACACAATTTTAGCCTTGTGACACGGGGGGTTGTCCTGTTGGAACATTCCATTTCCAGCTGGAAAAACAGAGGCCATGTAAGGGTGCAACTGGTCCGCAATGATGTTCAGATACCCTGTAGCATTCATGGTCTGCTCTACCACAACCACGGGTCCCAGAGACGCCCAAGAGAACGTCACCCAAAGCATAATGCCGCCACCACCGGCCTGTGTATGACCTACTGTACATTGAGAGAGCAACAGTTCGCCTGGAAGACGGCGTATCCTGACACGGCCATCGGCGTGATGAATGACAAACCGTGATTCATCTGACCAGGCAACTCTCTCCCACTGATCCATGGACCAGTCGCGATTTTCCCGGGCCCAGCTCGGGTGCAGTTGGAGATGACGCTTGGTCAGCAAAGGCACAAGAGTGGGACGTTTGCTGCGTAGCCCCATATCCAACAGTGTCCGCTGAACAGTGTGCTGCGATACTATTCTACTTGGTCCTGAATTCTATTGGGCTGTCAGCTGAGCCACTGTCTGGCTCCGATTTTGCTTCACCATGCGAGACAGTCTTCGACGACCTTTTTCTTTGATAGCGTGTGGACGTCCAACACCATGTCGTCTACTGATGGTTTCACCGTCATTCATCCACTTTGCATAAGTACTAACAACAGTAGGTCGCGAACAACCCACGAGTCGTGCAGTTTCGGAAATACTTGTTCCGAGCCTTCGAGACATTACAATCTGCCCTCTATCAAAGACGCTTAGATCCGCAGCCTTTCCCATCACACACAGAAGTAAGTGAAAGAATGATTCTTCAGACACTCCAGCAGCAGTTAAATACCACTTCCACCTGATCACGTGCCTTCCACGTCATCCAAGCGAATTCATTGCAAAATGTAGGGGTGATCATAATGCTTTGGCTCTTGAGTGTATATATAAATATATATATATATATATATATATATATATATATATATATATATATATGGGTGTGTGTGTGTAGACTCTCCTGTCTACGTGCCTGGCGTCTAGGGGTTTGTGTAAGACGAAGACACTTCAATCATAAATCAACCAGACATTATATAACTCAACAATACTTTATTAATGGAAATATCTATTACGAGATGTCCGACAGTCTACTTTTACGTCTCCGGTACGTTGAAAGAGTTTGCGGGATAGCCCACCGCAATACTCGCTTCCCTTTAACAGCACAAGATCGGGCAGACTTTCGCCCACGTCACAGTTACAAATCCCTCGTGCCTACGCACGGAATACCACAATACAACTTCTTTTAATCGAGGTCTGTAGCCCCTCACCCCAGAACCTAAAATTCCGCATTAATATATATATATATATATATATATGTGTGTGTGTATGTATGTATGTATGTATGTATGTATGTATATATATACACTGCTGGCCACCCAAATTGCAACACCAAGAAAGACAAGAGATATCACAACAAAATTTATTTTGTAGATAACATGTTTACCAAGAATCAAATGATTAAATTTATAGACTTCTGTGAAGTGTGGTTCCTGCCAAAATCAGTAGCCAGAGTAGCGGCCATTGTTGGATATCACCGCTGCCACACGCCTCGGCATTGATTCAAACAGACTTTGGATGAGATCTTGGGGTAAAGCAGACCAAGCAGCTTCCACACGTTGCCAAAGTTGATCTGCTGTGGCAGCTTTGGATGGAATCTGAGTCAATCATAGAGCAACCATGGACCACATGTTTTCTATCGGCGAAAGATCCGGAGAGCGAGGCGGCCAGGGAAGCAATTCAATCTAGCGATTGACGGAGAACCGTTGGAGAGTGCGTGCCACGTGTGGTCGCGCATTATCCTGTTGAAATATGGCTGTGGGCAAGCCCTGAAGGTAACGAAGGACAACTGGCTCCAACACCTCAGAGATGAAGCGCTGGCTGTTTAAAGTACCGGCAATGCGTACTAGAGGTGTGCGAGAGTGATATCCAATACCGCCCCATACCATAATACCCGGTGCAGGACCAGTGTGGCGGTGCATAACGCAGCTGTTCAGCATCCTCTCTTCACGGTGTCTCCAGACTCGAATGCGACCATCGTGGTGTTGTTGACAGTAGCGTGACTCGTCAGTAAAGACAATTTAATTCCATTTTGCCGTCCACATCCTTCTGTCATCGCACCATTGGCGGCGGAGACGTCTGTGGTTCTGCGTCAAGGGTAGACAAAGCAATGGACGTCTTGCGGACAGACCACTCTGCTGTAAACGGCTTCGAATGTAACGTGCAGACACTGCATGATGCGTTACAGACTGCATGTGCTGTGCTATGGTTCGTGATTTGACTGAGCGATCCGTCACTGCCATGCGCACAATTTGCCTGTCATCACGTGAAGTGGTGCGCTGAGGTGGATGCGTTCGAACACGCCGGTCCGTCGTACCCTCCTGCATCTAACGATCACATATCCGCATTACAGTTGTTTGGTTTCGTCCAACAAGACTACCGATTTCCCTGAAAGATAATCCACAATCTCGGTAGGCCACTATCCTTCCTCTGTCGAACTCGGATACTTGGTCAAAAGATGATCGCTGTTTTCGACGAGGCATAATTGATCGTTTTTCTGAAAAAACCACAAGAAAAACACAATTGCCGAACTTGAAATGGTCGAAATCTCCAAGCCTTAAATAGCGCTTTGAAGTGGCGCCACAGGCGCGCGTGATGTGCGTCTGCGCTGAAATTCTAATCATTTGCATATCCCTCCTCCGCTAATGCATCTTTTAAATTTCATGTTATTTGCATGTTTCCTTCAGGGTGTTGCAGTTACAGTGGCTAGCAGTGTATATATATATATATATATATATATATATATATATATATATATATATATATATATATATATATATATATATATATATATATATATATATTATCTGCCTGAATTTTTTTTATATTTTTACATATTCCTATTTTATCTCATGGTATATAAATTGGAAAAATGTGTGTGGTATCAAAGAACGATGCATAGTTTTGTGAGATTCACTTCAGTCAACAGTCCTGAGCAATTCAGCAGACACTGTAAGAAACTGAATGCGGGTGGAGCATTTTTAAAGAATTTTCCTTAAAAACTTGTCCTATCGTTCCACTAAGTACTTATGTATGAATTCTAATCTTTTCATTTAGTAAAAAAATAATTTTAATTATTCCCATTTTGTATATGAGCCATTGACAAGCCTAATCGGTTCAGTCCACTTTTTGAAATGGGATTGTTAAAGCACTCGATCGACTCGATCTATTTATACTGGTAATAAATTTCCAGAATAATGAGGATTAATATTACTCAATGACAATATTTTGTATTTGCCCATACGTCCCTTTTCAGAAGCCAATTCATTGTTGTCCATACTCTAACGTAAATCGTCGCCATGGTGGTATTCAAACGAAGAACCGAGTACTCGAAGATAACTTTCCATCGTTAAGCTTCCTTTTATCCCCAAAAAAAGTTTAAAAAATGAGTCGGTGAGACTCTAACTACCTCAGAACAAAGTATTCGTGAATTATGAAAGAATTTTTTCAACTTTTTTTCCTGTAGTCAAAAAATGATTGGAAGAGTGAAGGGGATGGTATTCATTTTTTTCACTTGCCAAATCGGTAAGTCCCTTAGTCACACAAAAAGTGTCATATATGAGGTATTGAATCAAAATCAACCCCCCTGGTTTAAATAAATCGCCGTTTGAAGAAGAAGCGCCTTATGCAAATGAGCGGCCCCTTTTCTACTAGACGAGAATCCCCGTGCCTAGCGTACACGTGAGAAAGTGAGAGAGAAAAACACTTCGAGGCGAGGTCGGACGGAGCCGAGCTACGAAAGAAAAACTATTGGAGTGAAGATCACTTTGCCGTAGAGAAGCCGGACATTATCAAGTTTACCGAAGGCGTTTTGAAGTTAGGAATCGTTTCAGCGATCAGGTGATAAAGGGAAGACAGAAAGGTTAGTGTGGCGTATGCACAAGCAGTGGCGTGGCTGAATTCTGGTAGGGTTTCCATTATATACCTACAGGGAACGGAATAGATATT
>CAJRAI020000212.1:0-49395 GCA_907164885.2 Dolomedes plantarius | reverse complement strand
TTTCAGAAATTTGTACTGGAATTACCGCATTATTCCAGCTAGACTCACTTTCTTTATAAGCCACAAAAATACCCTGACTTTCACTATTCTCAAAATAATGATTACTACTCGGACAAAATAATACATTTGACCACACAGTTTCAACAGGTTGAACCATATCATGTGAATCAACTTGCCAGTGCAAGTAAGGTGCTTCCATATTATTTACTTTAAGAGCACTAATTTCATTATAACGCCGTGCGCTTCTATTATTTTGCCTGCGGTACTGCTTACGCTGCTGGTTTGAAACTCGCGAAAAATTTTGGCGCGGCTGTATAAAACTTCTCGTACCTGAATGACGGTACGGGGTAGCGAAGAAATGCCTATTGTCATATTTAGCTAAAGCTTGAAGGAGGGTAACCTTGCTTGTAATTGTTTGATTATCTAAAAAATCTTGAACACTTGGCTTCAAACGTTGGATAACTATTTTTAAGATTACCGCTTCCGTTACCCCTTCTAAATATTCCTCACACTTGGAAATCTTTTCCGTAGCAAAATCTAATGCAGACTGACCTTCACGTTGCCTTAGCGAATAAATTTCCGCTTCAATTTCACTTTGATTAAAGGTCTTTGGAAAAACGCTAAGAAACTTTTGCTTGAATGACGAATAGTCAAAAATCAGATTACTGCTTTTCATACACGTGTACCACTGATATGCACTACCTCTTAAAGCGGCTAGAGCAATTTTAAGTTTATCCCCCTCTGGGGTGCATTGTTGCTGAAAGTAATGCTCAATTTTCTTTAGGAATTGGCTTGAGGGGCCGCCATTGAAGGTGGCTTCGAATGGCGCAATTTGCTGAACCATAATTACCCGAGGAAAATTTCCAGCAGGATTTTGTTCTACAACACTCATTTTTAAATAGTATATAAGTACTTGCAACAATTTTATCAATATAAGTACACAGTACACAGTTTTTAATTTCAATTATGTTGTTCGTTACAAATGTAACGCTAACTACCAGGGTATATATAATTTCGGGCGCCAGTATAGAGAATCTATGCTCACTTCTACCCAGACTTGGGTGTATATAATTTGAAGTGGCACTCTATTTGAATTTGAAGCAAACACAGTTTATACATGAAACAATGTTTATTGAATTCGTTGCACATATAATTGGCTTTTACAGCAATAAGCATGCGTACTACTTGTACGGAATGTATAAACACAGCTTTCAAGAACAATATATTTTTATAATCACGAACAGTAAGTCAAACCAGCAGTACTGCCATGTAAACTTCTGGCCCGCTAAGCACTAGCGCAGGATAACACCTTTTCAACCTTAACAACCTCCCCTGTTTTTTATTAATGACGCTGCGTGGTATTTATACTAAGCGCGTATGCCGAAATTAGCATATCTGAAGCAGCTTCTTTAATTAATTCGAAAGTTCGATTCTTGTGAATCGAATCTTGTGTATACCTTACACTGGCCTCCCTCGAAAAAAAAAATTAGGTAACTGAGGTCTGAACGGCTTCAGTTAACTAATTGAAAACGCGTGCTGGTCTGACTTTTGACATAATGGGTGGCAAAGTCAAAAAAACCTTCCACACGTTGTGTGGAGGAAAAACGCCACTACCATTTTACAAAACTAACCCCGAAGGGTCCAGGTGACACCATCAAACAGTGGATTTGCAGAGTTGCGGATACTGGGCTGGCCAACTGCGCCCTAAAAAACTTATTTTAGTTAAAATTGTCAACACAATTGCACAGCATGACATTTCTTGACTGTTTGTATCTGCTCTCCCCCAATTTATAATGCACATGTGTCATGATTTGAGAAGTTAGTACATTAGTGGTTAATTGGTATATTGTGCAGTATGTATTTTTTTCCTAGTCACTACATGTCCCCTTCAAAAATTTATAAAACAACAGTATGTCTTTTTTTTTTCAGTGCCTCACCACTTCCCCTCAAAATGTTTACAGTATATACACTGGGGGAACTGCAAACCAATTTGGTTCGGTTTTATTAAAGGGTGGGAGTTAGAATAAGAAAGTTGATACAAGACTTGTTCCTCATGAATGCAGCAACTTCCTTGCACCAGTCTGTCCAATCCGTGGAACCTCTCTTGATGGTCGCAGTCCTAGTAAAGGGGTTCGTTGACCGTGTGGGCATCCTTCGTGCAGCAGGTCGTTGGTCCCGAGGCGCTGGTCCGGCTTGACGATGGACAGGAGGTCTCTTGGGAGGAGGCCAACCTTGCTGGGCGGCAGAAATCTTCCGTTTCCTGTACTTATGCAAAGGAACTTTAAAATTGTCATTCTTCCTTTTGATAACCTTGTGTACCTTATCAGCGACGCATTCCTCCTTTGATGGAGTTTTTGTAGTGCACACTTTACCTTTCTTCGTACTTTTGCTTGTATCGGTATTAAATTTTAATGCAGATTCTATTTTTTCAACAACCTGACTCTGCTTTTCGTATTTGTGCTTATACGACTTCTTGTTTACCGCCTTAATTACTACAGTATTAGCAGTTTTAATGCTGGAACCTGAAGGCGCTTTTTCACGTTTTTTATCCCCCTTAACTTTAGTTTTATCCTCTTTTGACGAAAAAGTCTCTTTGAAACTTGCGATATCAGAATCGTTATCATTTAAATTCTTTAACACTGCTTCAGTTTTAGGAAGATTAAGCTTTTCGTACTGGTGCGTTTTAATGCAACCTGCGTCTATAACTTCCGAAGCATCAGCTAAACTACTTACAGTATAACTCTGTGTCAACTTTTCATCCTGACTCTCAGTATGGTTTTCATGTACTTTATTTAAAACCATATTATCAACCTGGCCTACAGCATCCTCATTCGGATGGAAACTTGAAATAATATCATCATTACCTAGCGAGTTCCTACTATCGTTTAAAGAATTTTTATTGTCGTCAACTAATAAGTATTCACTAACATCCGTAACGCATACTTCGTCATCTACTAAATTTCCTTCATTAACAGATGTGTGAATATCATCTAAAATATCAGGTATAGCATCAATAATATCAGGTATAGCATCAATAATATCAGGTATAGCATTAATAGAAGTGTCCGATGATTTATTTTCTAAACCACTAGCATTAGTATCGGCCCTATTTTCAGAAATTTGTACTGGAATTACCGCATTATTCCAGCTAGACTCACTTTCTTTATAAGCCACAAAAATACCCTGACTTTCACTATTCTCAAAATAATGATTACTACTCGGACAAAATAATACATTTGACCACACAGTTTCAACAGGTTGAACCATATCATGTGAATCAACTTGCCAGTGCAAGTAAGGTGCTTCCATATTATTTACTTTAAGAGCACTAATTTCATTATAACGCCGTGCGCTTCTATTATTTTGCCTGCGGTACTGCTTACGCTGCTGGTTTGAAACTCGCGAAAAATTTTGGCGCGGCTGTATAAAACTTCTCGTACCTGAATGACGGTACGGGGTAGCGAAGAAATGCCTATTGTCATATTTAGCTAAAGCTTGAAGGAGGGTAACCTTGCTTGTAATTGTTTGATTATCTAAAAAATCTTGAACACTTGGCTTCAAACGTTGGATAACTATTTTTAAGATTACCGCTTCCGTTACCCCTTCTAAATATTCCTCACACTTGGAAATCTTTTCCGTAGCAAAATCTAATGCAGACTGACCTTCACGTTGCCTTAGCGAATAAATTTCCGCTTCAATTTCACTTTGATTAAAGGTCTTTGGAAAAACGCTAAGAAACTTTTGCTTGAATGACGAATAGTCAAAAATCAGATTACTGCTTTTCATACACGTGTACCACTGATATGCACTACCTCTTAAAGCGGCTAGAGCAATTTTAAGTTTATCCCCCTCTGGGGTGCATTGTTGCTGAAAGTAATGCTCAATTTTCTTTAGGAATTGGCTTGAGGGGCCGCCATTGAAGGTGGCTTCGAATGGCGCAATTTGCTGAACCATAATTACCCGAGGAAAATTTCCAGCAGGATTTTGTTCTACAACACTCATTTTTAAATAGTATATAAGTACTTGCAACAATTTTATCAATATAAGTACACAGTACACAGTTTTTAATTTCAATTATGTTGTTCGTTACAAATGTAACGCTAACTACCAGGGTATATATAATTTCGGGCGCCAGTATAGAGAATCTATGCTCACTTCTACCCAGACTTGGGTGTATATAATTTGAAGTGGCACTCTATTTGAATTTGAAGCAAACACAGTTTATACATGAAACAATGTTTATTGAATTCGTTGCACATATAATTGGCTTTTACAGCAATAAGCATGCGTACTACTTGTACGGAATGTATAAACACAGCTTTCAAGAACAATATATTTTTATAATCACGAACAGTAAGTCAAACCAGCAGTACTGCCATGTAAACTTCTGGCCCGCTAAGCACTAGCGCAGGATAACACCTTTTCAACCTTAACAACCTCCCCTGTTTTTTATTAATGACGCTGCGTGGTATTTATACTAAGCGCGTATGCCGAAATTAGCATATCTGAAGCAGCTTCTTTAATTAATTCGAAAGTTCGATTCTTGTGAATCGAATCTTGTGTATACCTTACACTGGCCTCCCTCGAAAAAAAAAATTAGGTAACTGAGGTCTGAACGGCTTCAGTTAACTAATTGAAAACGCGTGCTGGTCTGACTTTTGACATAATGGGTGGCAAAGTCAAAAAAACCTTCCACACGTTGTGTGGAGGAAAAACGCCACTACCATTTTACAAAACTAACCCCGAAGGGTCCAGGTGACACCATCAAACAGTGGATTTGCAGAGTTGCGGATACTGGGCTGGCCAACTGCGCCCTAAAAAACTTATTTTAGTTAAAATTGTCAACACAATTGCACAGCATGACATTTCTTGACTGTTTGTATCTGCTCTCCCCCAATTTATAATGCACATGTGTCATGATTTGAGAAGTTAGTACATTAGTGGTTAATTGGTATATTGTGCAGTATGTATTTTTTTCCTAGTCACTACATGTCCCCTTCAAAAATTTATAAAACAACAGTATGTCTTTTTTTTTTCAGTGCCTCACCACTTCCCCTCAAAATGTTTACAGTATATACACTGGGGGAACTGCAAACCAATTTGGTTCGGTTTTATTAAAGGGTGGGAGTTAGAATAAGAAAGTTGATACAAGACTTGTTCCTCATGAATGCAGCAACTTCCTTGCACCAGTCTGTCCAATCCGTGGAACCTCTCTTGATGGTCGCAGTCCTAGTAAAGGGGTTCGTTGACCGTGTGGGCATCCTTCGTGCAGCAGGTCGTTGGTCCCGAGGCGCTGGTCCGGCTTGACGATGGACAGGAGGTCTCTTGGGAGGAGGCCAACCTTGCTGGGCGGCAGAAATCTTCCGTTTCCTGTACTTATGCAAAGGAACTTTAAAATTGTCATTCTTCCTTTTGATAACCTTGTGTACCTTATCAGCGACGCATTCCTCCTTTGATGGAGTTTTTGTAGTGCACACTTACCTTTCTTCGTACTTTTGCTTGTATCGGTATTAAATTTTAATGCAGATTCTATTTTTTCAACAACCTGACTCTGCTTTTCGTATTTGTGCTTATACGACTTCTTGTTTACCGCCTTAATTACTACAGTATTAGCAGTTTTAATGCTGGAACCTGAAGGCGCTTTTTCACGTTTTTTATCCCCCTTAACTTTAGTTTTATCCTCTTTTGACGAAAAAGTCTCTTTGAAACTTGCGATATCAGAATCGTTATCATTTAAATTCTTTAACACTGCTTCAGTTTTAGGAAGATTAAGCTTTTCGTACTGGTGCGTTTTAATGCAACCTGCGTCTATAACTTCCGAAGCATCAGCTAAACTACTTACAGTATAACTCTGTGTCAACTTTTCATCCTGACTCTCAGTATGGTTTTCATGTACTTTATTTAAAACCATATTATCAACCTGGCCTACAGCATCCTCATTCGGATGGAAACTTGAAATAATATCATCATTACCTAGCGAGTTCCTACTATCGTTTAAAGAATTTTTATTGTCGTCAACTAATAAGTATTCACTAACATCCGTAACGCATACTTCGTCATCTACTAAATTTCCTTCATTAACAGATGTGTGAATATCATCTAAAATATCAGGTATAGCATCAATAATATCAGGTATAGCATCAATAATATCAGGTATAGCATTAATAGAAGTGTCCGATGATTTATTTTCTAAACCACTAGCATTAGTATCGGCCCTATTTTCAGAAATTTGTACTGGAATTACCGCATTATTCCAGCTAGACTCACTTTCTTTATAAGCCACAAAAATACCCTGACTTTCACTATTCTCAAAATAATGATTACTACTCGGACAAAATAATACATTTGACCACACAGTTTCAACAGGTTGAACCATATCATGTGAATCAACTTGCCAGTGCAAGTAAGGTGCTTCCATATTATTTACTTTAAGAGCACTAATTTCATTATAACGCCGTGCGCTTCTATTATTTTGCCTGCGGTACTGCTTACGCTGCTGGTTTGAAACTCGCGAAAAATTTTGGCGCGGCTGTATAAAACTTCTCGTACCTGAATGACGGTACGGGGTAGCGAAGAAATGCCTATTGTCATATTTAGCTAAAGCTTGAAGGAGGGTAACCTTGCTTGTAATTGTTTGATTATCTAAAAAATCTTGAACACTTGGCTTCAAACGTTGGATAACTATTTTTAAGATTACCGCTTCCGTTACCCCTTCTAAATATTCCTCACACTTGGAAATCTTTTCCGTAGCAAAATCTAATGCAGACTGACCTTCACGTTGCCTTAGCGAATAAATTTCCGCTTCAATTTCACTTTGATTAAAGGTCTTTGGAAAAACGCTAAGAAACTTTTGCTTGAATGACGAATAGTCAAAAATCAGATTACTGCTTTTCATACACGTGTACCACTGATATGCACTACCTCTTAAAGCGGCTAGAGCAATTTTAAGTTTATCCCCCTCTGGGGTGCATTGTTGCTGAAAGTAATGCTCAATTTTCTTTAGGAATTGGCTTGAGGGGCCGCCATTGAAGGTGGCTTCGAATGGCGCAATTTGCTGAACCATAATTACCCGAGGAAAATTTCCAGCAGGATTTTGTTCTACAACACTCATTTTTAAATAGTATATAAGTACTTGCAACAATTTTATCAATATAAGTACACAGTACACAGTTTTTAATTTCAATTATGTTGTTCGTTACAAATGTAACGCTAACTACCAGGGTATATATAATTTCGGGCGCCAGTATAGAGAATCTATGCTCACTTCTACCCAGACTTGGGTGTATATAATTTGAAGTGGCACTCTATTTGAATTTGAAGCAAACACAGTTTATACATGAAACAATGTTTATTGAATTCGTTGCACATATAATTGGCTTTTACAGCAATAAGCATGCGTACTACTTGTACGGAATGTATAAACACAGCTTTCAAGAACAATATATTTTTATAATCACGAACAGTAAGTCAAACCAGCAGTACTGCCATGTAAACTTCTGGCCCGCTAAGCACTAGCGCAGGATAACACCTTTTCAACCTTAACAACCTCCCCTGTTTTTTATTAATGACGCTGCGTGGTATTTATACTAAGCGCGTATGCCGAAATTAGCATATCTGAAGCAGCTTCTTTAATTAATTCAAAAGTTCGATTCTTGTGAATCGAATCTTGTGTATACCTTACACTGGCCTCCCTCGAAAAAAAAAATTAGGTAACTGAGGTCTGAACGGCTTCAGTTAACTAATTGAAAACGCGTGCTGGTCTGACTTTTGACATAATGGGTGGCAAAGTCAAAAAAACCTTCCACACGTTGTGTGGAGGAAAAACGCCACTACCATTTTACAAAACTAACCCCGAAGGGTCCAGGTGACACCATCAAACAGTGGATTTGCAGAGTTGCGGATACTGGGCTGGCCAACTGCGCCCTAAAAAACTTATTTTAGTTAAAATTGTCAACACAATTGCACAGCATGACATTTCTTGACTGTTTGTATCTGCTCTCCCCCAATTTATAATGCACATGTGTCATGATTTGAGAAGTTAGTACATTAGTGGTTAATTGGTATATTGTGCAGTATGTATTTTTTTCCTAGTCACTACATGTCCCCTTCAAAAATTTATAAAACAACAGTATGTCTTTTTTTTTTCAGTGCCTCACCACTTCCCCTCAAAATGTTTACAGTATATACACTGGGGGAACTGCAAACCAATTTGGTTCGGTTTTATTAAAGGGTGGGAGTTAGAATAAGAAAGTTGATACAAGACTTGTTCCTCATGAATGCAGCAACTTCCTTGCACCAGTCTGTCCAATCCGTGGAACCTCTCTTGATGGTCGCAGTCCTAGTAAAGGGGTTCGTTGACCGTGTGGGCATCCTTCGTGCAGCAGGTCGTTGGTCCCGAGGCGCTGGTCCGGCTTGACGATGGACAGGAGGTCTCTTGGGAGGAGGCCAACCTTGCTGGGCGGCAGAAATCTTCCGTTTCCTGTACTTATGCAAAGGAACTTTAAAATTGTCATTCTTCCTTTTGATAACCTTGTGTACCTTATCAGCGACGCATTCCTCCTTTGATGGAGTTTTTGTAGTGCACACTTTACCTTTCTTCGTACTTTTGCTTGTATCGGTATTAAATTTTAATGCAGATTCTATTTTTTCAACAACCTGACTCTGCTTTTCGTATTTGTGCTTATACGACTTCTTGTTTACCGCCTTAATTACTACAGTATTAGCAGTTTTAATGCTGGAACCTGAAGGCGCTTTTTCACGTTTTTTATCCCCCTTAACTTTAGTTTTATCCTCTTTTGACGAAAAAGTCTCTTTGAAACTTGCGATATCAGAATCGTTATCATTTAAATTCTTTAACACTGCTTCAGTTTTAGGAAGATTAAGCTTTTCGTACTGGTGCGTTTTAATGCAACCTGCGTCTATAACTTCCGAAGCATCAGCTAAACTACTTACAGTATAACTCTGTGTCAACTTTTCATCCTGACTCTCAGTATGGTTTTCATGTACTTTATTTAAAACCATATTATCAACCTGGCCTACAGCATCCTCATTCGGATGGAAACTTGAAATAATATCATCATTACCTAGCGAGTTCCTACTATCGTTTAAAGAATTTTTATTGTCGTCAACTAATAAGTATTCACTAACATCCGTAACGCATACTTCGTCATCTACTAAATTTCCTTCATTAACAGATGTGTGAATATCATCTAAAATATCAGGTATAGCATCAATAATATCAGGTATAGCATCAATAATATCAGGTATAGCATTAATAGAAGTGTCCGATGATTTATTTTCTAAACCACTAGCATTAGTATCGGCCCTATTTTCAGAAATTTGTACTGGAATTACCGCATTATTCCAGCTAGACTCACTTTCTTTATAAGCCACAAAAATACCCTGACTTTCACTATTCTCAAAATAATGATTACTACTCGGACAAAATAATACATTTGACCACACAGTTTCAACAGGTTGAACCATATCATGTGAATCAACTTGCCAGTGCAAGTAAGGTGCTTCCATATTATTTACTTTAAGAGCACTAATTTCATTATAACGCCGTGCGCTTCTATTATTTTGCCTGCGGTACTGCTTACGCTGCTGGTTTGAAACTCGCGAAAAATTTTGGCGCGGCTGTATAAAACTTCTCGTACCTGAATGACGGTACGGGGTAGCGAAGAAATGCCTATTGTCATATTTAGCTAAAGCTTGAAGGAGGGTAACCTTGCTTGTAATTGTTTGATTATCTAAAAAATCTTGAACACTTGGCTTCAAACGTTGGATAACTATTTTTAAGATTACCGCTTCCGTTACCCCTTCTAAATATTCCTCACACTTGGAAATCTTTTCCGTAGCAAAATCTAATGCAGACTGACCTTCACGTTGCCTTAGCGAATAAATTTCCGCTTCAATTTCACTTTGATTAAAGGTCTTTGGAAAAACGCTAAGAAACTTTTGCTTGAATGACGAATAGTCAAAAATCAGATTACTGCTTTTCATACACGTGTACCACTGATATGCACTACCTCTTAAAGCGGCTAGAGCAATTTTAAGTTTATCCCCCTCTGGGGTGCATTGTTGCTGAAAGTAATGCTCAATTTTCTTTAGGAATTGGCTTGAGGGGCCGCCATTGAAGGTGGCTTCGAATGGCGCAATTTGCTGAACCATAATTACCCGAGGAAAATTTCCAGCAGGATTTTGTTCTACAACACTCATTTTTAAATAGTATATAAGTACTTGCAACAATTTTATCAATATAAGTACACAGTACACAGTTTTTAATTTCAATTATGTTGTTCGTTACAAATGTAACGCTAACTACCAGGGTATATATAATTTCGGGCGCCAGTATAGAGAATCTATGCTCACTTCTACCCAGACTTGGGTGTATATAATTTGAAGTGGCACTCTATTTGAATTTGAAGCAAACACAGTTTATACATGAAACAATGTTTATTGAATTCGTTGCACATATAATTGGCTTTTACAGCAATAAGCATGCGTACTACTTGTACGGAATGTATAAACACAGCTTTCAAGAACAATATATTTTTATAATCACGAACAGTAAGTCAAACCAGCAGTACTGCCATGTAAACTTCTGGCCCGCTAAGCACTAGCGCAGGATAACACCTTTTCAACCTTAACAACCTCCCCTGTTTTTTATTAATGACGCTGCGTGGTATTTATACTAAGCGCGTATGCCGAAATTAGCATATCTGAAGCAGCTTCTTTAATTAATTCAAAAGTTCGATTCTTGTGAATCGAATCTTGTGTATACCTTACATATTCTTTTTCTTTCTAATGCAGCAGACGATTGGACTTTATTTTGTCTATAAAATTATCCCTTACGATTTTTTTATAAATATGTTTTTTTTACATCAATTGCATACATTGATCGTCGTATTTATTATAAATATATATATATTTATTTTTTAAAAAATTAATTGCATACATTGACCGTTGTATTTAATTTCAATGTACTCCGTAGCGAAGCGGGGGTTTTCAGCTAGTATTTAATAAAGGGTTTTTCGCCGGACATATTTTTTGGTTCGAAAGACAGGTTGAAAGTGAAATTTGAGGAAAAGGCTTTCAAATGGTTATGTGACAAATAAATTGGGAATGCTAGCAAAAGGGAATCCGTTTAAACATATCTATTTCAAAAAGCGATTAAAATACAGCAGAGCTGTAAAAGCAAGCGTTTCTTAAGCTGACAATTTAAAAAGGACTTGTTAAATATCAATTTTTAAAATAAGTTTTTGGTTAATGAATTATTTTTGAAATTTTTTTAAATGATTTTGGGCGAGTAAGGGAAATTTTTTAAATTCTTGTCGAGCTACTTTACATTTATAATTAAAAATATTTTGTGCCAAGAGGGAACAGTCCCCTATTCTGTGCCGGAATTTTTTTAGAACCGACATTGGCGGAAGTTTTATTTTAAAGGCCTGTACTCCGTTTTGATTAATTTGTTAATTTTTTATTTATTTATTTTTTTGGTAATAGTTCCAGTGAAAGAGTCTCTCTAACAACAACAAAATAAAAAAACCTTGAAATCATCATTATTCAAAATGAGTATTTTTTTCTTCAACATCCTTTCCATTTAATTTTTTCTTTTATTTGTTTATAATCTGATTTTTTAAATTTATTTTAAGAGTGGGTTTGGGGTCCAGTGCAATCTTAAAACAAATTCCAAGAAACCCAGCTTTTGCCATGGTTAAAAAAAATATATATTTTTCTTGATATATCATTAAGTGTTGTTTGTTGCATTTCGTAGATTTTATACAAACTGATTTTCGTTAATTTTTGTTGATAGTTTTTGGCAAGTGTTTTTGATACCTAATGTAAACTAAAAATATTTTTAAAAAAATTTCTTGATAATTTTCTAATTGGTATTTGTCGAATTTTTAACAATTCTGGCATGGTTTATTAGTGAATTTTATAATTTTTGATTTAAAAAAATGTTATTAGTAACACTGAAAACCTTCAAAAGACGCCAATTTGAAATTTTTCTCCAAAAGCGCCAAAGCGGCGTAGGATATAGAAGTCCTTCTAACCGAGAAAACTTTAGAGGACTGCTGGATGGTTCAGTAGATATTTTTGCCTCTTGTAGCGTATAATAAATAATTTCACAGCGTATAATATATATTAATAGCAACACCGTAAACCTTCAAAAGACGCCATTTTGAAATTTTTCGCCAAGAGCGCCAAAGCGACGCAGGATATGGAAGTCTTTCCTACCGAGAAAACTTTAGTGGTCTGCTGGATGGTTCAGTAGATATTTTTGCCTCTTTTAGAGTATAATATATAATTTCATAGCGTATAATAGATATTAATAGTAGCACCTTAAATCTTCAAAAGAAGCCAATTTCAAATATTTCGCCAAGAACGCCAAAGCGGCGTAGAATATAGCAGTCTTTCTTACCGAGAAAATTTTAGTGGTCTGCTGGATGGTTCAAGTAGCTATTTTTGCCTCTTGTAGCGTATAATGTATAATTTCATAGCGTATAATATATAATTTCATAGCGTATAATATATAATTTCATAGCGTATAATATATATTAATAGTAACACAGTAAACCTTCAAAAGACGCCAATTTGAAAATTTTCGCCAAAAGCGCCAAAGCGACACAGGATATGGAACTCTCTCTTACCTAGAAAACTTTAGAGTTGGCTGGATGCTTCAGTAAATATTTTTGCGTCTTGTGGCGTATAATATATTATTTCTCAAGATATCATTAACATTCAAAACCTCATTTCATGTTCGCCCGTGAAAATTGGAATAAATCAACATTTATTCCCACGATAAACAATTCACGAGCAATAACATAATTACGAAACAAGTGACCCGGAGACCAAGTGTATTGTAAAAATTATACACCTCATTTAAATATAACTCACTTTAAAACAATCGGAATAATGAAATACATTATTAGGGGTTAAGGAATAAACATCTCAGACGGAAAAAATAATCTTTTCTTATTAGAGATCTCAAGGTTGCTAAATTTAGAGACTGACCCCATCCTGGCATTACGTATTCTTGTGAGTTAAGCTTCTCGTGTAAGTAAACGTTACTTCTATCAGAATAATAATAAGCAGAATTATTCCTATATTGCCATCTCTGAAAAACATTCTATCTGATATGAAAACCTATTTATATTCATGAGGGGTCTTGTTGTAGATTAATTACAAAGCCTAAAATAGAAAACTATTTAATATGCAAATTTGTATGTCTTGTCCAGGCATTTCTAGAGAGGGAGACTTATGTCTAAAAAAGTCCACTGAACGCAGTAATTACAAATAGATAGTAATAGATTTGAACACGTTTGTAAAAAATCGAATTTTCAAAAAAATTCCAACTCCGTCCATTTCGGGCGAATTCCGATTAAACGCTGTAAAGGTTTCTTGAATGGCACTTCTCTAAAGGTATTAGAAATATATTACTTTTTTTAATTTTTGAGGTTTAGGCCCGTTTCAACTACGTTAAGGTTCGAATTTTTTAAAAAGCTTTCTTAGAGAGCACCTAGGGCTTAAGACGAACCTCCCTACAAAACTTGAACTTCCTAGGACTTGTGGTTTCAAAGATACAGTGACCAGCCAGTGAGTCTTATTTGGCTTTTATTTATATATAGATTGACAGGTGATTCAAACCTAGAGACGCTTCGGCAGTGACCACACAAAACCAAATCTGAGCGTGGAGGGGATTGATTAATCATCAACACACACTTGGAAAATTGATGGATGCCAAATACCTGAGTCATGGTGACCATGCATGGAAGGTGTGGGATTCTAGATAGCTAGAACCTTTTTTTTTTTTTTGGTCAAAATTGGCTGTTAGTGATTCAAGGTGCTAGCAAAAACAAATGAAGGGGATTTTTCGACATGCAATGTGGATATTGATCGCAAAACGTCCAGGGAGAAATATGTCATTTAAACAAAGTAATTTGGAGATCAGATAAAAAAGCAGTAGTTAAAATTTTTGTTGACCCGATATGCAGCCATATGCACACATTCATACCTCTCGACGAACGAATGATATAAATGTGTGCATTCTATGGATTAATTTTCGTCTAGACTGACTTTAATACATCTTCTTGTGTAATGGTGAAATAAATGGGGCCCCTCACATATAATATTTAATTCTAACTTCCTTTTTAATTTCCCTTTTTCCCTTAGAATCAAATAAAAACTTTTTTTTTACATCTTAAAAACCCTCCTAATTTTAATTAATTGCTATTACGACCCCTTCCTTTCATTTATTGCCTTTGTAAAAATTCCCTACGTACAGCGCTAGTTTGCTGTTCTGGGAAATTCCGTGATAGATTGTGATATTCTTATTTAATTTATTATGTCTTCTCTTTTTTATTTTTCATCTATAATTTTTTCGACGTATACAGGTTTATTGGGGGATTTCTGCCCCATCGCAGATAGACAGTATCTTAAATTTAGTCAGTTTCATTCTTTACAATTCCCAATACCTCAAAATATAGTAAAAGTTTTTCTACTCGTGTTATATGATTGCGTTTTGCCTCAACATAATGGTATTTCATTCACTCTATCACGCCAGGGTCATAATCAGAAGGAGGGCTATGGGGCTGATCCCCTCCCCCCTCTCCGAGATGGTACTGAAAAACTACGCATAATTAAAATAAATGAAAAAATTCCCGTTAGATTAATATTTCAATTTTTTTTCTGTTGAAATATTCTTAGTTAGAAAGCAATCTACCCGATCGTAAATTTTCGCTAAAATGTATCTCAATCAAATGTTAATTGTAGATTATAATTTCTTAGATTTTTTTTTCTTCTTCTAACCTTTTTTTTATAAGCGGAACTGAAAGATGAAAAGTCTGGAAAGTGGAAAGTTCCTTAATTTAATTAAATATGCTTCCACTGATCGTGATTTATGCATTGCCAAACCACAAATGAAAAACTCTTTTCTTAAATTACACGTAGATGTAACAAAACTGAGGATGTTTCTGAATTTAGTTTTTCAAGCTCGGGGAAATGCTACGGTAGTTAAATTTATCAAAATAACGAATGGGAAATTGAGATTTAAAAATTAAAAAAAGTTATCTCTAAATTATTCATGATGTTTAAATAAATGTGTTTAAGAATTCTCCATTCGTGAATACATGTCCCTCAAGCATATATTCATGAATTTAAGCTACTAAAGAATGAATGATTAATGAATGAATGATCATGAATTTAAGTACTAAAATTAATTATGTAAAAAAGTTAACAGCGTGTTCTTATTTAGGATGTTTCAATTTTCTCGATTATTGCTGAAATTTCATTTCTACTCAATGATCTTTTGAAGAAGAATGTTTTTTATTCTACAAGTTATTAATTATTATTTTTTAAATGTTATTTAAAAAAATATATCACTACAAATTTTATATAAATATGTAATTTCTTAATTGAAATCAGAGGCCTAGAAACTAAATATGAAAACTGTTACCTGTATTTTTTAACAATACAGAGGCTTTTTACAAATTTTAGAACGGTTTTAAAGGGATAACAGTTAAGGCTACTGTGCTAACCCTATTGGATTCGTTCACCTCAATGTTAACTTATGGAGAAAATGTGTCCAAGGATTGCCGACTTGGAATTTAAAAAAATTGTTTTCCATAATAAAGAAAGAAATATTACACCTTGGGGCATTTTTCAGTTTTTTTCAATTCCTACTATTAGTTCACACTCTCCCTATATTGATATATCTTGTTCAAATTTTCAATCGTTAATAAAATACTTTTTATTCATCCACTCAAGTTCAAATACATTTTTTTAAACTTGTGGATGACACTTGATGTTAATATATATCTATCTATCTATCTATCTATCTATATATATATATATATATATATATATATATATATATATATATATATATATAAAACCCTAAGATTGCCCCCCAAAATCTCTGGACTGGAGCCGTCCCTGGACTAGCATTACCCCCCTATGGGCCGGTCCCGTAATTTTGAACCGAGTCAAGTGACGAGACCGGAGCACTTGACCCTGCACCTCCAGAGGTAAGCGAGAGAACTTGGAGAACATTGCAGCCACGACATATTTTACGAGCCCCGGCCACCATTAATGAACACGGCGGTGGATTTTTCGGCGACCGGCATCGAACTAGAGACGTTTAGATCGCCGACTCGCTGCCTTTTCCAACTGGGCCAATGTGCCCCCGCTTTATTATTAACGACACTTATTTTGTGTTTTTAAATGCGAATTCGATGGTTTTTCGAAGTTTTTTAATTACAGAATAAGAGCATTTCTCTTCGAAAAAGAGCAAATACATAGCTTTTAATCCATAGTCTGTTTACTCCCACCATTTTTAAAAATAGACAAGTTTTAACTGCAGCAAACTAAAATTTAGTTTTTATAAAATGGGCTGTCGGGAAATTTTCTTTAAAAAATTATTTTTGCAACGAATGCGTTCTAAATATGCGTAAACAACTGCTGTATGTATTCACTCATATTCTGGAACGGATTTTTTACAATTTTAAATAAGTGTATCAATTCCTTTGAATATAAATAAAAACAATACAATCATGATATTGATTACAGTTTACTACTCATGGTTGTCCTTTAATGGTCATTAAATCCATTAATACGACAGTTATTTTTCAGTCCTGCTAAAATATTAAGGGCACCCGCTGTTATCTTCGACTAGTTACGGGCGGTCCTGCCCCAAATTTAGCAACAGAAAAGCAAAAAAGGTGGAATAGGATAACTTGCGTATGAATTTTTCATCTTTCAATACTAGTTATTACGAGCTGATATTCTTTTAGAACCGGGTTTTACCAGTCTTGTTCCCATGACAGCGGCAGCGAATCTGGGAAGTTTTGTGTCGCAATAAAAGACTTACTTTGCAGACGACAAATATCGGTTTGGCCTTGGCCGGACACATTAAACAAAAAAAGAGGCTCAATTAAGGGGGCTAGCCCATCAACATCGTTTGCGCAATTATCTTTTTTTCTTAACAATGAATAGGAGGTAATCTGAGCTCGTTATCTCTTGCCACCAAGCCCCACTTTTTGTCTTGAGATAGCTTTTTGATTCCCCTTGGGGGTCCGCAGAACACAGAAATGGCCGGAAATGCAATCGGCGATGCATGCTGAAAATAAAACGCTGGGTTACCCCCTAGTACGTGATCGCCTACAGGTGATTGAAAAGACGCTATTCTAGTCTCCTTGGAGACCCTAAAGTACCGCTTGGTATAGATTCTTATCGTTTTCAACGGTTCCTTAAATTTGGCAACTTTTAATGAAGGGTTAAAAACTCGCATGCGTCACAGATGGTCAGTTTGGATAAATGGTTTGGTTGTTTTGAGCACACTTATCACAGACAATTATCGAAAACTGAATATGCTACAGAAATTCGGTAAAAAACAAAAGAAAGTCCCGTAAATAAACTCCTTACCGTGCGCGCGAAAAGAACAAGTAGAGTTACAGTAAATTCGGAGGTTACCTCAAGGAAATATTTATTACCTCTTTTGGATGAACGGTACGAGTATCCGACTTCAGCTATAATTCGAATGGCGTTAAATTTATGGTTGATTAGAGTGAATTTATAAAGTTTTTTGTATTCCCTAAGGTTAAAATACCTCCCAATTTCGAAAATATTCATCGTCGAATTTATACTAAAAAACTTAAGCAAAAATTAAGTAAGCTTTCATTTCTTATTTTCCATGGGAATGCAAACTCATTTAAATTAATATTTGATATTTTTAGAAGATCACCGACCTTTATATCTTTTATAACATCAAAACGTAGATTTTCGACAAGTTGAAATATGTCTAACCGCTACTTGAGGCGTAATCTGAAATATCTTCGTCAATCCATTAAAGAATTTTCGATCTTTAAATTGTCCAGATGGACGTCCTGAATACCTGATAAAAGAAGGCCCTGTCCGAGTAAAGAGAAAGGAAAGCAGGCTCGATTCGGCTCGAGTAGGAGAAGGATTAACAGGTTCGAGCCTATACCGCAGTGCTCACACTCTTAGCTCACATATGATAGTGAGTGGTCATGAAAAATGAAAGCTTTAGGCAAGCAAATTCTAAAGTGGCTTATGTCACGAGAAATATTGGAAATTAAGACAGTATCTGATTACCTCCAAACGACGAATGGTCAAGTCTGAACATTATGAACAGGACGGTTTGCAGTTGTGAATTCGTCAAAGGCAAAAGTCGTTAGTTTACATGGCGTGGGTCATCTGACAGAGATCTAGCTATCAGAGCGAGATTCCGCTCATAAGCGACCGCTGGAGGCTCGTGCTGAATTGCGATTTGTCGAACTTGTTCACTTCAGTAGACGGGTAGCAGCTCTTCAAAAAACAGATAATGGGAGGCAGAGATAAAGTGTTGTTGGTTTTTCTCAATCGGACATTCGATTATTCTACCTCATAGTAGAAAAGACCGACAAGATGTAGGGGGCGGGCTAAGATTTATCAGCCTCAGCGCAAAACCAAAGAGCCCCCAATTTCTTGCACATGCGCAACCGTAGACGCTGCACAGTAGCTACCTTCTAATTACACTACTGGCCAAAAGTATTGCAAGTTTGAGAAATCTGACATTTTTTTGAAGAATAAGCCTCCCAAAAATAATACGTTTTCAATTAAACTGATTTTTTTAAGTGCAAATGTGGTGAAGTTTCAAGCTATAGCGTCATATTTTGTGATGCAATCTTTACCAACGATTGGGTCATCCCGGATGTTTATTATAAAAACGAGCCGACTGCGTAGAATTTCATTTGGTTTGTTGCGCTGCTGCAGTGCGTACCGCTGCGCATTATTTTTAAAACTAAACTGTGCTTTTCTTTTAAAATGTGGGAAGTAACTCCCCGGAAGCGCCAAGATCTTATTTTAATGCATCAAGAAAGTATTTCAAATGTTAGGATTGCTCATCGGTGCGGTTGCAGTGAGTCGACTGTTTCACGCCTCATAAAGAGATATAAAACAGAAGGAAACTTGGGTAAGAAGCCTAGAAGTGGTCGTCCGAGGTTATCTTCGAAACGTACTGATGCTACATTGACACGATTATAACAAAAAAAATACTTTTGCGAGTTCTGTTACACTTGCAAGAGAATGGAGTGAGTAGTGATTCGACTTCTGTCATTGCCAGTTCCAGAACAGTTCGCAGGAGGCTCCGTGAAGCTGGTTTCAAGGCACATGCCTAGCCTAGGAAATGCCAAGGAAAAATCCAGTTCTGAGTAAAGCAATGCGGAAAAAATGATTGGACTGGGCCAAGGTTCACAAAAATCGCAGTATTTTGAAATGGAGACAGGTTATGTTCAGAGACGAAAGTCGATTTTCTTTAATGTCAGACAAACCTGCGCACGTTTGACTTAAAGCAAAAGAGAACATGAGTCCAGACTGTATGATTCGTACAGCAAAACACCCAGAAAGACAAATGGTGTGGGGCTGCATGTCATATAAGTCAACTGGACGACTCCATTTTGTACAGGGAACTATGAAGAGAGGCCAGCATATTAGTGTGCTGAAGGATCGATTGCTTCCTAGTGCTCGTGACATGTTCCCAACGCAGAAATGGGTATTTCAGCAAGACCTAGCACCCTACAATACATCGAAAAAGGCCAGAAAAACTTAAAGGCCAGAAAAATTAAATTAAATTTCATTAGAGTTCATTTCTGAACTCTAAATTGAAACATTCCTTATTTTGGGTTAAGGCTGAATTTGCAAAACATGGTATTAATGTTCTCTCGTGACCAGGAAACTCGCCAGATTTAAATCCTATTGAGAATTTATGGAGTATAATTGGAAGGAAAAATCTCAAAATCGTCCCAGACCAAACGAGAGCTTCAGGAAACAATAATTAAAATTTGGTACCATGAAATACCTAAAGAAGTGTTGCAAAATCTTGTGTATTCCATGCCTAAAAGAGTGGCGGTTGTGATCAAAGCCAGAGGCGGGCCAACAACATATTAAATGCTTTTCGGTTCAATTGCCCTCATTTATTATCTTTTCTGCTCAGAAGAACTTGAAATTGTTTATTTATTTCATTTTATTCCGTAGAACCAAAATGGCTGCCGATTTCTGATAACCTGTACATTTTTTGTATGCTACTTTTTATAAAATTAAATAATAATTTTTGTTCAATAACTTAATAGTATCTTGTCTTTAAACTAATTTAACATATTGACACTAAAAAATATCAGTTGCATTGAAAAAATATTCTTTTGGGCTTATTCTTGAAAAAATATTAGATTTCTCAAACTTACACTACTTTTGGTCAGTAGTGTACATGCCCTTGAAACAGCAGCGCCCACCCATATTACTCAGCAACTTGGCATTAGCATTGACGCTATTTTATTTTCAACACTCTTATTTTTATAAGAAAACTTTGAGTATTATTAATGTAATCACTACCGTTTGTATTACTTCACGTTATAATGCATTTTTACCATGTTTTTATTAACTCGCTCTCTTGTTTGTTTGTTTGTTTGTTTGTGTGTGTGTGTGTGTTTGTCTAGTACAAATCTTGCAATCGATTTTTAACTAACTTCCCGACTAGCTAGACATTTGAAACTTTCAGAATAGCTCAGAACACGATGACGATGCATTATTTTAATACTTTTAGCCATCTTTATCTGAATTGAATTCATTTTCAGTTATTTTCAGTTAATTTTGTTTTTTGACTGGTGCAGCCATCTTTCGGCCGGGACGGGAATGAAAAGTTAAACGCAAGTTAACTTCCAATTAACTTCATTTTCTTTCAAGTTGATGGGATATATGATTCAACAGAAAATTTAAAAACATGGTATATAAAAAAGTTCTTTTTATCCTGTAATTATTATTATTAATTTTTATATTATAACTAATTTATATTTTAATTTAAATTATATAATTTTATACAAAATATATTTTACTACATAACCATCATCCTTGTTAGTTTATCTCCTTCATTTAAACAAATATGTTTTTACTTAATGGAAAAACAATGTCTGCTATCTAGTTTGTTATCGTTTATCATTCTCGTTAAAAATGATTACCCGTTTCAAAAATAATACTGAAGGTTATGATGAAACTTCCTTTTCTGATCCGAACTATTTCATGCTAATATTACACTCAACTTATTTTGAGAGAGAAAGAGAAAAAAAAAATAAATTCGAAGTTCTGTATAAAATCGTTTTGATCCGAAAAAACATTTCCAAAATGGTGTTTGCCTTGAATTTATTCCAGAGCCGGGGCACCCGGAATCGTCTTTATTATTATTGCAAAATTCAGAAGCTGCGCTAGCTGATGTTCATTTAATGGTAAGTGGATGTAGCTCGTATCTCGAAAACAAAAGATTTATTTTAAATCTCGCATAAAATAAATAAAGTCGTTCCATTATGAAAGGGAAAAAGGCGGAATGAAAAATGTATTCTCATTGGTCGCTTCTTTTCTGGGATATTGATTTTAACGGTGCTTGCTTTTTGAATCCGCTCATAAAATGCTCATTAATCAATAGATTTTGTCAATCGGGTCTGCATTTCACTAAAAGTCAATGGACGAATGTGAATAGGAATGAGCTAGGATGATTTGAAAAGATCTATTGGCAAGTTGAGTTGAAAGGAAGCTTCTTTGGGTATGAAACATTGAAATTTATGGAAAATGCAATTTATTCTTTACACTCCTATGACTTGCTCACATTGCTCTCGGAGCGTTGGCGCCCAGATTGCTGACATGACCTGTGATTGGTTAACTTTTTCCTTACGTAGTGGGATAGCATGTATCCCAAGAACACTGACCTAAGAAAGAATATATATATATATATATATATATATATATATATATATATAAACTAAAACTAAAACTAAACTCATGGAGCAAGAGCCAGTGGACCAAAGCCAGCGGTGCCCAACTCCGCTTTCTCGACCGTGGGCTTGGGGTACCATACAGCATATGTCTCAGTCAAGTGGTCAACCTGACGTGGGACCCCCAAGCATGCTCGACCCACTCCAGGGATGAAAGTCTGGGTCGACCTTGCCCAGTCGCAAGGTTGAACCCTGCACCTGTGGCGTCGCAGCTTGAATATATATACAGGGTTCCCACCAATAACCGTTAACCCCCCCCCTTAACTTCTAAACGGTGACAGCTTGGGCCATAAAGTTGGTGTCTGGGTATAGTAAAAAGGCTATGCGCTACTCGATGACACAATTTACAACGCCATCTATCCGTAAATTTTGGAATTAGCATTTTTATCTCAAAAACTTTACGAGATACGGGGAAAAAGTCAATTACAATGTTGCGCAACATCATCGATTTAGTAAGAAAATACACCTTGCGCACATTAATACTCAAAACAGAATGTAAAAAATGAACATTTGTTTGGTTGTGATTTTCAACACTATGGTGTCGCTGCACCAATGTGCAGCGAGAAATCCAGTCCAGAGTGCAAATGTGTATAGTGGCTAATGGAGAGCATTTTCAGCGACATAAATAAATGATCTTGAAGATAGGGAAGTGTCTCAGTTTCATTCTTCCACTCTTTATGACATGACAATTTTCGAAATCGTGACCAAACAAATGTTCATTTTCTACATTCTGATTTTAGTATTAATGTGCGCAAGGTATTTTTTCTTACTAAATCGATGATGCTTCGATGATGTAATTGACTTTTTATTAGCGTACATGTAAAACATGTACGTCAACAATTCTTATAATTCTTCTATTATATATATTTAAATAGCAGAGTAAAAACTGTGCAGTAAAAGCTATGTTTGTTAAAAAAGGTATACGTTAAAACTATTAAAGATGCTCAAAATCATGTATAGACGACAAGCCTTTTAACAATAACATAAAAGTATTTATTGATTTGAAAATTAGTTAAAATTAGTTAAAAACAACAATGTCAATATATTCATTGATAAATGCATTGATGACAGAGCAGCTTGATACTTGTTAATCGATCCTTGATAATACTCGATCATTGCTACTACATCCTTGATACTAGGTCCTTGATACTAGGCTTAGTAAACGGGTGGATGAATCACGGAGTGCAGATGCGCGCGCACCCGTTTTGCGACAATGTCTCACTGCTGCTGTACGTTCGTTTATCCAATGTTTAAAACTACTTTTTTTTTTGTACTCGAGTGTAATACGCACCTTCATTTTTGTGGACTAAAATGTGAAAAAAAAATGCATATTATACTCGAGATTTTACGGTATATATATCACCCCCTTAATGGCTGTTCTTACAAAGGGGGTATGAAAATTCCCATTCTAAAGAGGGAATCGGGAATGGGATCTGTAAGCCAAAGGTAAAAATTTTTATCGCTGATGCTACACTCCGAGCCGGAAACAATGTGAACAAAGCCTCCTCTATATAGACCCCTGCATCTCCGAAGACACTCTTTCTAATTAACTGATTAATGAATTAAGAAATGATGCTCCCACTTAAACAATCGCAGATTTCAAGCAACAAATATAATGGTGTAACGATTATAAAAATTATAAAGGGATATGCATGTAATAAAATTTTGGGATTAAAGATTACAAATTTAATGTTATTTAAAACTAATTTATTCGCACTTTAATACCTTAGGCAGCAACTAAACACAACCTCCGCAGAGCATTCCCATTGTTTTCACTTATAAAATCACAGATCCAATATAGAAAGAAAAAATTCTCTCTATATGTATAAACATTTAACTTTTCGAAGTAATTTTTTTCCGTCTAGTTAAATGTTATCCATAGGCTACTGAAAAGGGATGCTAAAGGGGCATTCATGAAGCAGGGTTTACTATAATTTCCATTCCAATGTCTACGGAAACAGGAGGTTAAGGGAGAATTTAGTCAGGTCTCTTCAAAAGAGAGAGCTGTGTTTTGGATTAAGGATAGTTTTCATGGTGAGTGTTATTCAAAAACTACTGTGGGAAGAAAAATATTATTTTTGAATTATATGTTATGGTGAGTTATGGTATGTTTGTAAAAATAATACGTATCTACAGTGGCTCCCAAAAGTGTTCGTACACTTACGATTTTCAATGAAATAGGGGTCTATCCATTGATTAAAATGAATATTTCAGAATGGGTATTTAATAATAAGATCTATAATCTATTCTTAACAAAACTACATGAAATATTTTCAAAACATAGTAAACTTTATTTTTCATCGTACACGTAAAAAATCTCTACATATTAGTAAATATTCTAATTTTTCGTTAAATTAATATTTAGTAGGATATCCTTTAGCATCCACAACAGCTTTTACACGTCTGGGAATAGATTGCACTAGTTCTTTTGTAATTTTTGCATCAATGTTCATCCATTCTTCCATCATAATTGTTTTTAGTTCGCTTTTCGTGTGAATGTCGTGTTTTCGTACTTGAACCTCCAGTTCTCCCCAAATATGTTCTATTGGGTTTAAATCTGGCGATTGAGGTGGTGTTTTCAAAACTTGTGGACAATTATAGACACACCAGATGCGAACGTTGAGAGCCGTGTGCTTAGGATCGTTATCTTGATAAAAAACAAAGTTGTTTCCAATACCCAAATTTTGAGCTGATAATTTTAAATTGTCTCTTAAAATATTTATAAAAACAGCATGATTCATTATGCCATCAATAAATACCAAATTTCCTAGTCCTGATGCTGACATGCACCCCCACACAAGGATACCTCCACCGGCATGCTTAAATGTTCCTACTAAGTTCTTAGGATTAAGTTCCTCATTTTTTTCTTCTCCATACAATTATACGCCCATCCGAACCAAAAATATTCATCTGCAAATAAGACATTATTCCAATAGGTTTGGGGCTTATTTATCATTGATAGTGCGAAGGGAAGCCTAAACTTTCTGTTTTTCTCACTCACAAAAAAATTTTCTATGGGCAGAACGCCCATGTAATCCAGCTGTTCTGAGAACTCGTCAAACAATTTCAGGTGAAATTGAAGTAGAAAATATTTCATTGAATTCTGCACAAACCTTACCAGCAGTCATACGTGAATTTTTCACAAATTTTCTAATTATAAATCTCTGATCACGTTTTGTTAACTTTGCCGGACGGCCTTTTCTTACCTTGTTTTCGATCCAATTTTCTTCTTTAAAGCGTTTTTTCACATACTGCACAGTAGAATGGGATAAATTAAGTAATTTAGCAATATTCCGAACTGATTTACCACTACTATGATGAAAAATAATCAATTTTCGAATGCTGTTTGTTGTTTCTTTACGACTACGAGCCATTTTTAAATAATAAATAGAATATTACGGAGTAGGCAAGCAAAAATTAAAGCCAAACGATATTTTAAATGCCACCACAATTCAAAAATAAAAAGCGCCAGACGATAATTTTAATTATGGATTTATCCGAAAATATTTCAGTGTACGATGACTTTTGTGAGATAAAGTTTTTGTTACTTTTTGATTACTGGTTTCTTAAAAGTAAACTTTTACTATGTTTTCAAAATATTTCATGTAGTTTTGTTAAGAATAGATTATAGATCTTATTATTAAATACCCATTCTGAAATATTCATTTTACTTAATGGATAGACCCCTATTTCATTGAAATTCGTAAGTGTACGAACACTTTTGGGAGCCACTGTATATATATATAAAACAGTTCCGTAACTGACTCACTGACATACAACGCACAGACCAAACCACTGGATCTAAAGAGCTGAAATTTTGCATGGCGATTTTTCTTATGGTGTAGGGGTGCACTAAGAAAGGTTTTTGAAAAATTCTCCTTAGATTTTTTTAAATTAAATTTTTAAGCTGTTTTTGTAACTTTTTTTAAGTTTGCATTTAAAATAATAATTTGAGGGTTATAAAATTTATATCACGAGAAAGATCATAAAAATTCCTTTAAAATGAAATCTTTTTCGAACCTTTACCTTGATTTTCTGAATTTTGGTGAATTTTTAAAGATTCATTTTTAGAATTTAATTTATTAAATACCGATCACGTGATTTCTTTTTCTGGTACTTTAAATAAATTTATCGTCACGTGCATAACAACTAAATAGACAAAAATATATTCCTTTTCTTTCTAATGTAGCAGACGATTGGATATTATCCAAAAAAATAAATATCCCTTACGATTTTTTTTATAAATATATATATATTGCATCAATTGTATACATTGATCGTCGCATTTATTATAAATATATATATTTATTTTTTTGGCATTAATTGCATACATTGACCGTTGTATTAAATTTTTTTAATTAAAAAAATACACATAAAATTCCCGTGTACCACAAAGTATCACACGGGACTTACAGAGGTAAGTATAAAACACTAAGAAAACAGAAGAAACAGACAAAACAAAACAAAAAAAAGAAACTAAGAAGAATTACAAATATTTACAATAAATTTACAAAATAAGCCGAAAGCACACTTCCCAGAAACGAGCTGAAAGAAATTGGGAGGCCAGTTAAAGTCCTTAAGAAGCCAATTTAAAAATATTTCTCTCCCTGCGGTACTTCGAACACAAAAACAGAACATGTTCAGCATTTTCCTTTCCACCAACGCTGCAGTCACAGGGGGTCGCCGAACACAATTTGAATCTACTCAAATAGCTCTTAAAATTTCCATGTCCTGTGAGGAACTGAGTCAATTTGTAGTTAGCAAAGAAGTGATGGCAAGAGAGTCTCATTCTAATGGACGGGAAAAATTTCTTGGTTAAACTACCATTATTTGAGCTGACGTACTCTTGGTTCCATGACTCCACCATACTCTCAAACATGACCTTCTTAAAAAAAGATTTGGGAATATTGACACTAATGTCAATTTCACGCCTTGTGGCGGACTTAGCAAGGAAGTCGGCTCGCTCGTTACCAAAGATACCAGTATGCCCACGAACAAAAGCAAAGAAAACAGAGACGTTTTCTTTGCTTTCAAGGGTTTTGAGTTGCCTTTGAATTTCGACGATAATGCTATTGGCAGAAGAAATATATTTTAAGGTCTCCAAGGATGAAAGTGAATCGGTACAAATGAGATAATCTTTGTCAGCACTATCTCGATTCATGATCCATTTAATGGCAAAGTTTAAACATAATAGTTAAGCTATAAAAACAGTGCATTCATCTCGAATTCTAAATTGAAAATGCTCGAATTCAATGCCATTCTTGAAGGCAACAAAAGCGAAACCAACCTTGCCATCAATTTTACTGCCATCAGTATAGCAAGTAACAGGGAAATCACCTGCAGTTTTGTTGCAATAATTAATAACATTGATAGCCTTTCTCTCCGAGGGATGAGGAAGATCAGATGGAGGTAAAACATAATCGTAACCAGAAGTAGAAGAAGTAGAGAAATTTTCTCTAAAGGCGATATTATGAAGAATGGCAGTGTCGATCGGAGGAAAACCAGAAATTGCATAAACAGATTCATAGCTTAAGGTGCGATATCCACATATGACTCGCAAGAGAATACGTCTTTGAATGCGTCGGAGATATTTACAATAAATCTTCTTCTTGAGCACCATACCCCAAGCTCTAGAGCCGTACAAAATAAAAGGTTCAATGCCTTGCTTATACATGAGCGAATGGACATCAAACCTGATGCCGTACGTATTACGTGCAATGCTACATAAACCACGTTGCAATTTGTCACACTTCTCTGAAATGTAAGATAGGTGTTTTTTCCAAGAAAATTTGCAGTCAAGAAGAACCCCAAGACATTTAAATTGCCCTACCACAGCCAAGGGAGTTCCGTCGAGAAACAGCTGGAGTGCGTCATAAAGAACATTGCGTTTTTCAATAAACATGACTTTGGTTTTAGCAGAGTTAAATTCCAATTTAAAATCTTTTGACCATTCGGTAGCAAGGTTCAAGGTCTCTTGAGCACAAAGGAAAGTCGCAGGAAGATCCCTACCCTGGAAACAAAATAGGAGGTCATACGCAAAAGCAATAGTATCACAACAGGCAAGTTTATTAAGTTTTATGAGGAGATCGTTAATAATCAAATTCCAAAAGGCAGGTCCAGAAACTGAGCCTTGAGGGCAACCCCTCTCAAGCCGATGGATAGTGGAAGATGAGCCCAGTCTCATTTTGGCTACTCTGTCCTTTAAAAAGTCAGCAGCCAGTGAAAAAATATTCAGGGGTAGTTCCGCTTTTTTAAGAAGGTTGAGAATGCATGATGTATTTAATTTGAATGTACTCCGTAGCGAAGCGCGGGTTTTCAGCTAGAATATATATATATACATTTTGTTCAGTCCCGACAATAATATTTATTTGCTCAGCTCCCGCATTTATAGTATTCCCGCAATTATCGTTTACTGCAATAGGTCCCATTGAAAACGATCGATCGAGGTTCCACTGTATATACAGAGTGATTTTTATTAAACTGACACTACTCAGAGCCATCTGTAGCACAATCTATCAACCAGAATTCCGCCAAAATTGATAGAGGGACTAAGGACGACATGAGAAAAAGTTTCCATGAAAGGAAAAAAATTCGAAAAGTTGTCGATAGGGGAAGATATGGCGCTGTTGTCGTCGGCGAACGTGAAAATTTGCTCAAAACGCAAGTAAAACATCAAAATACAAATTCACGACTATGTAGTCGACAGCAGCGCCAGTATTTCGGGCTATAAAAATAAGGGGTGATTACCGAAAAAGTTGTAATAAGCAGACGAATGAATAACAAAAAAATTTCACTGGAACACCGCTTTATGCAGCAAATCCACTTCTCCCTCCTTCAATGTAACCACCATCTTGGTGGACAACACACTGCATCCCGAACACTACGTTCTCAACTGCCGAGCGTAACATGCAGTGGCGTAGCGAGAGGGGGGGGGGGGGCAAGGGGGTCTATCATGCCCTTAGCGCCACTCGCAGAGGGGGTGCTAAATGGTCCTTTTCACTAATTCTACATATTATATTACGATATGTTTTTCGGAAGAGGGGGGCGCCAAAAGAGTGTAGTGCCCCGGGCGCCAGTTATGCTCGCTACGTCACTGGCAACATGTCTCCAGGAATGTTCATCATAGACCGGGATATGTTGACCTTTAGGGCCGTCAAGTTAGAGACTCCACCAAGATACACCTTGGACTTTAAATAACCCCACAGAAAGAAGTCACATGGGTTAGGTTCGGAGAGCGAGGTGGCCATGCAAGTGGAAAAGAGCGACTGATGACACTTTCTTCTGTAAAGCGATAGCGCAACATATTCCGCATCGATCCTTATAGCCCAAAATACTGGCGCTGCTGTCGACTATGTAGTCATGAATTTGCATTTTGATGTTTTACTTACATTTTATGCAAATTATTTTGTGCGCCGACAACAACAGCGCCATATCTTCTCCTATCGGCAACTTTTGGAACTATTTTTTTTCATGGAAACTATTTCCCATGTCGTCCTTAGTCCCTTTATCAATTTTGGTGGAATTCCGGCTGATAGATCGCGTACAGGTGGTTCTGAGTAGTATCAGTTTAATAAAAATCACCCTATATATTGTAAGAATCCGTTACGACCTTTCCAAATAAATCACCCAGACAGCGGGACCTCCCACAGCAGGTGACCTGCGAACAGTTCTATAGATCGGCGTCAAGATGTCTGGAAGCAGAGAATGGTGTTGCTCCTATCTGCCGCACCTGGGAGGACGTAAACTAATGAATATTTCAACGTGAACTAATGATTTTCAGATCAGCTGATTTATAAGAGCCTACCACATGGCTTCGTCGTCAAGCGAATCACAGCCAACGAACATGACGTCTCAAATTGGGCCAGCCAACCTAAAAATTTGCAGTCACGTGACCGGAAGAGCGAGTGCCAACGTCGAGAGAAGAAACCAATTTTTAACAGACTTGGTCGAGACTCTTATCTAGAGAGCACCTTTCGTCTCAGAGGTCCTGGAGTGACCGACTTCATCCTGCACTTTATTTTTCAGAGCAGCCCGCTCTAAGCTTCTCGTCAACTAATACTTCACCCTGAAGTATAGCTATCTCAGAGCATCCTGCTCTACAGGCTTCTGTTAGCATGTTACTTCATCAAGAAGTTATTTTTATATTTCAGAGCAGCCCGCTCTATAAGCTTCTCGTTAGCTAGAACTTCCTTACGAAGTTACTCTATTTTCAGAGCTGTATGCTCTAGAGGCTGAGTACCGACCTTATAGTTCAGTTGTGACTGTACTTGCCGACATCTTCTCATCGAAATTATTTGGCTATTACGAAGACCAGTTCCCTCTATGTCTAGAGGTAGATCAACAAATTTGTAAATAGTTGTAAAAAGTTTCCGACTTAAATTTAATAAAATTGTATTTTAATGTAGTAGACTGACTCTGAACATTTTTAGCTACCCGGAGTCTTAAGTTATCACAATATATATATATATATATATATATATGAATGAATGAGGAATACATAAGGCACCTTAAGTGAACAAAAAGGAGGCTCAAACTTTGAAAATCGTTCCTTTATCTTTCGTCTTTAAAAAAGTTCTAGTTCTAGAAAAAAAAAAAACAGTACCTACCAGTCTATTTTATTTTTCTTAAATTGTTTTGAGCCAGTCAGTATTCATTTTCAATCTGCTTCCAGCAATATATTTTCTTACCAAACACTACAAGTTTTAACTTACTCACGGTCGTTAAGAGTTTATTAATCCATTTAGCAGCATATAGTCTACTTAACCAAAGTTTTACAAAACTGTTCGGAGCAAGATTGTTTTACAATATTTTTTTTAGTCTAAAATTTTATTCAATCTTTTTTACAACATAGTTATTCTCCCTGCTCTGTTTAAATAATGCACGTTTGCAATATTTTAGATATCTCTTAAATAAGAGTTTGTTTATATACCTTAATAATTATACACTCGGGTATGCCAAACAATTTTTTTTTCTTTCTGCTTTACATAACATTCTAACTGTTTTAAAAGTTTTTCTAAATACTGTTTATCTAACTCTATATTTTTTAATTCATTCGTTTTTAAAATAATATATGAAATAAAGCAGCTAAAGTTTTAAAATAAATAAACCCGAATATTTATTATGAGAAAAATATTTACTCTCTCATTTTCACACGCATAGGTAAAGATTTTTAATGGAACTGACGCAGAATCCATCAGAACACACACAAAAAAAGCGATAAAAAATCGAACTCCATTAAGAATGTTTTTATGCTACAACGTTTCGAATGGTAAACGTCCAATTTATTTCCAGAGTCAGGCAGTTAGAAGCCGTTTTCTTTTTATTTTGGTCTTGTTGTTGCCAAAGCTCAAAAAACTAAGCCGTGTGATGTCCGTTTAATGATAAGTAAATGCAGCTTTTATAGCCAAAACAAAAGATTTATTTTGAATTTCGGATAAATTCCTGCCTTTAAAAAAAACAAAAAATAAATATATAAAAGCAGGGAAAGTGGATATCCATTGGTTGTTTGTGTTGGGTTATCGATTTTGATCTAACTTTTGTTTTCTAGGAAGAAGTTGCAGTTTTTTTAATGAATAAATGTGCATATCATGAAATATTTTGAGAGTCGATAGTTCGATCGATGGTGGGTACGGATAGTAAGAGGTATCAAGATGCAATTATGAATTGTTAGTGGTACATCAGTTCTTTTATGTACTGCCATTCAACTTAGCGTGTTGTTGAGTTTCGTTCAATGATGTTTGAGGATGACGTCTCTGAGTGACAACGACACAAGTTTATTTGCTTTTTTTAGGTCTTGATCAGCTAGCAAATATGACAAACACTAACTTCGACGTACAGCGAAGTTCAACAAAAGACATCAGATTTGACAAAATAACAGGTCTACCAATTTACACAGAGCAGACGAGGTCATACTGAGAAATCTATATAATCTATATATATAAAACAGTTCCGTAACTGACTCACTGACTGACCGACAGATAACGCACAGACCAAACCGCTGGACCTAAAGGGCTGAAATTTTGCATGGAGATTCTTCTTATAGTGTAGGGGTGCACTAAGAAAGATTTTTGAAAAATTCATCTTAGATTTTTTTAAATTAAATTTTTAAGCTGTTTTAGTAGCTTTTTTTAAGTTTGCATTTAAAATAATAATTTGAGGGTTATAAAATTTATATCCCGAGAAAGATCATAAGAATTCTTTGAAAATGAGATCTTTTTCGAATCTTTACCTCCGTTTTCTGATTTTTGGTGAATTTTTAAAGATTCATTTTTAGAATTTAATTTATTAAATGCTGATCACGTGATTTCTTTTTCTGGTACTTTAAATAAATTTATCGTCACGTGCATAACAACTAAATAGACAAAAAAAAATTAATTTTTTTTCTTGCTAATGTGGCAGACGATTGAACATATTAAAATACAGTAAAAGATATATTCCTCAAACTGTACTATATTAACTGTACTATATTCTTTAGTATTCTATTAGATTTAGTTTGAATATTTTCTTCTACATTATTTTGTCTATAAAAATATCCGTTCCGATTTTTTTATAAATGTATATATATATATATTTTTTTTACATCAATTGTATACATTGATCATCGTATTTATTGTCTATATATATATAAAACAGTTCCGTAACTGACTCACTGACTGACATACAACGCACAGACTATACCGCTGGACCTAAAGGCCCAAATTTTGCACGGCGATTCTTCTTATGGTGTAGGGGTGTACTAAGAAAGATTTTTGAAAAATTCGGTACTTTAGGATTATTCCGTCGATTATTTCGGGTAGTTCCGCGGTGTTTCTTGTTTCGCCATTTTGCCAAACCCCACAATCGTTCTATATTTTGTGTATGTGCACCAGTTTCAGGATCCACAAAATTATATCGGTGATTCACTTTAAAGTGTTGGAATCCCGCTGCTTCCAATTCATCAGTCTTGTAACTTTTCCACGAGTCTGAGAAAATTGTAGTTCCTTCTGCAATGTTGTTCCTAATTTCAGCCATGAGAGTTGCTGCATTTCGATTGGGAACCTTTACGATGAAACACTCGTTGGTCTCTCTGCACAGTCCCCCAAATATCCATTGTTCTGGAAGAATACGACCGACTTGGTTTTTGCGCTTTGTAAAAAGGCTCTCATCTATCTCTACAATTTTGTTCGGACCTCCTATTTGTTTCAAATCACGTTGTAGAAGGCTATGAGTGCACACTTCCCTCATATAATTGTTCCAATCAACAATTGTCTTTCCTGCCAAATCCAGCTGTTTTTCTCCCCATTCAGTTGATGTTAATTCATGCGACCAGCAGTAAATAAACCGGAGGGCAGTCACAAACGGGTGTTTTGAGCCCTCCAACCACGTGCCTTTTCGAATAGCTACTCGTTTATCGCACCCCTTTACACTACATCGCCATTGCTTATCAGTTTTGATATACAACGCCATATCGTGGCCATTCACGCACATTTTCTTAGAAGAAATGATTCCATACTCTTGAAAATATGCCCCTGCACTCTCTTCGGTGCTAGGCAAATCCCAAATTCGATTCATTTTGCAGCGAAGTAAAAAAAAACAGTATATTTCAACACGCTAAAGAACACTAAGGGCCTGTTCACATAGGAGTCCGGTAGCGGAGCGTTCAAGTATTGAAATACATTTAACCAATGACAAACCTCCAAACGATTAGCAACGAAATTTTTAACGCCTATGATTGGTTTATTTTCGTCTCAACGACATCTTTCCTTTAACACTCCTATGTGAACAGGCCCTTACTCGTGTAGTCAAGGATTACACAGTAAATGTGATAAAATTTGAGGTTATTAACGCAAAAGCTACCTTTTGGCGATAATATCAGGTTTGGCGAAAATGGTCGACGGGATAATCCCAAAGTACCAAAAATTCTTCTTAGATTTTTTAAAAATTAAATTTTTAAGCTGTTTTAGTAACTTTTTTTAAAGTTTGCATTTAAAATAATAATTTCAGGGTTATGAAATTTATATCACGAGAAAGATCACAAAAATTCCTTTAAAATGAAATCTTTTTCGAATCTTTACCTCTTTCTGATTTTTGGTGAATTTTTAAAGATTCAATTTTAGAATTTAATTTATTAAATGCTGATCACGTGATTTCTTTTTCTGGTACTTTAAATAAATTTATCGTCACGTGCATAACAACTAAATAGACAAAAAAAAATTAATTTTTTTTCTTGCTAATGTGGCAGACGATTGAACATATTAAAATACAGTAAAAGATATATTCCTCAAACTGTACTATATTAACTGTACTATATTCTTTAGTATTCTATTAGATTTAGTTTGAATATTTTCTTCTACATTATTTTGTCTATAAAAATATCCGTTCCGATTTTTTTATAAATGTATATATATATATATTTTTTTTACATCAATTGTATACATTGATCATCGTATTTATTGTCTATATATATATAAAACAGTTCCGTAACTGACTCACTGACTGACATACAACGCACAGACTATACCGCTGGACCTAAAGGCCCAAATTTTGCACGGCGATTCTTCTTATGGTGTAGGGGTGTACTAAGAAAGATTTTTGAAAAATTCGGTACTTTAGGATTATTCCGTCGATTATTTCGGGTAGTTCCGCGGTGTTTCTTGTTTCGCCATTTTGCCAAACCCCACAATCGTTCTATATTTTGTGTATGTGCACCAGTTTCAGGATCCACAAAATTATATCGGTGATTCACTTTAAAGTGTTGGAATCCCGCTGCTTCCAATTCATCAGTCTTGTAACTTTTCCACGAGTCTGAGAAAATTGTAGTTCCTTCTGCAATGTTGTTCCTAATTTCAGCCATGAGAGTTGCTGCATTTCGATTGGGAACCTTTACGATGAAACACTCGTTGGTCTCTCTGCACAGTCCCCCAAATATCCATTGTTCTGGAAGAATACGACCGACTTGGTTTTTGCGCTTTGTAAAAAGGCTCTCATCTATCTCTACAATTTTGTTCGGACCTCCTATTTGTTTCAAATCACGTTGTAGAAGGCTATGAGTGCACACTTCCCTCATATAATTGTTCCAATCAACAATTGTCTTTCCTGCCAAATCCAGCTGTTTTTCTCCCCATTCAGTTGATGTTAATTCATGCGACCAGCAGTAAATAAACCGGAGGGCAGTCACAAACGGGTGTTTTGAGCCCTCCAACCACGTGCCTTTTCGAATAGCTACTCGTTTATCGCACCCCTTTACACTACATCGCCATTGCTTATCAGTTTTGATATACAACGCCATATCGTGGCCATTCACGCACATTTTCTTAGAAGAAATGATTCCATACTCTTGAAAATATGCCCCTGCACTCTCTTCGGTGCTAGGCAAATCCCAAATTCGATTCATTTTGCAGCGAAGTAAAAAAAAACAGTATATTTCAACACGCTAAAGAACACTAAGGGCCTGTTCACATAGGAGTCCGGTAGCGGAGCGTTCAAGTATTGAAATACATTTAACCAATGACAAACCTCCAAACGATTAGCAACGAAATTTTTAACGCCTATGATTGGTTTATTTTCGTCTCAACGACATCTTTCCTTTAACACTCCTATGTGAACAGGCCCTTACTCGTGTAGTCAAGGATTACACAGTAAATGTGATAAAATTTGAGGTTATTAACGCAAAAGCTACCTTTTGGCGATAATATCAGGTTTGGCGAAAATGGTCGACGGGATAATCCCAAAGTACCAAAAATTCTTCTTAGATTTTTTAAAAATTAAATTTTTAAGCTGTTTTAGTAACTTTTTTTAAAGTTTGCATTTAAAATAATAATTTCAGGGTTATGAAATTTATATCACGAGAAAGATCACAAAAATTCCTTTAAAATGAAATCTTTTTCGAATCTTTACCTCTTTCTGATTTTTGGTGAATTTTTAAAGATTCAATTTTAGAATTTAATTTATTAAATGCTGATCACGTGATTTCTTTTTCTGGTACTTTAAATAAATTTATCGTCACGTGCATAACAACTAAATAGACAAAAAAATTAATTTTTTTCTTGCTAATGTGGCAGACGATTGGACATTATCCAAAAAAATTTTTACAGTAAAAGATATGTTCCTTAAACTGTACTATATTAACTGTACTATATTCTTTTAGAGTATGTCCTATTAGATTTAATTTGAATATTTTCTTTTACATTATTTTGTCTATAAAAATATCTCTTACGATTTTTTTATAAATATATATATATATATATATATATATATATATATATATATATATATATATATATATATTTACATCAACTGTATACATTGACCGTCGTATTTATTATAAATATATATATTTAATTTTTTTGGCATTAATTGCATACATTGACCGTTGTATTTAATTTGAATGTACTCCGTAGCGAAGTGCGGGTTTTCAGCTAGTTTAATATACTATATATATATATTTTGATAATAAATCAAAACTTTTGATGTCGAGCTCGAGATGCTGATATACCTTTCTCGACTGTTCAAGACATGGAAAATTCAAGAACTCTACAATCACAACTGAAGAACTATACCTCTTCTTTCTAAATTGTTAAAATTTGCCTGAAGAACTATACCTCTTCTTTCTAAATGGGTAAAATTTGTCTGAAGAACTATACCTCTTATTTTTAAACGGGCAAAATTTGCCTGAAGAACTCTACCTCTTCTTTCTAAATGGACAAAATTTGCCTGAAGAATTATACCTTGTAACGTCTTCTGGCGGGTAACTGAGGCGTATGATTGATTTAATGGCAAATAGCAAGCAATGTGCGAGTGTTTTCTGATGAAAATAGCAGGCCAAAATTTAGCTGAAACTGAACAAATTTATTATGAACAAAACATAACAGGTTAAGTGTTGAATTGAACAGTTTACAGCGGAGCGAGACATCTTGTACAAAATATTTTAATAGCGGCTTCTCTCCCCAATTAGTTTAGTTTTCCAGGAGGCAACGTTTCGAACAGCCGCTCCTGGTCCACATCTTAATGGGACTCTCTCGAAACAGAGTCTCGTATATAGGTATATTCTTTTGGAAATTTCTTAGTTACGACGTGGGGGTCTTCTCAGAAGTGCTTGTTTTCGAGAGAGGGACAGTGGGATTAGCTCAGCGATGACAGACCTCGGTCCGATGGGTCGTTACGTGAAACTTATTGCTTCTTTAGTGTCAAAATCTGTGAATAATGGTCACAAAAGGATGGCTTTATGAGTACACAAGGGTGGCCGATGATTTTTATCAACAGATTTCCCCAAACTCTCGGGAAAGACAAGTCGCGTGGCTTAAGACCCCGGACCAAGGAAAGTTAAAATTCGATTGGGAACGCACTGATCGTTTTTTAATCCAAACAGATGTTTTCTTGAATTTCTCTGTTGCTAGTGATTGTCCCCCGAGGTTTTACGTGACGCTACAACCTCTTCTTCTATATGGACAAAATTTGCCTGAAGAACTATACCTCTTCTTTCTAAATGGGTAAAATTTGTCTGAAGAACTAATACCTCTGCGACTCATAGATTCAGAGACAAGCAAGTAATTGAAAAAAATGATTACGCCAGAACCTGAAATAGGAAAATAAACTTCATTATTAACGTAATTAATTTAGTAATAGAGAAAATCATTTAGAAAAAACAAGTAAATTATTTTTTCCAATTTTACTTTTGGCAATAGCTAAATTTCGAAAATGTTTTCCTAAGTCCAGTGTCATTATTTTAAGGTGTTAATATTAAGACAAAATAAAAAAATTCTGTGCCGAGTTGTAGGAACATCTCAAAAGGAATGGTGCACACACAAGAGGTTTACCTGACATTCAGTTAGCCTGAAACAGAGGGAAACACAGATCAGGCAAAATCGATACAAGACCCAAATCAGCTTGGAATTTCGCTGGGCGACGAGAAGCTTATAAATTATGTCAGAATCTGCAAAAGGGGTGTCCTAAAAGCAATGCCAACGTATATGAATAGCGAGAGAACGTCCCCGTATTTAGACGGTCCTTCTCTCTCTCTTTGCAGGCGATCGAATATTCAGAAGGGTGCGTCATTCTTGAAAGATCTGTTTTGTTGTGAAGTTGGCAAGCCCCGTCGAGGTTGGGTGAATAATATTTGGCGAGCTTCTGACGGCAATGACGTGATTTATGCATTTATTCTGAAAACACATAAACATTTTGAGATTTTTTTCTTCTCCAAAAATGAAGTACTACGTTCAAGTATTTGCCCGATGAAATAAAGATCATATTTTCCATGGCAGTAATTAAATGGTTTTATCTTATTTTACTTTTTTTTGTAATTTACTTATTTAAAAAAAGACTTGTTCTACCGCGCCTTGTTTCAACGAGAATACAGATGCTTTGCGTTTAATTCTTCACATTAAATTTCATTAAACTACTTTCCAAAATTACATTAAATCCTAACTGAATTGCATTCTATTAAGGAATTTCGCAATCTGGAGAAAAAATTGAAATCAAAGGGTTTTTTACTTTAATTTTTCCGTTGTTTTTTGTGTTTTTTTAAATTTTACTCGGATGTATATTTGATTAGGTAACTGAATCATATAGAACAAATTTCGAGGGACAGATCGGACTTTCCATGGTATTGATTAATGGTACGTTACTGAAGCTTAAGCCCATCGTACATAGTCACCAGTGCCGATTCCATAGGTGAGGCGGAGAATTGAAAGAGGTGCCAAAATGAGATAACGTAATAATTAAAAGATAAAAAGAACTTTTTATATACCATGTTTTTACATTTTCTGTTGAATCATATAAACTTGGCTATTCTATGTATTAATAGATACTTTTTAAAAATTTTTTGATGAATTATCACATCAACTTGAAAGAAAATGAAGTTAATTGGAAGTTAACTTGCATTTAACTTTTCGTTCCCGTCCCGGCCGATAGATGGCTGCATCAGTCTACAAAACAAAATTAACTGAAAATGAATTTAATTCTGTTTAAAGATGGCTAAAAGTATTAAAATAATGCATTGTCATCGTGTTCTGAGCTATTCTAAAAGTTTCAAATGTCTAGCTAGTCGGGGAAGTTAGTTAAAAATCGATTGCAAGATTTGTACCGGACAAACACACACACACACACACAAACAAGAAAGCGAGTTAATAAAAACATGGTAAAAATAAGAAATTTTTAACGAATAAGGAAAAAAAATATTAATAGTGAAATCCGATGTATGAAGAAATTCGTGAAAATACATAAATATAAGCGAAAATTTAAGCTTTATTTTTTGTAAACTACTGAATTTGAGAATCACGAGAAATAAATTTTGAATACATATTTTCAAGCACTGTAGCTCTACTAACACTTCATGAAACTTTAGCATCAACAGAGAGCAGTCTTTCTCAAAATTTCAGAGAATTATCTAAAAACAATAACCCAAGAGCGATTGAAAGATCTAGCAATAGTTTCTATAGAACAGCCGATATTGAAAATAATTATAGAGACGTAATCACGCAATTTGCTGCCATAAGGGATCGAAGAATGACTGAGTCATCATTTTTATTATATAACAAATTATTCTCAAATTTATTTACTTTTCCTGCTTTCTTTAAGCTCTGTCATTAAAAAAATATATTTTAAAAAAATAAATAAAACTCTTTAATTATACAATTTTTTCCCAATATGATTGTTATTCTAAAAGTAGACTCTTTCTAATACAAATACGTTCAACTTAAGAGTCTCTCCAAAAAATTGAAAAGACGCCGTTTTTAAAACTTGCCTCAGGTGCTAGGACGGATCGGCCCGGCTTAGATTGTCATGGTTATGAAACGTGATGTTATATTAATTGCTACCTTTTGAGATAGTGCATGCTGGACACCATAAATTGCAATACTGTGTCTGCACGTCAGAGGTAAACCGTCATATGTGCAAAATTCCCATTTTTCAGGAGAGATTTGTAATGGTTTACCTCTCCTCAGGACTTACATACGCGATAGTTTGTAAGTAGGAGTACGTAAATTTCGCATTAAAAAATATTGAAATTTCGTGAAAAAATTTACAATATATAAAATTTTGCATTTATTCGCAAATATATATATATATATATATATATATATATATATATATATACACTCATGGACAAAAAAATTAGCGCACCAAGAAATAATTGCGGGATCGTAACGAAACTTGCAATGAAGGTACATGTCGGGGAGATATGCAAATGATTAGAAATGCAGCGTGATTGCGCATTACGTATAGCCGGTAGAGGGCGTTGAAGATCGTACTCTGTGGAGTATAAAACGGGTAACCAAAACTTGTTTGAGTGTGCTGAATCATTTACAAAGGAAGAGCTGAGATAGACATGCCATTACGCCGTGTTCGAAGACAATATAAGCAGTTGTCACAGTTTGAGAGGGGGAGAATCGTCGGGATGATGGAAGATGGGTCGTCAGCTAGGCGAGTAGCTCGTCAATTAGGCCGCTCTGATTGTGTTGTGAGGAGGTGTTGGGACCAGTGGACCCGAGAGATGTCATATACACTCAGACCAGGCTCAGGACGCCCTCGACAGACCAGTCGTCGAGAAGACCGCCACATCGTAAGAAATGCACGCGTACAGCCAACTGCTTCATCGGCCGCCATCCAGGCACAGGGAGCACCTTCACTAGTGGCCTCTGTGTCTTCTCGAACCATACGAAGGCGCCTGGCTGAAGGACAGTTGGTATCGCGGCGCCCATTACGCGTGCTGCCCTTGACGCCCACCCATCGACGCCTCCGTTTGGAGATTTGCCGCGCACGAGGAAACTGGACTGCAGCGGAAACTGGAATGCAACCAGGTCGTCTTTAGCGACGAATCCAGATTCAATCTCGGCAGTGATGACAATCGTGTTCGTGTGTGGAGAGTCCGTGGTGAACGCTTCAATCCTGCCTTTGCTGTACAGCGACACATCGCTCCCACAGCTGGTGTTATGGTATGGGGTGCCATCGCCTACAATACACGGTCACCCCTAGTATTGTTCCGTGGCACCATGACAGCCCAGCGGTATGTTCATGAAATCCTGCAACAACATGTGTTGCCACTCATGCAACGGCTCCCAGGAGCCATTTTTCAACAAGACAATGCTCGGCCTCATACGGCAAGGGTATCACAAGACTGTCTCTGCACTGTTACTACCCTTCTTTGGCCTGCCTGATCCCCAGATTTGTCTCCAATCGAGCATATCTGGGATCATTTGGGACGACGAGTTGGGCATCCCACGAGTTTGAACGAACTAGAGGCAAGGTTACAGCAAATATGGAACGAAATGTCTCAAGACATCATACAGAACTTGTATGACTCAATGCCCGATCGTATCGAATCGTGCATTCGCGCTACAGGGGGTCCAACGGAGTATTAACTCCTCCGTTCTTTTGCCTTTTTCTCTGAAATAAATTATCCCTTTTCTTTAATTTTCTTATCATTTACTTATATCAAAGTAGTCATTACGTATGTAAAATTTCGTTTCATTTTGACGACTCCTTCTTGGTGCGCTAATTTTTTTGTCCATGAGTGTATATATATATATATATATATATATATAAAAATAAGACAAAGTTGAAAGTGAAAAACCAGTATGAGCTCTAAAACTACTTGCAGCCAGAAACTAAAATCGTGAAAAGATAAGTATTAAATAGGTATTAGACAGCATCTCTTCATCAGAGGTGCCGATACTGTCTAAAAAACAATGGATTATTTCTGATAAGTATGATCTAAATAATAAACATACTTAGACAACATACAATCCATTAGAAACAGAAGAATTGAATAAATAGTTACTTAATCAAAGACCTCCAAGCCTGGCGCTAGACAGAGTGGAAGTTAAGAATAGGAAACCGCAAGAAGACTGACGTCACAAAACTTGCAACCATGGAGCAAATGAAACACAGAAGCAGACTTACTATTGAGACTGTGTTATAGGACAATTAAACCTAAATTAAATTAGTTTTTTATTATTACTAAGAGTGATATATTAGTATATATTATTTAATATTATTTTTACTTAAGAATTTAATTATTATTAATTAATTTTAATTTTTAGTAGTTATTTCACTAATTAATCTTATTATTTTGTATTACTAATTAATTGCAACAGAACAAGCTATTCATTAAATCTAAAACAACCAATTATGTGCTTGGAAAGACTATCGGGGTAATAATTACGTTTTAGCACAACTAACAAGTCTAAAATATGCTTATTCCTATTGTCTTTAGAGCAAAGCCTTTGTATACGTATTAGTTAGGTAATACGTACAAGTTAGGTAATTTTGAAATTTAACAATATTAAAATCATAATCTGATCTTATATATATATATATATATATATATATATATATATATATATATATATATATATATATAGATATAAATTCAAAAATTTCGTATTTGTTAAAACAATTACAATTTTACTTACTTGGTTAGGTAAGTATCGAAATTCTTAGTTAAAAGCTAACATTGTAGTGGTCTCCACATTCTCTTCTTTAGATCTTTAGCAATAAGTCATAAACAAATTTCGAGAGATCTCTCATTTAAAGACCGTGGATGGTCTTAAATAAGCAATTATGTTAATAAATTCATACTATTATTACCTAATTTTGCTTAAAATAGCCGCTTATCACCCATTTTTCGCCGGAAAGTAGTAGAAAAACAATTTTTGCATTTATTCGTTCCTATCGGCAATTTTCGCATTTATTCGCATCTATTTCGTAAATACGAAAATTACGCATCCCTATTTATAAATCTATATTTCACCCACCATTTTCTTTTGTATATAGTGCAGTTTTCTTCAATGAAGCTCCATCCAAAAGGAATCACTTACAATAAAAATATCGAAAATGAAGAAAATTCACTAATGATGGTTTAACTCTGACGTAGAGATATGTAAGTCGGTAATAATAATAATTATAATAATAATAATTGAGTCTCTTTAAAGTTTTGTAAAATATAAGTTTTATTAAAAATAGCATTTTTTCTCAAAATAAATTTTTAAATTTAATTCAACCCCCTTTTAATGTATACGAATCCAACGAAATTAAAGTGAAGTATGACACTAATTTTACAATGAAATTTTATGGGACTGTTAATAATTATGCCCCCGAATAAGTATATTAAGGAAAGAGCATCCCTTACTCTTAACTTAATTAATGACCACATTCTCACGCACTTACATAGTTTATATATAAGTTAGTATATGAACGAATTGAAATCTTCAGCAGGAATTCAATCTGGATTGATGCACTGCACAACGCTGCTTAATCGGTCTTGTTCAGCATAAAGTTATTGTGTACTGACCTTATTGGATTCGCTGACCTCAATGTTAACCTATGGAGAAAATGTGTCAGACTTGGATTGAAAGCTGACTTGAATTGAAGGATTTTTTTTTTAAAATTGTACTCCGTAGCAGAGAAAGAAATTTTACGCCTTGGGGCATTTTTCGTGTTTAAAAAAATGCAAATAATATATTAAAATTTAAATTATTCGGGGGGAAAATATGGTATAGTGTGCTTTAAATGCTCCTAAATTCCTTCGGTGGACGAAATCTGTAAAATGAATCAAGGTGCAGAAAAGTCAGGCTACCTGAAAATGCCAATTTTATCGGATTATCAGTAATTATCTAGCTGTAAATAGTAGACACATTATCCCAGAGGTTAACACTGAGATGAGCGAATCCAATAGGGTTTAGTACATAGCAGCCTTAATGACCTTTGAAATTTTCGATTTAAATAATAGTGAATTATAAAAAATGTTACTTCGAAATTAACTCTAGTTTTTCTTACATTTTGAGAGATTATCTATATATATAAAACAGTTCCGTAACTGACTGACTCACTGACTGACATACAACGCACAGACCAAACTGCTGGAGCTAAAGGGCTGAAATTTTGCATGGCGATTCTTCTTATAGTGAAGGGGTACACTGAGAAAGATTTTTGAAAAATTCTTCTTAGATTTTTTAAAATTAAATTTTTAAGCTGTTTTAGTAACTTTTTTTAAGTTTGCATTTAAAATAATAATTTGAGGCTTATAAAATTTATATCACCAGAAAGATTATAAAAATTCCTTTAATATGAGATCTTTTTCGAATCTTTACCTCCATTTTCTGATTTTTGGTGAATTTTTAAAGATTAATTTTTAGAATTTAATTTATTAAATGATGATCACGTGATTTCCATTTCTGGTACTTTAAATAAATTTATCGACCCGTGCATAACAACTCAATAGACAAAAAAAATTTTTTTCTTCTTGCTAATGCGGCAGACGATTGGACATTATCCAAAAAAATATTAAAATACAATAAAAGATATTATGTTCATCAAACTGTACTATATTAACTGTTCTATACTCTTTAGTATGTCCTATTAGGTTTAATTTGAATATTTTCTTCTACATTATTTTGTCGATAAAACTATCCCTTACGATAAATATATATATATATTACATCAATTGTATACATTGATCGTCGTATTTATTACTTACACACACACACACACACACACACACACATATATATATATATATATATATATATATATATTTTCTTTTTGGCATTAATTGCATACATTGACCATTGTATTTAATTTGAATTTACTGCGTAGCGAAGTGTGGGTTTTCAACTAGTTAATTTCATAAGAATAACATATTTTCGAAACTATTTCTCTCGAATAATCAAGGGGAATGTGAGAAAAGGTATAATACGTCATAAGCCGTGTGAATGCTTTGAAGGACTTCGTCCAGCGGGAAAATTCGGACTAAAGCTGAATCCAATCAAGTCGATGTAGATACGCGCTTGTAGAACTTGCTAAGAGGATTGCTGTGCCGAGAGAGGAGTGCAAATGGGCCCAAAGTATGTTGCAAATAGCCATCTCTTTGTAACGCGCTAAATTTGTAAAGCGCGTCATATATGATATGCTTTTAAACTTTCCCATATGACGCTTCTCTGTGCATCTGTTGCTTGTCATGTTCCTACCGAGTAATAAGTCTGACGTTATGAATTTTAGAAGATTCTAATGTTTGGTAAAATATGTTTAACTAACTAACACACACACACATATAGGGTAAGTATGCCTAATATGAGACCTTGCCTAATAGGAGACCCCAGCTTACAGGACGTATCAAGTACTGCCGCCTGGCGACTGGAGCGTAAAACAGTAGTTTATTGCATCATTCGTAATCGGTGAGTCACTCGAATGTTTGCAAGCGCACAAAAAGGAGCAGTATTTTTTTTTCCTGAATGTGTGCTCGTCGGCCTTTTTTGCATCACCATTTTCATTGGCTGTTTTCACCTTCAAGGCAAGACTTTTATTAAAATTGTTACTATTGGATAGGTAGCTATAAATGTGGAGTGTAAACACGCCTGTTTGTTTTTAAGCTAACGTCAATCCTAACCTAAAAAATTCGTTGGCGTGTTCAACAACATGGTCGTGCCCAATATGAGACCCCAAAGCATGCCTAATATGAGATAGGGTCTCATATTAGGCATTTTAGTTTTCACTCTCACAGCCTTGTTTCCTCTGAAGCTGCAGATGCAATGACGCACAGGAGAAATCCACAACCACGTAGCAGTAGTGACAATGTGGAATATATTGATCAAACAACAAGTTCAAACCAATTCCTAGTGACTCCTGAAGATATAAATCCCTTGCCTATGTTACCTGAGAAAAACACCTCGAAACCAAGTAGGGCCCGTAAAGCCGATATTATCACATCATTGCCCTATAAAAATAAATTGATTGATAGCATTATTAAAAGAACTGCAGCATATTCGAAAAAAACCATTGTTTCCTACAAGAAAAAAAAGGGAATAGACCTAAAAGATAAGAAATCAAAGGATAAACAAGGAAAAGGGGATCAAGATAAAAAAATAAAAGGATAAGGAAACAATAAAGGGAAAAGGAAAAAGCAAAGGGGTCCCTACCGGAAGGGGAAAATTAAGGATGGGTGAAAATAAAACACTAGTTAAAAAACAGAGAACGAATAAGCCTAGTTATAGCTATGATGATCTTAGCTCAATTGAAGATGATGAAAGACTTTCTCTCCATGACAGCAGGGACGATAGCATTGATGAAAACGACGCTGAATGCCTTTTTCTGGTTGTTTATTTTCAGAAGACAAACGGGGGGAGCAGTGGCGTCAATGTTAAATGTGTTTCAGGTGGGCCCATGAAGATTGTGGAGCTGACGAACTTTTTATTTGTAAACAATGTGAAAAGTTTGAATATAAAACAAAAAGTAAACAAAACCTGTACTGTAAACCAACTAATTTCTTTAAAATGTCACTTTTCCTTTTCACCTATTAGTGTACATAGGTAACTGTTGTCTAATTATTGCCTATAGTTTTGTTTTTTACGACCTTTTCATTAATTCTAATTCATTTTTAAAGTTGTAGAATGGGGTCTCATATTAGGACTACTTTTTTCAGACCCCGAAAATGGAACACTTGTGTTTTTAATTTCATACAAGAAAATTGAAAAGGTTATTTTCATTTTCTGTCATTGTTATATGTTGTAAAATATATGCATTAAAAGGATATTAAGTTGGTACTAAAATCCGTCACTTACTTTCCTAGTTATGTATGAAAATCAAAAGGAGTCGCATATTCGGCATACTCACCATATATATACACTCATGGACAAAAAAATTAGCGCACCAAGAAGGAGTCGTCAAAATGAAACGAAATTTTACATACGTAATGACTACTTAGATATAAGTAAATGATAAGAAAATCAAAGAAAAAGGATAATTTATTTCAGAGAAAAAGGCAAAAGAACGGAGGAGTTAATAATCCGTTGGACCCCCTCTAGCGCGAATGCACGATGCGATACGATCGGGCATTGAGTCATACAAGTTCTGTATGTTGTCTTGAGACATTTCGTTCCATATTTGCTGTAACCTTGCCTCTAGTTCGTTCAAACTCGTGGGATGCCCAACTCGTCGTCCCAAATGATCCCAGATATGCTCGATTGGAGACAAATCTGGGGATCGGGTAGGCCAAGGAAGGGTAGTAACAGTGCGGAGACAGTCTTGTGACACCCTTGCCGTTTGAGGCCGAGCATTGTCTTGTTGAAAAATGGCTCCTGGGAGCCGTTGCATGAGTGGCAACACATGTGGTTGCAGGATTTCATGAACATACCGCTGGGCTGTCATGTTGCCACGGAACAATACTAGGGGTGACCGTGTATTGTAGGCAATGGCACCCCATACCATCACACCAGCTGTGGGAGCGATGTGTCGCTGTACAGCAAAGGCAGGATTGAAGCGTTCACCACGGGCTCCCCACACACAAACACGATTGTCATCACTGCCGAGATTGAATCTGGATTCGTCGCTAAAGACGTCCTGGTTCCATTCCGCTGCAGTCCAGTTTCCTCGTGCGCGGCAAAACTCCAAACGGAGGCTTCGATGGGTGGGCGTCAAGGGCAGCACACGTAATGGGCGCCGCGATACCAAATGTCCTTCAGCCAGGCGCCTTCGTATGGTTCGAGAAGACACAGAGGCCCCTAGTGAAGGTGCTACCTGTGCCTGGATGGCGGCCGATGAAGCAGTTGGCTGTACGCGTGCATTTCTTACGATGTGGCGGTCTTCTCGACGACTGGTCTAGTCGAGGGCGTCCTGAGCCTGGTCTTCGTGTACATGACATCTCTCGGGTCCACTGGTCCCAACACCTCTTCACAACACCATCAGAGCGGTCTAATTGACGAGCTACTCGCCTAGCTGACCACCCAGCTTCCATCATCCCGACGATTCTCCCCCTCTCAAACTACGACAACTGCTTATATTGTCTTCGAACACGGCGTAATGGCATGTCTATCTCAGCTCTTCCTTTGTAAATGATTCAGCATACTCATACAAGCTTTGGTTACCTGTATTATACTCCACAGAGTACGATGTTCAACGCCCTCTACCGGCTATACGTAATGCGCAAACACGCTGTATTTCTAATCATTTGCATATCTCCCCGACATGTACCTTCATTGCGAGTTTCGTTACGATCCCGCAATTATTTCTTGGTGCGCTAATTTTTTTGTCCATGAGTGTATGTAACGCTTCTATCCACGTCATTATTAAATCCAGTTCTTAGTTGCTAGTCCGTGAAAATTACAGTCGGGGCCGGACTCCTGGAATTCTTTTTGTTGGTGCAGTCGTCATGGCTAAGCAAGGCAAGACACATCAGCGTCCTACAATTTCTTTTATTTACCAATAAAAACATCTCTGGCTCCATTTTAAATTAATTTAATACATCCTTTCCCAAAAACACCTGCCCTCCTAAAGCAGCACGTCTTATTAGCTCTCCGATCACATTGTCTCTGACTTAATTTCTTATTCTCAAGCTGTTTAAACTCTCCAGAAAGCTTATAGAATACTGTATGACGTCGCACCGAAGATGAGGCTAGGGCGTGGTCTAGTGTTGACCCAGCGCGATTCTAATAATAGTTCTCTCTGCGATGTTTCTTTCCCAATTCTTCCTAAATTAGTAGAATAAAATTGGCATTTAATATTTTAATTCATATTTTCTCTAGAAAAACCCCCTTTTAAAGTCCCTTACGGTTTGCCCCCCATAATAAACCTTACATATATACATACATATATGTGTATATATATATATATATATATATATATATATATATATATATATATATATATATATATATATATATATATATATATATATATATATATATATATATATATATATATATATATATATATATATATATATATATATACCGTATTTTCAGACCATAAGACGCACCTCAAATATACTCGTATGGCAAGATTTTTAGAAACGAATATTTTGTATTTTGTTAGGTATATAAAGATATTTTCAATTTCTTACTTAATAAAGATAAAAAATATGTATAATAAATATAAATATATATTGTAATATGTTGGGGTACTCAGGGTAGCGAAATATAGGAGATATACAGAGTCTAGTCTACTGAAATAATAACACGCTTATTAGAGTCTTGATTAGATGATTTTTACACTATGTACAATACGTGAAAAGCCTCTAGACATAGAGGGAACTGGCCTTAACAGTAGCCCAAAATTCTAACCTCAGCAACTAAATGCAATTCGGTAAAATGTTCTAGGGTTGGAATAACGCTTTCGCGGGATGCGAATATCTCAGACCGTGCTGGTCTCAAAAGATGCAAGTTAATTTCTTAACTATCGGAACTCTCCTGGTTCCTAAAAATTAACAAGTCCGAGGACTTAGAAGGGTCGGCACGAAGCCTCTAGAGCGGGATGCTCTGACGATAAAATACCTCCGGGATGGAGTGTCGCTATCAGTCACGAGGACCTCTGAGAAAGGACTTCTCTGGGCGAGATTTAATCGAAGTCTGCCTCTTGATCTTTTTTCTCTCCGCTATCTCGAATCTTGCGTCTTGGAGACACGATGGAGGCTATTTCAACAGCTGATCTCGGCGACCATTAGTTACCGTTCGACACGAGCGTTGCCTGGGTGTGACTCCTTTCTTTTTTAACTTCATGTTGCAGACTGGATGACGTCGGATCATAGAAATTTGCCGAGTTCACCTGTGAGGGGTGTATTTCTCTGTATGGGGAGGCGATTTATTGAGAGGTCCTTAATGGAACCTCACAC
>CAJRAI020000211.1:0-23949 GCA_907164885.2 Dolomedes plantarius | reverse complement strand
AGCCGTACAGTGGACTAACCGTTAATCTCCGACAGAATATGACTGCGTTGGAAAACAGCATCTTGTATAGTACACAGATGGAGAAAAAGGAAAAGGTGCAGTTGTCATACCTGTGGGAGTATAATATATAGAAATGGGAGGACAAAAGGAGTGGCCATCCCAGCCCTGTTTTAGTCATTACTCAAGCATATAATCTTCAGCACTTTAAGTGACTGAGTTGTTGAATTAAAAACAAATAGTAAAAAAATTAAAAAAGATCTTAAACAGTTGGGACGACATCCAACGCGCTTGTAGAGTTGGGTGATAGGAAAGTGTTTTTCAAGAAATAGGAATTTACTGAAAGGTTAAAGAAGTAGAGTTGTCATAGGCGGTGTTTAAATTGAGATCCAAAAAAAAATTCACACATAATAGTATTCTTAAGAAGAAAGTTTAAGTTAGACAGTTTTTTTTTTTTTTTATATATCTTTAGTAGGACAACACATAATTAATTATATCGATTTAAAAAAAATATAATGATGTTAAGCATCACATAGAAAAGAAAGAAAAATGGATCTAATGTTTGTCATTATTCGTGGTGTAGTTTAAGCTCTCTGGTGCATTATAATATCTCAATCTGCAAGCATGGACAATTTCAGAATCTCGTTTAGTGTGAAAGTTTGGTCTATCAATTTCATAATTAACTTTTGACATTTGTTTTAGAATAGTGTAAGGTCCAGAATAGGGTGAGCTTAATTTTCTAGTATTAGGATAGTGAAATTCTTCGAATAACACTAAATCTCCAACATTAAATTTAGATTCTACAAAACGTGCATCATATTTTACTTTATTCCTATTATGGTAATTAATTGTCCTTTCTTTAGCTAATTTTCTCGCCTCATCCACCTGAGGATAAAAATCTTGTTTTTTAACATGAGGTTCATAAGGTAATATTCCAAAAAGTAGGTAAGCTGGGGTCATTTGGGTGACTGAATGAGGCGTATGATTGTATTCATTAATTACTTCATTTAATAGGGTTGTCCAAGGAGTTTTGCTTGTTGAGTTATGTACTTTGCACCTTAATCTAGTAATTATTGTTTGATTTACCCTCTCTACCTTTCCGTTCGTTTGTGGATGATGACTCGAGGTAAGTAATTGTTGCACATTGTTATGCTCTAAAAATCTTCTAAACTTTGAACAGGTAAAAGCTGCATTTCTGTCGGTTAGCAATTTTTTTGGTGTTTGAATTTGGAATATTTGTTTTAAGCAATTCGTATAAGTTTCAGTAGTTACGCTTTTTGATGGAAAAGCCCAAATATAACGCGTTGCATGGTCAATTATCAAATGTAAATATTTCTTTGTGGAATTATAGTAATTAAATCCGCCTACTGTGTCTAAACTTAAGCACTCAAAGGGTTGGTCTGTCGGAGGTACTTCTTGCAGCAATCCAAACCTTTTCTGTCTTTTCTTTTGTTTAATTGACAAGTATGGCAATGTTTAACATAATTACTAATGTCCTCATTGATTTTGGGCCAATAATATTGGGGTGTGAGTAATTGCATTGTTTTATTTATCCCAGGGTGTCCATAGTCCTCGTGGGCTCTTTTTAAAATTTCTAACCTCAATGAAAATGGTACTACAATTTTTAAAAATCCTTTCTTTCTCATGTAGATTACATCATTTAGTTTTTTATATTTAAGTCCCTGTACATTGTCTTTATTTTGAAATTCTACAATTTTTCTTAGTTCAATTAAATGATTTATTTGGGTTTTAGGTTCTAGAATAGGGTTCCTTGAAAGCATGTCAGCTTCAATATTTGCAGTTCCCTTCTGGTATTTAATTTCATAGTCGAACATACTTAGTTTTAATGACCAGCGAAAGAGTCGACCTCGAAGATTTTTCACATTTTTAAGCCAAACTAAGGCAGCATGGTCTGTGTGAATTGTGAACTTTTTCCCGTGGAGATAATGATAATACCTGTCTAAACTGTCCACAATTGCCAAACACTCAAGTTCAGTAATAGAATAATTTGCCTCATAGTCCTTTAATACACGAGAGTGATATGCTATGGGATGCAACACCCCATCTTCACCTGGCTGCTTTAAAACAGCTCCAACCTGATGTTTACTAGCATCCACAAATAAATGACAGTCTTTGTTTACATCATACAATTGCAATATTGGTTTACAAATCAATAAATTCTTAAGATCCTCAAAAGCTTCTTGGCACTTGTCTGACCATCCCCATTTTACTCCCTTTTTCAATAATGTATTTAATGGCTGTCTTACTTTTGCATATTTTGGAATAAACTTATTATACACATTTATTGTGCCCAAGAATCTTTGGAGTTCTTTTACATTAGTTGGTGGTTTCAAACACTTTATCTTTTCAATGTTAATGTTGTCTGGGGCAATTTTCCCATTTGTTACATTATATCCAAGAAAATTAATTTGTTGTTGCAGAAAAGTACATTTAGTTAATTTTAACTTGATATTCTCTTTTTTGAAAATGTTAAATAGTATCTCTAAATGTTCAAGGTGTTGTTCTTTGGAGTCTGAAAAAATTATAATATCATCGAAATAGTGGCATGCAAAGTTAACTTTATATTTATCTAAAATTCTCCTGATAGTCCTATTGAATATTGCAGGGGCGTTCTTTAAACCAAATGGGAGTCTTAGCCATTCGTATAAGCCAAAAGTAGTGGCAAATGCCAATTTCTCAGTATCTTTTGGGTGGACGGGTACATGCCAATACCCTGAGGTAAGGTCTAAAGTTGAAAAGTAATTAGCTCTGCTTAATTTATCTAGAATATCATCAATTCTGGGTAAGGGTTCTGCATCTGTCTTAGTAATTAAATTTAGTTTTCTGAAATCAATACAAAGTCTAGTTTTTCCCTCATTTCGCTTTCTTGCCAAAGTCACAGGACTTGAGTATGAACTATGTGATTCTTTTATGATTCCTGCTTCTAACAAATTTTTAATTTGGGTCCTGATCTCTTTTTCCTCAGTTGGCGAAGTCCTGTATGCTCTTAGACTCACTGGTAAATCAGAATTTAGGATTATTCTTTGGGGTTCCATCCTTATTTTGCCTATGTCATATTTGTTAGTTGAAAACAGTCTATTATTTTTGTGCAATAAATTCTTTAATTCTCTATCAACATCTAAATTTTTGATTTGATCATTAATGTCAACATTTTCATAATTTGGATTACTTTCTGCTTTGATTTCACCAGAGCTTTCATTAAAATTGTCATTTACATCATAATCAATACAGAAAATATCATTTTCTTTCTGCGAATTTTCTTCATAAGGGTTAAACATATCAGAAACTTCAATTTCATGACCATTACTATTATTATCCACATGCTTATTATCACATTTATTTGTAGGTGTAATGAAATTTTACTTATATCACAAATATTAACCATTTTCAAAGCAATTCTATTTTGATACACACACAATTGGTTACAATCAATTACTAATTTAAACTCTTTACACTCAGGAAGTCCCAGAATAAGATAAGGCAAGTCATTGTCCAAAACATATGCAGAAATGTTTCTAATTATTTTCCCTATTCTCAAAGTTAATACACATTTAGTTGTAATTAAGATTTCACCCTCAGCTTGCCTGACCTTAATTGGAGAGCTTGAATAGCATTTCAGTTGACATTGCTTGACCAGTTTTTGTGACATCAGACTAATAGTCGAAGCAGTGTCAATCACACAATTTAAAAAATTCTGTTTCTCATTTTCATATAGTCTTTTTGTTTTGTCAACCCTATTATTTCTGATAATGTTTCCCCTCAATGACAGTAATTGTCATCCTGGCGCCTGATCTCTTTCAAATTCAGGTTCCTCATAATGATGTTTATTGTCTGACACCGACATCTTATCAAATCTCTCATTAATAGAGCAAGTTTGTTCCCAATGATAAGCATTACTTATGCCAAAGTTAGAACATTTTCGACAGGGTCTAGATGGTAAGTCTGCATATTGTTGGTGGTGATTAATTTGGTTATTGGGATTGGGGGCAAAATTTCTATTCAACCTTTGATCTTTGGGTTGCCATTGTCTGAATTGTTGTTGCTGACTATAATTAGGTCTAAACTGAGTTTGTTGATTATTATTAGGTCTAAATTGAGGCTGGAAAGAGTAATTTTGTCTAAATTGGTGAGGTGGGCTATAATTCATCTTAACTTGAGGCTGGTTGTGATAATTCTGTCGTAATTGGTTCCTATTTTCAAATCTAGTGTTAAAAAAGTTATCCCGATCCCCTTGATTAGTTTTGTTTTCTTCATTATTTATTTTGTTTAGCTTATTAGCCAACTCTATCCATTCTGTTGTGGTTTGAGGAGGATTTGCAGCTATGGTCATTCTCATTTGAGCATTTAGGCCTTGTGTTAGGCCTTCTAGTATTAATTTCTGTGATAACCCCAATCTCTTTCCTACATCAATTTTTTATGAAAATATTTAGTTAAGTCATCATTATATTCAAATTTCAAATTGGAAAATTCAGAGAATTCCACGCTATCTGCCTCAAAGAATAATTCTTGCAAAGTGTCTTTTAATTCTGTCCAATCTTGAATGTCTAAACAATTGTTTACAAAAAATGTTAGAGCCTTCCCCTTGAGAAATTTTGAAATATATCTTAGTTTATGTTCATCTGAAACATTTGCTTGGCAAAATTTCTGCTCAATATAGGCAAGCCATTTTTGTAATTTCATTCCCCCCTCTGGGTCAAAAGGAATAAAATCCCTGAATTCCCTCTCTACATATTCAAGTTGAAAATCGTCCTTGCATTCTGTCTCAATTTTATCTTCCCCCTGAAATTCTGTCTTTATAGATTTATCTTCCATCTTATAAGTTTAACACAATATCACAATTATATTTCAATTTAAAACAAGAATATAATATCATATAATCATAGTTTACTACACAATTTTAAAAAGTTTATGATGGGAGACATACAACCTGGTCATGTGATGCTTGTCTTGTTACTGTAAAATTCTCGGTTGCACAAATTTTATTTTTATTTATTCACGGTACAGCGCTAGGGCTTGCATACCGGCTTAATTAAATTCACACACAAGAACATATCGATGATTTTTGAATGGTGGGGATTACGCACTTTTTAGAAGACACAGAAAACTTGTAGAGTGGTCGTGTAGTAGCAGAAATATCCAGTTCCAGTCACAGTCCGTAATGAATGCACTCCTGTGTGCATTGGAGAGAGAAGAGAAGAAGAAAAAAAAAACCGACTAAAATTCACAGGAATGTTGTCCCAACTCTGCATACGGTTGCACGAAGACAGTTTAATTATATTTCATGAAAATTTGGGAAAATGAGCTTGAAAAACATCGTGCTGCAGCAAAATCCTTACGATGACGTTTTGGCAGAAGAATCCATGCACAAATTTTACGAGTCCGTAGAACCAAGGTTGTTTCAGTCGCCATTGAAAAACTCTATCATAGTAATCTTATATGAAACCAAAAAAAAATTTTTTTTTTTTTTTTTTATCGTGCTAGAGTCATCAGAATATTGAATCAGGTACAGAATGTAGTGTGCCAAGGGATTGTATTTATGAAAACTGAGAGGGATTCCCTTTTACTATCATTACTCTCGTTGAGAGAAAAAAAAAAAGGAGAGAAACACTTTCGCCCCAGCACCGCACGCCTCGACGCCGGTAGTTGAAGAATCCTCGCCGTTAGAAGAAAGAAAAAAAAAACAAGCGAACCTCCTCCGTCAGTTGAAGAATCCTCGTCGTTAGAAGAAAGAAACAAAAACTTGGAAAATCCTTGGATGTTCCCGACAGAGGTTCGAGTCCTCGCCGACTTTTGTAACATGGGAGACTGACACTGGCCCAATAGATATCGAAATCTCCCATGTCACGGTGAGAAGAAGATATTAATACTACAGTTCACTTCATAGCAAAACGACGTACTCGGCTTCTTACGGAAAAGACTTTATTACGTCTATTCAAGTCAGTTACAAAATGAAAAAAGCGTACATGTACGTGATCCCAAACCTTATATAACCTCATCTCGTCATGTGCTCGTAGTAGGGTTTAATTGGTTAAAAGTTAAGAAAAGGCGTGACAAATGCGCTACAGCGTTTAATTTTCTGCCCACGCCACGTCAGTTTCGTTTTCATTTAAACAGGCAGCCATTTAATTTTTTCCACTAGAGGCCTGTTAGGACTTAGATTTGAAAACGAAAGTTAGCTCGTACGCCCAAGGGAATTTAGAATAATGTTAGATTTAAAATGGAATTTAACGTGAATGCCCAAAGGGAATTACCTGTTTCAGGGAATTAAAAAAGGGTTTGTAATTTGGAATAGTAAAGTGAGGAATTAATAGTTTTTAAATGTTAAGATTGTTGAATTAAGAAATTACTAGTTTTTAATATTATATATATATATATATATATGTATATATATATATATATATATATATATATATATGTATATATATATATATATGTATATATATATATATATATGTATATATATATATATGTGTATATATATATATATATATGTATATATATATATATATATATATATATATATATATATATATATATATATATATATATATATATATATATATATATTATGTCAGGCTATTAATACTAAGAATAGGTTAATTAGGTTAGTTTGGATAAATTTAAGGAGATTAGCGCAGAATTACCATTAAAATGTAGATAAACTTGGCAGAAAGGGGAAGGGATTAGTTCTTAATTTAATCAATAGATTGCACTACTTGTCCACGATTGATATTTAGCAGGGTACGGCGTTGGTGAATTCGCGAGGATTGAAAATCTATTTATAGAGTTTGAGTAGGTGTTCAAGCAACGTGGGTTCTTATTGCATACTAAGCAAGGAGAAAGTTCGAGGATGTTCGATGCAAGATAATTAGATTTCTTTTAGGCGCGTTGGAAAGAAAAGGACAAAGTTAGAGACATAGAGTGAAGTTATCTCAGATCATCCAAAGAGTGAAGTTATGCCGCCAGGAGGGCAGAGATAAATTGAGATGGGATCGGATTGAGATTGAGACGAATTATAAAATGAGTCGAATGGCGAGGTGATTTAAGTATTAAATAGAAACGTTAATTGTAGTAATGGAACTAGAGACATTTCGGCTGGTGAATAAATATATTTGGATTAATTAAAGACTTGTATTTGTGTTTATTGAGCCATGATGACTGCATTGCTAAGGACTAGTCAAGTATGAGTTAGATCTCCACCGGGCTACCGATTGCATCACCTTCAATTAAACCTGTGGACTGATCTAGTTATTAAAATGCATGATTTAAACTGCGATATATATATATATATATATATATATATATATATATATATATATACACCGGGTGGTCATAAAGAAACTTTGCCGGTATATGGACCTCTAGCGGCCATTCCATTCAACCGATCGAGATGAGATTTCAGATATAGTTATTCAGAGATATGAGCTTGGGATTCTGTGAATGGCTACAAAGTGACACTCACGGTTACGGTTACAGGTACAGAAAATGCAAATTTTCAAGTAGCAACACCCACTTTTTTTCCTCGCATAATGCTCAGCGCATGCGAAAACCCTAGAGAACGTTGGAACGGTACTTGTATCACAGAAAACAGACGCGTTATGCACGCACAAAAAAAACAGCTCTGCGAACGGCCAACAAAGACACGACGGGGCTCGCGGAGGAAATTTGCATATGACAGAGGCTAGAAACCAATCACAGAACTCCATTCGCCAGATATTCAGCGTAGAAAACCAATAAAAAGCTGTCGTGTTTATGCTCTGATCGTGTTTTTGTTAGCCATTCGCAGTTTTTTTTTGTGCGTGCATTACGCGCCCATTTTTTTGTTGATACACGTACCGTTCCAACGCTTTTTTAGGGTTTTCGCATACGCTGAGCATTTTGCGACGGGAAAAAGTGGGTGTTGCCATTTGAAAATTTCGAGTTTCTGTACCAATAACCGTAACCGTGAGTGCCATGTTGTTGCCATTCACAGAATCCCGAGCTCATACCTCTGAATAACTATATCTGAAATCTCATCTCGATAGGTTGAACGGAACGGCCGCTAGAGGTCCATATATTGGCAAAGTTTCTTTATGACCACCCTGTATATATATATATACACACACACACATATATATATATATATATATATATATATATATATATATATATATATATTTATTTATTTATTTATGTGTGTGTGTATATGTATTTAAAGAGTAAATAGAGGACTATTCCACGACTTATGTACATGACAACTACTGATCTGTTATACCCAACATTTGACACTCCAAAATCTTCAAGACCCTAAGAAAAGTCTCTCCCGCCTTGTTTCACGCCTTATTTGATAAACTTTGTCCCTTTTGAGCCTCTAGGCAAAACGTCTTCGCTTCTGAAGATTATGTTTTCACTTTTTAGCACCTGGTGTTTAAATTTTGTCTACATTCTGCGTATTCGTTTATGAAGTTGTGCAATACAGTAAACCGTGTTTCTTCTTCCCTCCACCGAGCGAGAGTGGCACGAGGCTTTGCAGAAGATTTGTTAAGAGTTGACAAAAAAAAAGGGAGGACCGAAAAAGATCTAGTTAGAAACAAATAAACAAGCCCAAAATGTAATAATACTCCATGAGGTTGCCAGGATTTGTTACTCAGGACCTGAAGAGTAGATTGTTTTTCAGAAGTCAAGGTCCGGATCATGGGGCTCCTTCCGCAAGCTTGCACCGTGAGGGTACGACAAGATTAAGGTGACCAGATTTTAACATTGGTAAAGCGAGACACCATTGACCGGCGGCGGTGGGGTGGGGTGGGGTGGGGCGTGGGAGGGGGGGTGATGTTCTTGATTAAAAATTTGGTCTATATAAAGCAACAAAAATATTCATAGAACTTAAAAAATATTGTAATATATATTTTGAAATTTCAACATAAGTACAATTTACAAATATAATAAATTAAAAAAATTATGTATAGAATTAATTTATTCTTTGGCATATTTCTCATTCGCGTGATTTTTTTAGTAGATTGCTGTCGTTGTTTAGAAGGACATAAAAGTTTTCACAAGAATTTGTTAAATTATATTTCACACATAAAATGGCTTTCAAAGTCTCAACACTTAATTGTGATTTTTCTGATGTCCACGCTTGATTTACCTTAGAAAAAGCGCGTTCAGTCGTAGTTCCTGGTGAAGACAGCGCTTATTCCACAATTTTTAGTGCATTATTGTATGGAACATGGTTTGCTTCAAAATTCGAATTCTGACAACTGATCAACAATGCGAACTTTCATAAGCAGTTCTCGATAATCAGTTCTCAACAATTATTTGTTATTATTAAAGTTTAACATTATAAAATTAACAAAAATAATATAAAACTCATATCCTGGCTAAATAGCCACGTGGCCGCCGAAAACCGTATATTTCATTCTCGTTCTCCCGCCGTTCCCTAACTTGTCGTGCATTCTTTCCAAAAATCGGGACTTTTTTAAAACGCCGCGGGACGCGGAACAAATTGTTAAAAATCGGGACTGTCCCGCCAAAAGCGGGACGTCTGGTCACCTTAGACAAGATCCAATCTTATATGCTGCTGCCAGTGCATCCTAACACTATCATCTTAATGGAATAGTTTAAAATGGTTTACACCGGAAACTTTTTCGGTTCATCTATTGATAAGTTCTTGCGTTCTTAAAAACTATAAAAGCTTTTGACTGGGTGCTGCAGACAAATGCATCCATTATTGTAATGTTCCACTCCTTCAAGTTGTGAAGATCATTCTTTGTTCGGATGCCAACAAATCGTGTCTATTCCTCATTTCGAGTGATGAACATTTTTTCAGTCTCTACATGGTTTCAGTTTCCTCTTCTTAAACTCTTCACTATCAGCGAGGTAGCTAGTTTGAAAAAAAATAAAGGATGTTTTAATAATTGGATCAATTAGTGCTGTAAAGCCTCTGTATATGTCAATCATGCTTTTCTTTACTCATTAAAAAATAAAAAAACCCAAAGATATTTCAGAATATTTTTATCGCGTTAAAAATGTGACAAGAATGACTGCTGAAAAATTCGCATCCAAAATCATTATTTTCTCCAAGAACCTTATAGAATTTCTACTGTGTGTATGAGAATAATCGGTTATGATTGCCAACGGGAATCTAACATCTCCACCTTATAAAATAAGTATCAAAATTAATTGAAAATTGAAAAAAATTGTAAAACTCGTATACTGGAATAAAAGAATATAAAAGTTAAAAATAGAAATTCGAATGAATATATATATATATATATATTATACATTTGTGTGTGTGTGCGTGTCTATGTGTGCCGGTGATTATGAAATTGGTCTAAGTCAAGAATATAAAAAAAATGAGTTAATCAATTATTTCCTATTGCATTCTTTTATAGTACCATAATCTGAAGAAATCTTTGCAAAATTGTCAGAATTGAACTGTTAGATTTATTTGGTTATTGCGTCATTACACAGAATTCAGTGCATGTTCAAACTGAAACCTTCAAATACCTCGAAATGAAAAATATATGACACTTGGACCACTTTCGTAATCACCGGCACACACACACACACACACACGCACACATACATCTATACAAGAAGTAATAAAAACGTTAGTGTATCTTATGTATTTCTTTATCTGTTTGTCTCTTCAGCCCCGCTATCAGCTATACGTATTTATATTAATCGTAATTTATTTGCTTTCTGTTCAATTACTCTTTTTCTCCCGAACTTCTCGTTCTATATTTCATTTCACGTTTCCTGTTGTTTTTTAACCATGGTCTCATCTATTTATTATCGTATGTCCTATCCGGAAGAATTAGCCCCTTCTTTCAATTTCTCTGGTTTTCAATTTGGTAATTTTTTCTTATTTTTTTCTGGCTGATATAAATCGCTGTTTATTTTTTCACCTGACGAGGTAGGCCGAATATCAGACCTTTGAAGCCCTATTTGAATATAATCTGTGTTGGCGCAGTGGTTTGGCTCACGGGCTTTCTTTGAATGTCTCTACCACCAGGTTGTAGGTTCGATTCCCGCTTGTCCTAGATCAAGGCTGAGGGAGTTACGTTGGCTGACCTATATGGCACTCCCATAATTAAGAAGCCAGCAAATTCTCAGTTTGGATGTGCGAATGTTGTTAATAGACGAAGTGCCTACCCCGTTAGAAACACATGTTGTTTAGAAAGAAACAACATGTTTAGAAAGTTAATATGAGATGCTATTTTTTTTGTTTTTAACTTAATTTGGGTATTAAGCTGTTCATATCTGTTCGTTATTGAGGCCAGGCCCTGATTTTCCATTAGGTCCGGCAGGCTTCCCAACATTTCCCGGTAGGCCTCCCCTAGGCCCCCCCCCCAAAAAAAAAAAAATATTTTAAAAGAAAATAAAGAAAAAATTCCCAAATCAATATTTTTTAATTTTACCCTTTTTAATAGCATTTTTTATATTTATCCTTTCAAATTTGATTGATTGGATCATCATATGTATGTTATAGTGTATATAAGGGATTAATAAGTTTTTCTGGTTGAATTGTATTGGTGTTTTAATGATGAAGTTAATATGTTGTATTGCCTTTTGTTATTTGATAATGTTCTAGGCTTCTACACTTCAAATAGCTAATTGTAGGTAAAATGATACTTTCACAATGATTCACGATTATTTTTTGGTGTGTGTCAATTTGGGAAATTTTACACCCACATCAGTATTAGGGGGCCCCCCATCTCGAGTTGTGCCTTTAGTCCAGAATTTTCTAAATCGGGCCCTGATTGAGGTTAAAAAAGGAAAAAAAGAAAGAAAGAGAAACGAAAGAAAGAAAACAAAATAGAATTAAAGCAGCATTTTTCATTCTCTTCGAAGAATAATAAATATTTTAACGCATTTCAATCTTATATCAGCTTCGAACTCAAATAAGCTATCACAAGTAAAAAGATCAAAGAGGTAATTTCATATATAGCACGAGGAAAACAGAGCACAAGCTTAACTGAAAATATTTCAGGCCGAACCACACTTTTCACGAGACTTCTACCCATCCAAGGAGAATGTTCTTTGCCATTAAATCCCACGGGACCATTATCATTTCTTTTACTTCTGCCTCTAAAAATATAAACCAAGATGGGCATAAAATACTGGTAAATATCGCTAGGGGTTGGAAGGGAAAAAAAGGCATTATTGAAGTTAGGAATAAGTATGCAACAAAAATCCTTTTGATACCATTTTTTTTTCCTCGGCGAGTTTTATTTGTTTACTTTTTTAATGCAGACCTTTCTCTATCAGAGCTTTTGAAGAAGAGGTTTCCTTTTGGAGATTTCGCATGAATAAATGATGATATACGAGATCTAAACTCGAACATTTTAGAATTATACCAATGTCTTCTCATTCACTTTTGTCGTACACTATAAGTCCTAAATACATAAATATTTATAAAAAAAGAGAGATGAAATTCATATTGGATTGCTTATATATTTTACAATCGAGAAAACTTACCACAGTATTACTACAGTAAAACCTCGTTTATCCGGCTCTCATTGATCCGGATTTCCGGATAATCGGTATCTGATTTGTAGACATTATTTAATGTTCACATTAGACAGTAATTTTTTACTATGATAGCAAGAACGTAACTACAAGTACTCCAAATATTCGCTTTTTAGTTTGATTCAATGTACAGTTTCTGCATAGAATGTACAATAAATAATGCATTTTGTTGAGTTTGAGAAAGCTTTACTAGACTTACCATTTATTTGCCAAGAAATGATGTGAAAACTTATTTTTATATTTTTCAATGTCTTGTAAACAATACTATGTAATTTTGTTACAAAACATAGTTTTATCGTAATAAAAGTTAAGTCTGCTTAGTTAAGGATTTTGTTTTGCTTATTTCCCATATTACCCGGATTATCCGATTTTCGGTTGTCCGGATTGCTTATGGTCCCAGTTAGTCCGGATAAACGAGGTTTTACTGTTCTTTTTTCCATTTTGATTGAGCATGAAGAGTAGTATTAACGTTTTGCTAATGCTGTATGAAAGGTTATTTTTGAAAGGCATCGAACCAAAAGGACTTTCCAGGTGAAAGAAGATAATACGAACTTATGCCAGGCCCAGATTTCCGCATGGGCAAGTGGGGCACTTGCCCAGGGCCCCCAAATTTATGGGGCCCCCAAATTTAGCATTAAGTTGTACATATTTTTGAAAATTTGGTTTTAGGTTAATTCAGTAAAGGTGGGCAGTGGCGGATACAGAAAAAAAAAATCCTGGGTGGGTCACAGTGCACCCACTATATTCATTTCAAAAGAAAATTTCCTGAATTTATTTATTAACATAAAGTAAATTAATTAACACATTATTATTATTATTATTTTTCAAATGTTTGACTTGTTGGTCGAAAATTTTTTGAATTTCCGGTCGGAATTTATGGGGGGGGGGCTTGGTGAGTGTCCCACATGTTCATGTGGAAATCTACTCCTGGAGGGGGGGGGCACATGGCCTCCCTCTGTATCTGTCCTTGGAGGGGGCCACCAAAGTCTGCTTTGCCCAGGGCCCCATTGGGTCAAAGTCGGGCCCTGACTTATGCAACAGTGTACAACAGGAGTAACCACAGTGCTCCTTCCTCAGTGAATCATGGGAAGGTTGATTTGGACATTTTACTTGAGAGATGAAGCTGGTCATAGAAGCCGATCGAAAAACTCAACAGATCAAGTAATAAGTCTTTATATCACAATGTATCACAAGAATCCGATGGGGATCCCTTCGCTTGTGAATCACGTGAGATTTGAATTACGAGAGACAGGCACGAAGCTTATGGCAAGGAGCTCTTTATAACCATATCATCCGGAAGCGGCCAAGAAATTAACATAGCCTTATATAGAAAGGCATGACAGGAGTCCCTTAATGTTCCTTACCCAGTGAATCACGAAAGGGTTGATTCGCGAGAATTTGTAATGGAACTCATGGAAAGGAGCTGTAGCTAAATGTCATTCGAAAGCTGTTGCAACTTCAAATTTATGTTCTCCAGATGGCGCTGCAATGCACCCTCTCCCTATGTAAGTACTTTGTTTTGGTTAGAGCAGAGCGAACGGAGTAAGCGATAAGCGAGACTGGGATGAGCTATGGAGCTCCACTTTTCGAATCCCAGAATATAAGATTATAAGATCTATTGTCCGTTTTTGTGATGTCGGTAGCATAGAAAATAAATGTAATTTAGTGTAGACTGTGCTGCTTCATTTACAACCCCTGGATCGGACAGTAGAATTGCCACAAAAGCTCTCAAGAACCGTATATATTGTGGCATGACAGGATTTCTAAAATGTTCATTCTCCAGTGAATCACATGAGAAGTTTTTTTTCCATGAGAGAGCGTGATGATGCTGGGAATGAAGGTAAAACTATTGAGGAAAGGGGGGGGGGGTCTTGCCAAATCTTGTCAGTTGAAAGATCCCCCGAGGATGATTTTATCATAAACAAAATATAGAATTATAGTTCATACTTTAATAACCTTTAAGTGTAAACATAAAATAGGTTCATTTCAAATTTCAGTGCTGCCATCTATCGTTTGAAGGTGGGATCTTTTATTTTCAACTATACTTTTTTATTTTCAGAAAAATGGCACTATCATGGTAATATGGTACTTGGCCGAGGAAAGAAGTAAGAAAAATGTTCTTGTTATTTTGAAAAAATGTCAAATAGACCAAAAAGTTACCAAAGGCATTCCTTGTTCAGTACAGAGAAGTTACCGTAGAAAAGGACAAGGAATAATTCCAACATTTGAATTATGAAAAAAAGCTGAATTTTTTTAAAAATTTAAAAATAGACAAATCTTTTCGGCTCATTATTGAAATTAGTTTTAATTGTTTATCGCCAATGGATGCTGAGTAATCCAATGGCTGTCGGCATATCAAATGAAAAATAATAACCAGAAAAAACTTTCTCCCAGAAGTTAACTGTAGAATCAGCTTATCCATGTTAGCTGCCAACCATTAGCCTTCAGGGAGTTAGATATTGATGAATGTGTTCCCACAAATTTTAATGATACTTTTCACTCGGCCATGTTTGCTTCAGGGTTTGAGGTAACGTAAATGTGGAGGGTATAAACTGTTAGCTATTTGAATGGGCTTATCTGTAAGTAACAAGAAGACCCTCCATAAAATAAGCAGAACAAAATTCTATTTCTCTTCCCTCGGTCCCAGCAGGTTTTGACTGTTTTGTGAGATATCGAATATTTTCTTCATATCTCATTGTTTCAACATATTCTTTTATATCATATATCTAAAACTGAGAGCACAAATTTCATCCCTATAAACCTTTTTACTGAAATATAAGTCTGACTGAAGCAGAATTTTTTCCGGTTTCGTAAAAATCCGGCATATACAAAATTTTACTATTTTAAGAAACATTGGACTGTTTACTTAAAAAAAAATCAGTGATTAATTTGCATGGTTATTTCTCAGTAAAAGTATTTTAATCTTAATTTTAAAAATCTTAAAAACCTTTTACATGTGTTGTATCCATAGGCCTTAAAATAAGTCAAAAATAGTAATTTCGGCTAAAGTAAAGAAGTGGGTACCTCTTTTGACGTGGGCTATCAATGCGGCGAAGTTCCATTATAAGACTGATCCATTTATAAGATTCATTTATAAGACTGTATCCATTTATAAGACTGACTGTAGAACACATAACAGGTTCGAGTTGAACGGATTTATCTTAAGTGACATAGATGACAAGTGTTTATTACTGTTAACCTAAAATGAACTTTCGACCGATGAGTTCTTTTTTTTAATGAGTGCTTGTTTTCGTTTTATTGCTTGCATTACAATATTCTGTTCTTTAGTTTCAATTATGAGTTAAAAAAAATGTTATTTAGTATATATTTTGAAATGGTTACGCTATATAAATTGCTTAAAACTATATATTCTGTATAGACGCGTCATTTTGCTGTCCGCTATGTTGCCCGTTTTTAGTGTGATTTCGGCGAATTTTGAAATCTTCGCCAAATTGCCCCAAGAGGTACCCACTTCTTTACTTTTAACCTTAATTTCTTCCGGTCTTGAGCTTTTCTGCTTCAGTAGTTCACCATACCATTTGATATGAGACGAGTCTTTGCACATCTCAATACCTTGATTAAAAAGTGATTTATATTTATAACTTATTGTTATTTATCGGCCTATTTCAGTGGTCGTTAACCTGGTCCTTACCACCCACCAGACGATTCAAGCTTTCCTGGTAGGTTTTGTTTTATGTCCGTTGTTAAAAATTTTGTTCTTCCATCTATCCAATACACTGCTAACAAATTCGCGAGTTTAAAATACGCTTTTCCAATTTGCTTTTGAATTCCATCTCTGAACTTTGAATAAAGATAGTAATTCACTATGAAGCCCGGTGGCTTAGTGGTTAAAAATCTTCAAGCTGCTCACAGGTTCAGGGTTCGATCCTGCGACTGGGCAAGGTCGACTCAGAATTTTTTTTTTCTAATCCCAGATTGTCTAACAAGGCTAGACAATCTCCATGAAACCAAAAATATCTAAAAAGTCTAAAAACAGTAGAGGGTCCAGAAGGACCTCGTCCATTGTAAAACCCAAACAAGCCAAAATATGGGCAGGGGAGGCCATGTCGGCAGAGCACCAGTGGCACTCCTGGAAGATCTTCTGACCCTGCCGAAAAGTGAGTGCTTTAATATGACCACTCATGAAGCGCGAGAAGGCTGTTTGATATTTTCTGGGCTTGAGCTGGAAAGACCCACCCGGACTTCTTCCAAAGTACCATGGGTGGCAAGGAGGAGTTCTCCAAAGATGGTTTTGTTCAATCTTCTTAAGGGAGTAAATCTCTCTAAAAGTAAGAGCCTCGCAAGGGCTCACTTACTCCTCAGCAGCAATCCTGGCTAAAGTCGGCCCTTTCATTACCGTCGATCCCAACATGGGAAGGGATCCACTGAAAATGAATAGTGTGTCCAGATGAAAGCCGGTCAAGAAGATATAAGATGTCCAGGCTAGTCTGGTCCCCAATAATAGTCCAATTAGAGAGGTGCTGAATTGAAGCACGACTGTCAGTTAAAATCCAGACATCGTGAAATTGATCCTCAACTTGACACGCATACTGCAAGCCTTACTTGATAGCAATAAGCTCTGATCTAAAAACTGAACAGAAATCTGGATTTTTAATTTTAAATTCCACAGCACCGGTAGGAGTTGGTATGTGCACTCCACTTTCAGAAATTCCCCCAATCACCCCTGCTGCCATCGGTATATATCTTCAAAGAAGATTGAGGGATTCCATGGATAGTCTCAAGAGCTAATTGTCTGATGACGGCCGGAATCTCAGAGTTTTAATGACACTAGTTAAGAGACCCTCATGGAAATGGATCCCATCAAGTTCCAAACCGACGCCCAGATGATTTAAAGAGTGGGGCTCCACATTAGCAGAAGGCAGGCCCAGCATTTTTGTAAAGGGAAATGGGCTATGCTTCCTCAAACGCTGGTTGTCAATCCAAGCATGAAGGTATGCAGAAGTTCTATGCTGATCATTGTAACTGTAAAGCTTGTTATAGTATTTTGAGAGGCGATAAGTTATTCTCAACGAAAGAAGAGGTAGATTACTTTCATAGAGCACAATGTCATTTGAACAACTGTGTCGAAGTCCTGTAATGATTTTAGCAGCGCTCAACTGTATCCTTTCAAGTTTATTCAGATTGGTATTGGAAGCACAAGAATAGACGGGAAAACCATACTCCAGTATTCGCCTAACAAGAGAAATGTAGGTAGTTCGAAGGGTGCTAGCTTCTGCTTCCCAGTCACAACCAGAGATAAATTTAACGACTCAGACTTTCATCCCTTGAGTGGGTCGATAAAATGAGGACCAAACATACTTGGGAACTAACTCTGGGGGTCCCGCGTCGGGATGACCACCTGACCGAGGCATATGCTGTATGGCAACCCAAGCCCACGGTCAAGAAAACGGAGATGGACACCACATGTTTTGGTGTCCAATGGCGCACCACTGTTGCGCCATTGGCTAGTTAGTTGAATAGTAATTCACCATTCACTTCTCGAGGTATACTCGTGGACGTGGGAGCAACGCATGAGCTCCGTAGCCATCCGTAGCTATTTACATATAAACATACATAAAGTATAAATATAAAGATAAATTTAAGTACATATTTTTTACAAACCTTTCCTCTAAAAATTGCATCGCACTTATGCTAAATTAAGTTACTGAGGCACCGGTGGGCGGTAAGGAAATTTTAACATCAAAAAAGATACGAAAGTGGGCGGACGATATTAAAAGGTTGACGACCCCTGTTCTAGTATAATCACGTCAGGTCGTCCAGCTAACGCTCCACTTTAAAACGAAAGAAAATATCATACCGTGGAATCCACATTAAACTACCTTAATGAACTACCTTTTCGGCGGCGATTTCCAGTACTGGGCAGTTTTGGGAGCACCAGGGCCAAAGGGCTTTATCTCCAGTGATACATTTGATGGTATTAATAGCAGTGCTCGTAAAATAGTGAAAGTTAATAAATACAAGATTTCTTGAATGCAGAGCAAATAATTTTTACAATTTCTTTTGATTTTAATAATTTTAAAGATTTTTATTTGATTTTAGAAAATTGAAAAAAAAGTTTTTTTGAGTTTTTTGAATTTTTTACATAAAGAGAAAAACATGACACGAGAAATTAAGCGGAGATATCCCGATCTGGGTTAGAACCCGGGTCGGGGCAAAAATACGCGCAAATAATTTTTTGCGTGTATTACCCTTTCGGCATGGATAAGTAAGTACAAAGAAAACGTGTCTCTAAACATGCGACGTCAAATATCTCAGAGCCAACTGCGTTTGCTCAAATGCTCTCTTTCGGCGTTTGATAGACATATCACATATCCCGCTTCGCTCCCTAGTCGTAATTGGCGCACTGCCTGAATTCGCCTGAAGCTACGCAAACGGATCAGATCGCCGAAATAAGCGCTGAAAGTGCCGATAGAGGCACAAGGAAAACTGGCGAGAAATCAGCGCACTGTTGTTGTCCACGGCGTGGTAGACGTTCGTAGTTATAGAGGCGTAGCGTCAGGGGGGGGGGGGCGTTCTCCCCCCCCAACTTAACTTGAAATAAATTAAACCGTTAATAGAAGTTCAGTTAAAATCGGAAAATTGTAGAAAACTTTTAAGAAAGTTGGTATTTCAAACTGTTAAACTGATGATTCCAATTATGTCTTATGATTAATATAGTTTTTAACAATATGATCGATAACAAAACATTCGATGCTATATTTTTTTTTCTCCTTTTATTTATATTTTATATATTTTTCTCATTATATAACTTTTGAATACTACTTAAACATCAATTCTATTGTTGTTCAATTTGAAAAAAATCACAATATTTCATATTTTAAGGACCATTCGGCAGTAAATGCGCTGAAGAGGGCCCTAACTAAATTCATTTCATGCCCCCCCCCCCCAAAAAAAAAAAAGTTCGAAGCACGCTACGCCTATGTTTGTAGTTGTAGTTTGCAGAGCCTTTAATGCTATAGAAACCTTATAAGTTACAAAATACGAAATATGCTTGAAAATGGGATGTTTAATTGAAATTTTATACAAGCAAATTATCACGAATTTTTATTATTTTAAAACTTCCTGCAGGAAGGACGTATTATACGTGTATTTAACGCAGATTGAGTTAGGGCCTGTTCACATAGGAGTCCGTTGCGTTGCGTTAAGGAAAAGATGACGTTGAGACGAAAATAAACCAATCATATGCCTCCAAACGATTAGCAATGAAATTTTTAACGCCTATGATTGGTTTATTTTCGTCTTAACGTCATTTTTTCCTTAACGCAACGCAACGGACTCCTATGTGAACAGGCCCTAAGGGCCTTTTCACATAGAATCCGTCAGCGTTAGCGTTACTTGTATTGACGTATTTTAAACCAATCACAGGCCTTAACAATTCCGTTGCTAATCGTTTGGAGATTTGTGATTGGTTAATAATATGTCAATACGAGTAACTCTAACGCTGACGGATTCTATATGAACAGGCCCTAAATTTGGTAGTGTAGGATCAAAAATAGCAATCTCCAGCAGGCATAGGGCAAACAATTACTGTATTTGCCTGCGTATAGGATGCAGCTGCGTTTAAGATGCACTCCCTTTTTCATACACATTTTTTAAGGAAAAAAAATTCTACATTATTTTCATGAATTTCCACAAAGATTTATTGTACTAAATTTATAGTCATTTATGTCCATAAAAAATGTAACGAGGGAATTTTCTTTTTAACAAGGGAAAAAATGTATCTTGGGTGCACATTGAATGAACCGTAACTTTATGTGGAATTGAACTCTATTTTACTGGAATGACCCCTCTTTCTGTAATGAAGCAAAAAATATACCACACAACTTTTTTTTTTACAGAAAAGAAAAAAAAATTACGGAAACGATTTATTTGAAACCACTCTTTCGAAAAATGCAGTAGAATACGTGTATATTAATGTAAACCAGAAGTTTTAGAAAAACTGACATTTCAACTCAGTTTGATTCAAAATTTCAGTCAATATTGATTACCGGCGCATAAGACGCGCCCTATATTTTAGGCGTATTTCGATGGGGAAAAAAGTGCGTCCTATACGCCGGCAAATACGGTATATCATGCATTTTTGAAGATATAAATTTGAAATTACCTATAGAAAACCCCCAAATTATTTTTTATTAGTAGGCCATTTCCCTAAAATTTTCGTTTTTGACTTAAAGAAATACTATCCAATGCCCTTGTGGAATGTGCCTTTGCCATTCTGTTGTTAAACTGGTTTGTAGAATTATAAAATTGGTGTCGGTTGATAAAAATAAAGTAAATATATCCTCTTAAAAAATTTTAATTTAAAAAATAACCGTATTTTACGCATGATTAAGGTAGTGAAAAAAATTTCTCAATCAATCAAGAATCCTCACAATATTAATTGTGCTGAAAATTATCTAATACGGAGAAATACCGCTTTAAATCAGGGTCATAATAATTTCACGTATACCTAGTATAATTTCACCATAATAGGCATCCAGAAAACGAGTTGTTTCATATTTGTATTGATGCTTCGAAAGCGGGAGACTGGGCAAACGCCGGTGCAGGAGTCTTCAGTGAGGCTTTCAGTTTTTATAATCCTGTCGGATACTATACCTCTGAACTTGATGGTTTGGTTTGGTTTAGAGCGCTACGGTCAATTTTTGCTATACGAGGGCTAATTATACCGGGAACTGCTGCTTAAAGCCGATTACGAACGGCTACAAACGTCCATGCCAAGAGTGGGATTAGAACCCATCGACTCTGCGTTTGACGGAGAACTAGAGGCTGTACGCATAACTTTTACCCAATTTATGGGCCACACAATTTCACACCAAAAATGTGTGATACTTTCTGATCCCCGTGATGTCATCGAAGCCATTGGCTCTCTGGAAAGCTACAGAACCAGTGAAATTCTCGGGTGTCAGTCCCTTATTCATATACTGTCATCACAAAACATCAGAGCCGTTGATGTTATTGCTTATGCCGCTTGACCCACAGCAACATCAGATCAAGTCCCGAAGGCTATGAGCGATGAAGGTGCGGCTCCTGTTTTGAACTAGCACCACAAGAGTCGGAGTCCGACTTGGCTAAATGACCGGCCCCGTAATTATGAACCGAGTCAAGTGACGAGACCAGAAATCTCGACCCCTCACCTCCAGAGGTAAATTTGAGAACTCGGAGGACATTGCAGCCACGCCCTATTTTACGTACCCCGGTCACCATTAGTGAACACGGCTGTGGATTTACAGTGACGAGTATCGAACCAGGGACGTTCAGATCACTGGCCCGCTGCTTTTGCCAACTGGGCCACCGCGTCCCCATCAGAGCCGTTTTACAGTGGATTCCAGCCAACTTTGGAATCCCATAAAAGGAACTCGTGGACACATTTGCAGAGAGAGGTTATCAATAATCAATAGATATAAATTCTAATAAGTTGTGGGTTGTTAATAGTGCATTCATTCCAGATTTTCCAAAGAAGGATTCGGTAGCCACGATCCGGCTTTTAACTGGTCATAAGTGCTTAGTTTAATATCTCAGCCGCTTGAAAATTCTACACAGTCCTTTCTGCACTGTTTGGGATAAACCAAAAGTTATGGACATCACCCACCTCCAGAGCTGTGAGACACTGTTGTCTCCTGATCTTTGTGGCTGATATTGGGAGGCAAGAGCACTAAGCAATTAATGCGTCCTATTTCCTTCTTCGTTTTCCTTTTTATCTTTGCTTTTTTCTACGTTTTATCTTGTTGTTATTGTTCATTGCCTGACATTGGAAATAAAAATAATAATAATTTCAATTATAACTTAGCATTCAGAATTTAAAAATGTATGTAAATACTAGCTGAATACCCGTACTTCGCTAAGGAGTACATTCAAATTAAATACAACGGCCAAGGTATGCAATTAATGCCAATATACACTGCTGGCCACTGTAAATGCAACACCCTGAAGGAAACATGCAAATAACATGAAATTTACAACATGCATTAGCGGAGGTGAGATATGCAAATGATTAGAATTTCAGCGCAGACGCACATCACGCGCGCCTGTGGCGCCACTTCAATGCGCTATTTAAGGCTTGGAGATTTCGACGATTTCAAGTTCGGCAATTGTGTTTTTCTTGTGGTTTTTACAAAAAAAACGATCAATTATGCCTCTTCGCAAACAGCGATCATCTTTTGATCAAGTATCCGAGTTCGACAGAGGAAGGATAGTGGCCTACCGAGATTGTGGATTATCTTTCAGGGAAATCGGTAGTCGTGTTGGACGAAACCAAACAACTGTAATGCGGATATGTGATCGTTGGAAGCAGGAGGGTACGACGGACCGGCGTGTTCGATCGCATCCACCTCAGCGCACCACTTCACGTGATGACAGGCAAATTGTGCGCATGGCAGTGACGGATCGCTCAGTCACATCACGAACCATAGCACAGCACATGCAGTCTGTAACGCATCATCCAGTGTCTGCGCGTACCATTCGACGCCGTTTACAGCAGAGTGGTCTGTCCGTAAGACGTCCATTGCTTTGTCTACCCTTGACGCAGAACCACAGACGTCTCCGCCGCCAATGGTGCGATGACAGAAGGATGTGGACGGCAGAATGGAATGAAATTGTCTTTACTGACGAGTCACGCTTCAGTCTGCAACACCACGATGGTCGCATTCGAGTCTGGAGACACTGTGAAGAGTTGATTCTGAACAGCTGCGTTATGCACCGCCACACTGGTCCTGCACCGGGTATTATGGTATGGGGCGGTATTGGATATCACTCTCGCACACCTCTAGTACGCATTGCCGGTACTTTAAACAGTCAGCGCTACATCTCCGAGGTGTTGGAGCCAGTTGTCCTTCCTTACCTTCAGGGCTTGCCCACAGCCATATTTCAGCAGGATAATGCGCGACCACACGTGGCACGCATTGTCCAACGGTTCTTCGTCAATCGCCAGATTGAATTGCTTCCCTGCCCGCCTCGCTCTCCAGATCTTTCACCAATAGAAAACATGTGGTCCATGGTTGCTCTACGATTGACCCAGATTGCATCCCCATCTGCCACAGCAGATCAACTTTGGCAACGTGTTGAAGCTGCTTGGTCTGCTGTACCGCAAGAACTCATTCAAAGTCTCTTTGAATCAATGCCGAGGCGTGTGGCAGCGGTGATCTCCAACAATGGCGGCTACTCTGGCTATTGATTTTGGCAGGAACCACACTTCACAGAAGTCTATAAATTTAATCATTTGATACTTGGTCAATATGTTATCTACAAAATAAATTTTGTTGTGATATCTCTTGCCTTTCTTGGTGTTGCAATTTGTGTGCCCAGCAGTGTACACACACACACACACACACACACACACATATATATATATATATATATATATATATATATATATATATAATAAATACAACGATCAATGTATGC
>CAJRAI020000210.1:10000-25550 GCA_907164885.2 Dolomedes plantarius | reverse complement strand
TCTCGTTAGGATAATGACAAGCGTACAAAATGTTTTTTTAAATACGTATAGAATATTGTAAGAGTGGAAATGCCCACGAAGTTCAGGACTAAGTTGTCATTAAAAGAGTATAGAAACATCAGTTAACTCTCAATGATCTAGTATCATTTGCCCGTCTAAGGACTGCATATTTAGCACTCTTTTAATACCTTTATCCCCCCTCCTAAAATCCAACAACTAACCACCTGATAATAATAGAAAATTTTAAGAAATTCTCTTGATACTGACTAAACTTTGTTTTAAATAGTGAAAAACTATTTGGTGACTCAAGGCTGACGTTCGTGAACTACATTCTTATATTGGATGTTAAGGTATGAAAGTTAATAGATCAGGTATTTAGGGTAAAAGAATCAACTTTAGCTTCTTTACACCACATGCCTGGTGTCTTTCAACTAGCACACTCGATAAATCCTCCTACCGAACTAAATCAACGACAGTTTTCCGAAGAAGAAAAAAGAAAAAATGGAGAAAAAAAAAAGAGAATTCTATATCTTCTGCCAGAAACTGAATCAGCGGCAGCTATTGTTTATTGAGTCAAAGATGTCTTTGTTTCATTTTCCGTAATTTTCTTACCATAGCTTTATGGCGTTAGACCTCACTCCGCTTTTCAAATCACAAAGCTGGTCTTTGTCACATTTTACTAAGATTCCGAATCTTCAAAGAGACCTTGTTCTCGTACGTAAACGAGGCTTGTGAAAGGCTCCGATTCTCACAAAGACGATTCGCTTAGCAAAGAAAGGTAAGGGAAAAAACTTCTGGAACATTGACATCAATGAGGAGTATCATTTAAGTAAATACACTGTGCCCATGACCGATGCAAAAGGGGTACAGTTTGATAAATCAAGAAATACATAAAATTTTCTCCCAAGGAATGCTGAGCATTTTATTATTTCAACTCTACAGACTAAAATGCATGATAACTGGAGGGAAAGAAAAAGTTAAAGGCTGGCTAACTCCTTTATTGCAAACGTGTTCGTGTATTATTTATATATATATATATATATATATATATATATATATATATATATATATATATATATATATATATATATATATATATATACTATCTACCAATAAGTATTTGGACACCCATGCAAATGACGATATCTGCGGTCCTGATATACGTCACGCCCTCCACCGTTAACTATCGTGTAGGACACAACATTGGCATTAGTAGCATGCAAGATGCCACAAAGTGCAGAGTTATCTGACTTTGAGAAAGGTGTAATCGCCGGGTATCACAGAAATGTCCGATCATTAAGAGACATATCTAGCGAGCTGAATTACCCAAAATCGACAGTGGCCTATGTGATTCAAAAGTGGGAGGTGAGCGGTAATTGTCGGAATGTGCCCCGAGTCGGCAGATCCACGAAACTGGGAGATAGAGACTAAAGGGTGCTGTCCAGAGAAATTCGAAAGAACCGCACACAACCGATGGCCCACATACTCCAGGAGTTTAAACAGGCATCCTAGAGTGTTGTTTCGATGAATACCATCCATAAGGAAGCACATCTGCTTGGTTTTCATGGTCGTGCTGCCGCCCACAATCCTTTGATCCCAAAGTCCAACCGCGCTTCTCGGTTAATGTGGTGCAAAGCACGTGGAAAGTGACCGTAGATCAGTGGAAACGGGTTTACTGGAGCAATGAATCAAGGTTCACCCTCTACTGTTCGGACGAAAAGGTCTGGGTCTAGCGTCTGCCTGGAGAAACTCCTCCTGCCAGGATGCATTGTGCCCACAGTAAAGTTCGGCGGAGGTGGAATTGGTCTGGGGGTGTTTCTCCAGGTATGGACTGGGACCCTGGGTTCGAATTCATAGTAAGCTCAATGCTGACGTCTATTGCACTAGTTTGTATGACAGTGTGCTTCCTACATTATGGCAGTTTTACGGGTTGAACCCATGTTACTTCCACGACGACAACGCCACCTTTCATGTTGCTAGGTCCACCACGAATTGGTATGATGACGATGGGGTTAACCGAATGGACTGGTCTGACCAGAACCCAGACCTGTGTTACGACGAAATTTGGTGTTGGGGGTAATTTTAAACTTAATATTATCATTAACTAATTAGGTTAGAATTACTCTTTACTATCTTTAAAATCAATTTACATTTAATAATACGTTTCAATTAAATTTACTTCAACAATATATGCCATTTGGTCATTAGTGGTTAGTACATTTTAAGATAGATGGTAAAGTTGCGTTGTGTTTTTTTTAAATGCAATTCCGACTTCCTTCACAATATTACACAATACCTTAACAAAAATGGTTTAAACACTTGAGGATTCAATATCTCCTCCCAATAAACTTATAATAATCGAAAGGTCCGACGACGTTCATGTCTTGGCGTCATGCACGCTTTAGAAAATGGCGTTAAGGCTCCCCTCATGACTTCGTAAAATAATAGTTTTTTTTAGTCCTGCAGCATTTTAATTGGGTAATATGATTTTAATTTCCTTTTTTTTTTGTTTACTGAATTTTTCTTTAGTTTTTCTTTTGATTTTTTTTATCACTTTTTCATTTAGAAGGGTTTTTTTTTCTCACCAGCCACTATGATAATAACTGTTATGCTAATAGTAAATTGTACTGTAGGCAAGCAAGAATTTTGTGATTATTATAAGTTTATTGGGAGGAGATATTGAATCCTCAAGTGTTTAAACCATTTTTGTTAAGGTATTGTGTAATATTGTGAAGGAAGTCGGAATGAATAAATTTGTTATGTTAAGGTATATCTTTGTCATGTCGGTCTATGCCTTTGAGTTAATTTTCTGATTTTCAGCTTTAGGTTTTATTTTTATTTTCAGCAGAGTTGAAATTTTGAAGCTTTTTCTTTTAGGTGATGTAATTTAATTTCTAGGTATACTCCAATGATAGGGAGGTAATTTTATTGAACTTAATTTCATTTTTCTTTTTGGCTCATTAATCACCACAGTGATGCGACAGTATCGAACCAGTGTTAATTATAATATTAATTAATATGGGTTATTGCATTTAAAAAAAACACAACGCAACTTTACCATCTATCTTAAAATGTACTAACCACTAATGACCAAATGGCATATATTGTTGAAGTAAATTTAATTGAAACGTATTATTAAATGTAAATTGATTTAAAAGATAGTAAAGAGTAATTCTAACCTAATTAGTGAATGATAATATTAAGTTTAAAATTACCCCCAACACCAAATTTCGTCGTAACACCTGTATCCTATCGAGAACCTCTGGGACGAGTTGTATCGCTGAAATAAGGGGTGCAACAACCATCCAAAATCGGAATAAAAAATAAATCTTCGAATGAAAATTTGTTTGACTGTTTACAGGCTTATATCCTGCAAATGAAAATTGTACATAAGGTTATATATATCTGTGCCCATGAGATAGAGACCCAGGATCTTCTGTGGTAGATGTACCCCTTACAACCGACTTTATAAGCCTCACTCATTATCATGAATTTGCCATGCGCATATGGTCTTATCTTTTATCGTAAGTGCACCCTTTACCATGGAACATTAACGAGCACGAACTTAGGCTCCACTATCATGAATTTTCCATGCGTATCTAAATGTTTTAATTTAATAGGCATTTTTAACAGTACAAGTTTTGAATACATTTTTGGGTTCGCAAAATTTTCCTATTCTTTTCGCAGTACGGCGAAACGAATGTATGAAATCTGTGGTAAAAGTGCCAAAGACACTGCAAGTGACAATGGCAAAAAAAAAAAAATCGTCACAGCGGGCTGGGTTTTGCTTCTCATCCGTCTCGTAATGCAATCGTTATCAGTTAATTCGTTTTACCGGGGGCTGTTTGAAGAACAAATTGTTATCGTCTAGTCTTTTCCAGAGTTTTGCCCTTTCTCGGAAAAGAACCGTTTAGAAAGATAGCTGAAAGAAAGAAAAAGAGGAAAGGGAGGAGAAGAGCAACATGCATAGAAACACGCGGCAATCGTGCGTGAGTTCTGAGATATATACTTCCTTGTTTCGTGAGTTTGATGAGGGAAACAATACTAAATCACAGCCTCTGATTCCAGCTATGCTGTTTTCATACTTATTTGCTATCGGGTTAGTTTACAATTTAAAAATTATTTAGCACACAATCTATGTCCCCTGTTCTGGATCAGATTCAGGCGTATGCACCGTGGGGAAATTTAGTACAATATTTTATTGGGTCTTTTATACCTTGAGATTTTAAAATTTCTTCATAAAATAATGATTTTAGAAAATGTGTTATTTTCTCTCATGCGATGCTTTTTCGCCCATGGAGTCACTTATCTTATAGACATTCGATTCTACACTCCTCGATTTTACAGGCTTTTTTTTACAATATAATTATCCAAAAGGTGCACCAACGTTACTTCCTTATGAAGGGACAGCACTGAAACATCAATGGCCAAGCCTGGATTCGATTACGGGCCTAAGGTTGAAAATTTTTCTACGCTAACCACCAGAAGATTCACGGCTTTCAAATGAAACTTCGAAATTACAAATTTACAGGTGTTTTCTATTAATATTGAAAATAAAAACTGAATTTTAAGAGTTGATGTAGTATACACTGTAAGGGGAAAGTGTGTCTTTTTTCCATTATAAGGAGCTGAAGTAGTCATATAGCTGTTACAAGAAAAGTGATTTTCAATGAACGAAAAAAATCGTATTTTGAAAATGAGTAAAATAATCATAATACTGAATAAAGTTCATAATAGGTATCAAAAATACTCGAACAACCTTAAATTTGATTTTAAATATTAAAATTCTAAAGTATGTTTAGTTTATTATATATCTGCAGAGTCAGAAGCTCTATTTGCATTTTTTTCTTTCATTTTTTTACATGGGAAAGCTCATGGGATTGTTTTTTCGTTAGTACAGCTGTGATAATATATGAAAAACCCGGATTACGGGGGGAACGTTTATCCTTCAAGTTCCCCTCTCTTCCTACATGCCTGGGAGGAAATCTATAAAATTGTTGGTTAAAAATGTCAAAATTTTAACCCTTCTGTCAAAATGTCAAAATGTTAGTCAAAAATGTCAAAGATTTCCAAAGAGATATCCCTCAAAAAGAAGAGGCTTTTTCACGGTTATGTTAAATTCTTCCAGCACTACGATAAGCATTAATAAAAGTACCGTACTATTCACAAAAAGGAAAAGTTTTTAAAAGTAATAAATATATAAAAACCAAAATTTAGAAATATATTAATAATTGGTACCGAGTATAATATTTTCTAGCTTTTCTAAAGTAGTAAAAACTAGCAATATAAGACAGCTCTAGGTGAACGCAATATAACAATAAGTAGAGAGTTATAATTAAGATGAAATGGATAATATATACAGCATTCTTATCGCTCACTCGAAAGTGACTAAAAAGTAAAAACAATCAGTTCTCTCTGCTTTTATGTTTTGGTGGATTTAGTGAAAAAATGTTCAGAACGTTGTAAAGGCATCGGTAATCTTATTCATTTCATGCTAGCCTAAAGAAAAATTTGGCGTTTCTCAACTTCTCAGATACACTCGGTGCTCTTCCATGCTGCGTGATCTTCCATAGCACTTAACAGGCTTCAGAATGTAGGATTTTAGAGCTTAGCTAAAGATGAAAAGACCTTTGATACAGATAAAACATTTCGATGAGCAAAAAAATTCCTTTTCAGGTCCAATTATAACCATGGTACTATATACTTTCACCGTAACCGTACTATAACCGTATACTTTTAAAATTTAGTAACATAAAAATGATGGTTTTTTGGAATTGAAACAAGAGACTAACATGTTGAATCTCATATCATAATTACAAAGTTGTCTGTGTTCATAGATAATTTGTTCACCTTATCATCATATTATACTCCGCCAGTATATCTTACGCAAAACATTTAAAAAAATCAAATTCAGGGATAAAAAATATTTACTATAAATTTACACTGGATAAGTGACTAACATGTTGAATCTCATTATTTCAACTGCAAAGCTGTCTGTGATCATAGACAATTTTTTTCTCCTTATCATCGTATTATACTCCACCATTATATCTTACGCGAAACATGAAAATGAAAATCAAATTCAGAGATTTTTAAAAAAATTACTGTAAATAAATAACTTTACACTGAATTCCTGATTAGTTAATGCACAGCTGTTCTCGGAAAACTTAAAAAATGGCCTTGTATACCATAAAAAATAAGCTAATCAGAGGTTTTTAATGAGATACAAATAGTGATTTAAATATGATAAATTAATTTTTTTTTGGCTTGTTGAAAAACTCTGTTAGATTCCTTTGTTTATGAGGTATGTTGACATTTTTTGGGCTAATTTGTGTTCTATTTTAACCGTTTTTATAAACGAGCAAAAGCGATAATCCACCACATTATTGGAAGTGTAACGTGTTTCGCTGCTAAAAGCAATTTTGAATGCTCATTGAATATATTATTACACATAATATTACCAAATGTTTTTTTTTCATTTCTTTAATTACTTCAAGTCATTCACATATCTGGTAAAAGCTTATAAAAAATGCTTTACATATTTATAATTACAATATTATTGACATTTTTTAGTTATGAAAACATATAGAATTCGCAACATTAGAGAAGGTACTCTCCTGAGTAACATCAGATACTGAACAACCGTTAATTGGCCCCAAGAACTTCAGCTTCATTATCCTAAAATTTAACCTTTTCACTTTTTGTAATTTTAGATCTCCATCCTTTTCTTTCTGGAATCCTCTCCCAACGCGTCCCTGCATGCCCAAGGGTCATCGCCGAATGAACGCAGGGCGTTTTGAATACGGCCTTGTGCAGCCCGAGCGTGTGAGGCCTTGGCCCAGATAAGGAAAAACTCACACAGATCGGGAGAGAACAATGACTTGCGCTGGCAGCCAGGGAAGATGAGAGAAAACCGAAAGAGAAAGGTAAAATTGAAATTCAAGCAGAAATCGATGCGTTGACGTTGTTTCACGTCAGATTGGGATCTTTTCACAAAATTTAAATATAGACGTAAAAAATATACTTCAACCTTTATAAGAAAATAGTTATACAGTGTAAACTATAACTCCAACAGTTACTCATACAGAGTAAACTGTTGGAATGTCTTAACGAATCCACCTCGCTGCTATGCTTGAAATCATTATATAAAAATAATAAGAAGGACAAGAGAATGCAGTAACTCAGACCCCTAAGTTATTTATTTAGAAATATTTTGGTTCAAACAGTATTAATTATTTAAAGCATTTCAAAAATTAAAACACTTTTTTTCTGTCTAATGCGGAGGTACTTGTCGTTAGACATTCACCTCAAAATCAAAACACACACTGCGAAAAATATTACCATAACTTACAGAACTAAGGATATTTTCAAAGTAATTAACAATAAAACCTAGTGTAACGAAGTGCACCGTAAAATAAGAGGACTAGAATAGATGAGAGAAAGCCTTTCAAAATTCGGAAGATTTATAATTATGTATCTTACATGACATATATTCTTGGAATAAATTTAAACTGCTGAATTTTATTAATTAGCAAGAATTGAAACTCACTGGAAAAAAAATTAAGAAGGAAAATTTCTTGCGTAAATAATTAAATTATGTATAAAAATGAGGTTTGAAAATTTGACTTTTTAAAGTACATTCTAAGCCCCAATACACGCTTGAAACTTTTTAAAACCGCAATCGCTGACAACGAAAGCTATGGTTGTAGAACAACATTATTTTGGAAAAGTCTGAGTCACAATATACAAAAGTATTTTCATAGCTTCCATTTTGTTTCCCAACTTTTCTTGTACATACCATTTCAATGTCCATAACAATCATTAGTATTAATTCATATTGTGACTCTCAAGGGTACTTCTTCCTGATAGCAATCTTGGACGTCGCCAGTATCCCTCGGTACTTCCAATAAAGACCAGGACTTAAATCAAATACCTTTACGAATACCTTGCAAACTTGCAACCACTCCTCTCAGTATAGCAACATCAGTTTAATTCGTAAGCGTGATTTGCACATCCACTTTTTACTATTAGAAAGAATTCTCCTCGTGCTAGCGAAGGCTATCAGCGAGGTGACTAACGGTGTTAAGTTACCGCAACCGAAAATTTCAGCGTCTAAAATATATTCATTCTACACGTAATCTAACCTCTCTTCCTACATAACTTCTATTAAGTACTAATGGAGTGGCTTTGTAATGCACACGACAGCACCACGACAGCACCACGACAGCACCAAGAAACCCACTAGGACTGGAATTAATAAAGTACACATCCCCCAAAATAAGCGAATGAAATTGCTGTAAATATGCTTGATCCATTTTATCACAATCATCCGTTCGTATTATCATATCCCATTCATGTTGATGAAGAATACACTTAATAGTTTTGCTTCGTATAATTTTATTTCCAATTTTATAGCTCATATTACATATCTTTTGCGGGCAGCAAATGTTAAATATATGTAAATTGGGGTTTTAGTGAATGAAACACTTGAAAACTCTATTACTTTCAGTTTCGTATGTTCTAATTTTACTATAACTGGTATCTCTTTATATTTATATTTATATATATATATATATATATATATATATATATATATATATATATATATATATATATATATATTTCATTTTAAGGAAAATTTAAATAAAAATATAACTGGATGTTTACTGCTTTTAATGAATGTATCTTTTGATTCCAGTTCTACCTTCATTCACCTTAGATATATCATCTTTTTATCACGTAGGTGACCTTCGTAATCTGACAGACAAATTTTAATTTTATCTTTAAGGACTCCTTAGAACGAGACTGGTATCATTAAAAGAACGCAAAAAAACAATGTTATTTAATTACGTTATTATGTCGTGAGCACTTAGTAATAGTTCCAAGCCTTTCTCTTCGCTTCTTTATTTTCTTCGCTTTTCACATTGAATTGGGTGATATTGAGGTCACTTTCGTCTCTCGCTTCCAAACGAACAATCGTTCAAACTTTTTGCTGCAGAGCAAAAGGAGAAAAAAAGAAAAGAAAAGAAAATATAAAGAAAGCGAATGAGTGTTCAATTATACGAGCTTTGTTTTTTTGCACTTCATGCATCTTAACACAACATAAACTTTATCTCTAATTATAATATGTTTATGATGATGTACTTTGTTTTGCTTTCTTTGTTCTTACATTTTATCGTATTTTCTTAATTTCCCCCTCTCTCTCAGCTTTCCATACATTACATTTGCGATGGTTAATGTTCAAAGCATTTGACTTCTTGGTCTAGCAAAAATCTCTACATAAGGAGTTTTAACGGAGTGGCAAGGTATTAATATAATAATACATCTAAGCATGATTATAAACCACGTATGGCCAACATGAACAATATTTAGAGCCATTTGGGTAAGGAGCCAAAAACAGAAAAAAGGGTTGTGTTTGATATGAAAGTAATTTTAAGCGATGCTTTTTTCCTGATGTTTTTATAAAATTTCTTTTATTCATTTCTCCAATTGTTAGAGTTATAAATATTTACAAACTCTTAAATAATTTTTATTGTTTTAATAATTATTTTTCTTTTAATTGCTTTACTAAATTATTCAAATATTGCATATGTTGAGTGTGGCAGTTCATAGCAATTAAGTTAAATGTTGATTTGTTAACAAAAAGCGTTTTTTTTAATCAACCTAAATGTAGAATACGTGGATTCGTAGCTATAAGTTGTGGAGCAGTTTATCGACTTTCTTGAATAAATTATTTTAAAAACTAATCAAAAGTCACAAATAGGGGAAAGATCCGCAAAGAAAGATTGATAAAGTTGCTGAATAAGTTGCCTGAAGTTGATAAGATTGCTGAAGTTTACACAGTTTGACTGCCCCTCTCATACACTATAAATACAACCGGAATATCACATATCTATATAAATTTGAAAGAGACCTCAAAAATCACTACGACATCGGAGTGTAACTATGAGTCGTAATATGTAACCGGTATTATTGATAAAAACTCTGATCATCAACCCCCAGAAAACGGTCAAAACTATAATGAACAGTTTATATACTGTTTGTTGTATAGATGATAATTTGGATAAACAATAAAATATTAAGTTTAATTAATTACTTTTCTGCCCGACAGATTATGGCACAAATTGATGCATTCGTTCCTGAGGATAAAATAGCTACCCCCACGCCCACAATTGTTACACTTGATATCAAACATTTGTGCTCTAAGCGTCTATCGCAAGTGTCACATTAATAAGACACAACTCTTTTTAGCGATTTCCATTGTAGTCCATTGCAGCATAATACTATACTGAATCCCATGGCTATTTTTGAAACTGTATTAATATATCGTATTCTAGTGTTTATTACTTATATATTTCAATAAATGAATAAAAAATCAGAAGAGGAGTACTATTTAATTGAACTTAAATTTAACATTTTCTTGAAATATATTCCACTTTAATTTAATTTTTAAAAAACTGAAAAAAAAACTAAAATTCTAACAAAGGTTCACAAGATTCCATTCCCAAGAGTACCGTAAACATAAAAAGGTTGAGTATCCCTGTTTTAAAGGAATATGAGCAAACGATTTCTTTTAAACGGTTTACCAACCGAAGGTGATAGAAAATTAAGTTCTAAAAAGGTTTGCCACCTCGCTTGTATCGGACATCAACCAGTAACTTTTTCCTTAACCCTGCCAAATGTGCGTAGTGGACTGTGAGAAAACATATCCCTTCATACGCGCCGTACTTTTCGCTATTATTGAAGGGTGCGCTGTTTTAATTCGAAGCATCATGACAAATGCGAACATAAAAATAGAATATATTTCGGAGGCCTTGGGCAGATTCACGGCGACATTCGAACAGCTTTGTCAGATGTTCAACAAAATATCCACGGGGTTTTAAAAAGGGTGTTTGCAGTCTTAATAAAATGAGAATTCGATGTGTGTTCCCATTCCCTAGCCAATCAGGGGGAGTGATGGTTCAGAAATAGATTAGACTTAGATTTTAAAATACATTTTTAATGTTAGTTTTTTTTTATCGCAAAATGAATAAACATTCTTTGCTTTATAAACACGCACCTGAAAAGACATTAGCATCAGGTGGGTTCTCTTTTGATATTTTTGAGCTTGGGACTTGGAATGAACTCGTCTCTATTACAGACACTTACCTATATACCGGGCCGCCCAGACACTTTACGGGGCCTGGGGCAAACTTCTGTTGGGGGCCCCAAGACTATTTTTCAGAAGACTATTTTGTAGTAAGAGAAATCTGATTGATCGGATAATTTTTTTTAATTTATTTTTATTTTTGTTTATTTTATTTATTTTTTTTTTGGGGGGGGGGGCTTTTTTCAGGAGAATATTTTGAATTTTGAAGTACGGTACAAGTTTCAGAATTTTCTTTCGGAGGAAATCTAATAAATAATTTTTTAAAATTTTTTGGGGCCCCTCCGGCAGTTGGGGGCCTGGGGCACTTTGCCCCAGTTGCCCCCCCCCCCTCTGGGCGGCCCTGCCTATATATCTCCAACGCGAAAACCACCAATACATCTTCAGCAACAGTAGAGTTAATATAATTCAAGAAAGATGTATGAATAGCTTCTACCTCCATGTGCCCAGTCAAACTGGCTCCAGCGTTTGATCAATTTCAAGAAAGCTTTGACACTGTATTAGCGTTATTTGGTCAAATACATTTACATGCACAGAGGCCTTAAAGCTATTCAAGTTCATGGGCTACATACTACTTTGATCCTGACTTCCCTATCAGAGCAAGTGCTATATGAATTTTCAAAGAGCAACTGTCAAAGAAACTCTTTTTTCTAGAACATTTCGTTCGCTTTCTCTTTTTATTTGGAAAATACGAAAGTCGGGAGGTGCAGAAGAGTGCATTCAATTTTTAATTTTAGAAAGATTTTAAAGAGTTTATACTAAATAGAGTCTCACGAATTACATTTTTAAAGGTAATGAATTTAAAATTATTGATGAAGCCCGACATTTGTGGTCCCCAAAGACCATTCTTTCCTGTTTTGTCGTATCTCCAGTTGTGGATGTTTCCATTAGACCGTCTCGTATTACATAATAAATATGAGGATGAAAATACAAAAGTAGAAAAATAAATAAATAAACAAAGTTTAATATAAATCAGAGGAACAGCAAATCTTCCTTCGGACAGATAACTGAAGGGTTTATATCATATTTTCACATTCTCAACGCGACGTTTTCCCACTCTTGATACGACAAAGTTAAGTGAAACCTTAAAACACCTCCGAATGTTTAAGTAGGTGTTGTGCAGGAAACAAACGCTATCTGCTTTCAGATTTTTCCGCATGTTATGACAGGGTTATCTGCGTTATTCTGGCATTCTTCCCACACAGCAGAAGAAGAAATAAAAAAAATCCTTTGTTTAAAAGTATTGAGAACTTTCTCCGTTGTCACCAAGCACTCTTGTTTTAAAAGGACTAATAAAAAAACCTATGGGTATTCTCGAAGAAAATAAAATTCAAAATCTGACTTAAACAATAAACAGAGATAGAAAAAAATTCTTACTCAAATAGAGTAAAATAAAAACTTTAAGATAACGAATAAAATCTGAATTATCTTATTATACAAAAAGCTCCGAACTGTTTTTGAAAGACTTTGTTCAGCAAATGTCTTTGACAACTCAAAGACATGTGCTGAAAAACCCATTATGTTAACGAAAATGTGCTTTTAAAATTCCATACATATATACCGACTGCCTTCACTAATCAATTTTCTATTTATTGGACTAAGAAAAGGAACATTTTAGGCAGATTTCGACAAATGATAGATAAAAAGACTTTAAATCCTTGAATTTTTACACTCAATTTGCGTTATAGAGAGTTTGATAATCCGCAACGCATCAGTGATGAATAGCGAATAAGTGAATTTATTTGATAACATCAAATTTAAAGTCTGTCTATGAAAATACACTTTTTGATAAAAAAAAATTACATTTTAGGGATACTTCTGAATTTATTGACTTCTCAGCAATTTAATATTTTTTTCACATATACAGAGAGAAATTACAGGTGAAAAAATATTTTGCTTATGTGATTTAAACATGTAGGAAAGAAGAAGGATCAATTTTTTTTTTTTTATATCTACTAAGGATGGCATTAATGCCCAAAATTCCATCATGACTGTGGAAACAAGTTAATTAAAGGACAAAACAGTATGTCAAATAAAAGGAGAAATCATAAAAGATTTTTTAAAGTAGGACGTTGTCAAAATCAACAATCTGGTGAACTTGTAAAAATGATTCATATGCTAAGTGTACAGGATGGACCTTATACTGGCACATGTACCTTATTCTACTAACTCCGTAAAGTGACAATATATTGATGCTAGATTTTCAGGTGACTGAAAAGAGTCTAACAATTGTTAATTTTGATAAAATAGAATCTAAGCATTGTTGAAACGGATAAAAAAAAATTACAATTTCATTTAAGTTTTCAGAGTTATAAGATATAAACTAATTCTAATATTTTAAACTGTTAACCTTTATCAAAATTTACATGCTGAGAATGCATGCAAAGCATTAAAGAGAATCTAACTGTACGAAAAATTTACAAAAAACGTATATAAGCTTTGAGATTTAGTGCGTTACAGTAGCGAATTAATGTAACAAGAAGTCAGATGTCAGTTTCTTATGCTACATCTCGCGAACACAGACTCAGCGAGAGATGAAACCCAGTTACTTTCAAACGGATAATTTATACAAAGTATCACTTTACTACTGCTACACAACAGTCTCTACCAGGCGGAATCAAGACAGACACAAAAGACAATAATCATGATATGATAGGGGGAGAAAAATGTCGGATGTCAGTGAACTGAGCGGCCGCCAGCAGAATTACCGGATGGAGATGTCTTGGAACCGTATATGAGTGAAGTTGCCGCCGAAAGTAAATAATCAGCTGAGTAAAAAACAAGCTGGCTGATGCAAAGCAGATGTTTTCACGTGTGCGGAGATGGCAGTGAATACATGCATTGCAAATATTATGTTAAATATGAAAACTTCTGGGATCCATTTGATGTACGCATATGATGAGTCAGTTTTATTTCGGACATAAGTTACCTAAGCATCGTAAACAACGATTCAAATGCCTTCAGAAAAACGAGATCTGATTGGTTCGGCTTCATATTATTTTATTATTATTTTCGAATAGTTACGATTATTGCAATAACGTAATAACATTGTATTATTTACATGAGATTCCTTTTTTAAAAGACTGGAATATCAGTTCGAATAAATCTCCATTTGGGGGCAAATTGTTGATAAGACTCGGGGGTCTAGTTATTTTATGCTAAACGTTAAAAGCTCTGCGTTAAAAGGAGTTTAAAGAATTATAACTTCCAATCTGATGGTTATAATCCATATTAGAGGCAAGTCTAAGGTAGGTGTCAATTCAGTAATTGAATCTTTATAGAGGGTTTATTATTAAGTATATAATTTTTGTTCCTACACGATCAGAGGGTAGAGAGTAATCATAAAAAAGGGAGAGTTAGAAAATGAAATATTGAGAACGTGCTGAGAAATTTCAGAATTCGTCTGGGTATACTATATCTCACCGATATTAGTAGCAAGGATTTTTCTCTGAAATTATATTGGGAATTTTTAATGGCAAGAGCTACGAATTAAACTAACATTGGTTTAAAACTGATTTCGTTGATGCTTTAAAGTAAAGTTCTCTACAGCATGAGGGGAGACTATACTTATTTAGTAGTTAGTTGTCGTATATTGATTTCAGCACAACAGTGGCAGTCAACAATATTTAATTTTGATATCAAAGATTTTTTCCATACGTGACTTATCTTAATATTGAATCGGTTCTTCTCACTGAATGTATATCTATAACAAACTGAAGACATCTTTCGGTATCAACATTTATTTTTTCTGGAGTCCAAAATTTCTGTACTTATTTTCTATGAGTACAAAACTGTGAAACTGACGATTCCAACTGTTATAATCTTTCATAAAACAATGCATATAACTTCATTTGAAAGATGGCTTTATTAATATCTTGAAACCGCTATTGACGTTTAACAAAATACTATCCAATCGGCTCTAAGGACAAGTTACGGAGACCTTTTAAAGTCTCTATAAGCTACCTTTAGCTACTAAATTCTATACTCTTGTAGCTATTTGAGGCTTGTACTTTGATTCAGGATTTAGATAGCTTCGGGAAGATGCTCAGAATAGCTCGCATACACCCAAGTCTTTTTTTACGGATCTTCAAAGAAAGAGTTTTGGTTCGACTCCTGCAAAATATAGCGTCAAACCGATCCTCTTAAAGCCTGATGCAAGAAAGAAACCTGAACACACGTTTTTATGCGAAAACGAGAGTGTTTTGGTCAACTCACTCGCGTGCGACCTTGAGTTCCGCAACTCCACCACCACCCAATCTAAACATCCGTCTGAAACACTCTTCAGTGTTTCTCCCTCCTATAAATAAACGACATCCCCAAATAAAGCAGGTCTACAGTAGCCCATTACTCTGAGGTTCCTCAAGTGGATGACTCAAGATGGGAGTCCCGGCGGCCCGAAAGGTG
>CAJRAI020000210.1:0-5000 GCA_907164885.2 Dolomedes plantarius | reverse complement strand
TAGCATTTTCTTTAAATATCACTCCGGAAATTGGAATGTTAGATGCTCTTGCTTGATGAAACCATTACAGGACTGCCTTCTCAAACTCTTCTGATCGGCCACATTGAATTTTCTGCCGTCTGGATTTGGATCCCAAACCAAATTTTTGTGCTGCTTCAAGAATTTTCTCTTTGCTTGCTAAAATGCCTTTGAGAGTAGACTCGGGTAGCTGAAATTGTCTTGCGAATTGGACTTTTGTTATTCCAACACTTTCTTCTTAGTTTTCAATAATTTTTACTTTTTCGTGTAGCGTAAGATGCTTTCGCTTTGATGCCATTTTGCTCTGCTCACCTCGTACTCGTACTGGAATGAGCTCCTACACCCAAACATGAATTCTCTAAACATGAACACGTGCTTCCCAGAAGGAGTGAGAGAGGGGTACTTTTGTACAGTTCGTAAATCACATAACAACATGGTAGGTACAATTGAGTGATTCCACACCCGCACTAAGAAATTCGATCCAACAGGGAAGAATGTTCGATCTTCCGAGAAACAGTTATGCCCCCCCCCCCCTCCCCCGGTTTTTTCCACTGCATCAAGTCTATGATTGCAACAAACATAAAGGAAATTCCGGGTCTGTTTTTGAAACCAAACTCCCCCACAGAAAGTAACCCTCCAGTAGATAAATGTTGAAGAAAAAGTTTATCATGTAAGAAAAAATCGTCGTTAAATAGAAACAAAATCGTCTTAAAATATAATTTTTTTACGTCGGAGGGACCGGGACCGGGAAATATCGTCTTTAAATAGAGATCGTCGTTAAGTAGAGCGTCGTTAAACAGAGAACCAACTGTATATATATATATATATATATATATATATATATATATATATATATATATATACTAGCTGAAAACCCACGCTTCGCTACGGAGTACATTCAAATTAAATACAACGGTCAATGTATGCAATTAATACCAAAATATATATATACATATATTTATAATATAATAATAAAGTTTATAATAAATGCGACGATCAATGCATACAATTGATGTAATATATATATATATATATATATATATATATATATATATATATATATATATATATATATATATATATATATATATATATATTATATATATATATATATATATATATGTGTGTGTGTGTGTGTGTGTATACTAGCTGAAAACCCGCACTTCGCTACGGAGTACATTCTCATTAAATACAACGGTCAATGTATGCAATTAATGCCAAGAAAATGAATATATATATTTATAATAAATACGACGATCAATATATACAATTGATGTAAAAAAAAACATTTATAAAAAATCGTAAGGGATATTTTTATAGACAAAATAATGTCCAATCGCCTGCCGCATTAGCAAGAAAAAAATATTTTTTTGTCTATTTAAATTTTATGCACGTGACGGTAAATTTATTTAAAGTACCAGAAAAAGAAATCACGTGATCAGCATTTAATAAATTAAATTCTAAAAATTAATCTTTAAAAATTCACCAAAAATCAGGAAATGGAGGTAAAGATTCGAAAAAGATTTCATTTTAAAGGAATTTTTATGATCTTTCTTGTGATATAAATTTTATAAGCCTCAAATTATTATTTTAAATGGAAACTTTAAAAAAGTTACAAAAACAGCTTAAAAATTTAATTAAAAAAAATCTAAGAAGAATTTTTCAAAAATCTCTCTTAGTGCACCCCTACACCATAAGAAGAATCGCCATGCAAAATTTCAGCCCTTTAGGTCCAGCGGTTTGGTCTGTGCGTTGTATGTCAGTGAGTCAGTCAGTGAGTCAGTTACGGAACTGTTTTATATACAGTGGCTCCCAAAAGTGTTCGTACACTTACGAATTTCAATGAACTAGGGGTCTATCCATTAATTAAAATGAATATTTCAGAATGGGTATTTAATAATAAGATCTATAATCTATTCTTAACAAAACTACATGAAATATTTTGAAAACAAAGTAAAACTTTATTTTTAAGAAACCAGTAATCAAAAAGTAACAAAAACTTTACCTCACAAAAGTCATCGTACACTGAAATATTTTGGGATAAATTCGTCTGACCATAGAAAATTTTTTATGAGTGAGAAAAACAGAAAGTTTAGTCTTCCTTTCGCACTACCAATGATAAATAAGCCCCAAACCTATTGGAATAATGTCTTATTTGCCGATGAACATTTTTGGTGCTGATGGACATATAATTGTATGGAGAAGAAAAAAAATGAGGAACTTAATCCCAAGAACTTAGTAGGAACATTTAAGCATGCCGGTGGAGGTATCCTTGTGTAGGGGTGCATGTCAGTATCAGGACTAGGAAATTTGGTATTTATTGATGGTATAATGAATCATGCTGTTTTTATAAATATTTTAAGAGACAATTTAAAATTATCAGCTCAAAATTTGGGTATTGGAAACAACTTTGTTTTTTTATCAAGATAACGATCCTAAGCACACGGCTCTCAACGTTCGCATCTGGTGTCTCTATAATTGTCCACAAGTTTTGAAAACACTACCTCAATCGCCAGATTTAAACCTATAGAACAAATTTGGAGAGAACTGGAGGTTCGAGTACGAAAACACGACATTCACACGAAAAGCGAACTAAAAACAATTATGATGGAAGAATGGATGAACATTGATGCAAAAATTACAAAAGAACTAAATCAATCTATTCCCAGACGTTTAAAAGCTGTTGTGGATGCTAAAGGATATCCTACTAAATATTAATTTAACGAAAAATTAGAATATTTTCTAATATATAGAGATTTTTTACAAGTGTACGATGACTTATGAGATAAAGTTTTTGTTACTTTTGGATTATTGGTTTCTTAAAAATATAGTTTTACTATGCTTTCAAAATATTTCATGTAGTTTTGTTAAGAATAGATTATAGATCTTATTATTAAATACCCATTCTGAAATATTCATTTTAATCAATAGATAGACCCCTACTTCATTGAAAATCGTAAGTGTACGAACACTTTTGGGAGCCACTGTATATATATATATATATATATATATATATATATATATATATATATATTTGTAATCGATGTGATAAAACTTGTAAGGTATGACAAATCTATTCTGAAAATCCTATTTCATCGTCTTCATATTATCTTACATTGCGAAATAGTATTACGAGCAGTTAAAAAAATAAAATGGAAAAACCACCAGGTCTGGTTCACTCGTCCCATTTTATAAAATTTCTATTCACAGCTGCTCACTTACCCCTAGGAGTCCGCGGACATCAGTTGGAGAACCACTTTTGTAGAGATTATATCTGTCAAGCATCAAAATTTGCATAAAAAGGACATAAATAGAAATGAATCATTCGAAAAGATGAAACAGAAATAGTCCCAAGTAACACAACCGAGAAAGAATTTTCAGAAATTTAGACCGTTATGCTGCTATTGAACAACATAATTCATACGCATTGAAAAAGGACGCTTCTTAAGTTTTTCTGTTGTCTTTGCATTCGTCTTAAATTACAGCAAAAGTTTAGTTTGAAACCTGTTTGCTTCTTTTTACTTAATGAAGTAAATACTTTATTAAAACCTCAGTTGTAACTTCAGCTTTGCTCAAAAGATGTAGGTCACATAATTTCTAGATTTCTACCTTCTTAAGTAATAATCTTCACGATATATTTAATGACATACTTGATGATTGTTACACATTTGTCCTTTAAAAAAAAGTATACTATGTATGCCGATAACGATTAAGCGATGGGCTTAACGTTAATGTTCAATCATACACTGGAGAATCATGTCTTTCTTGTTTCTCTTTACATGCTTCTCAATGACGCTACATGTAAACGATTACTCGACTGTATTCGTTGTCAGAGTATACGCTTTATTCAGCTAAGCGGGAAACCGCTGAAAATAACACTTCTTCCCATCGCCGAAGTAGACTAGTGGTTAAAATACCAGTCTCGAGATTCAAAGCAAGATCTTGGCAGGTGACTGTTATAGTGGTGCCCTGCCGTAGTACGGGACAATAATTGACTATTGGGAAGCCTATAACAAAATTTCCCCGTGGGGAAAACATTTCGTATCACTGAATGATATAATAATACATAAAAAAATATACACGGGTCAAAATCGATTGTCGCTGGCCCCAAAAATGAAAGGGAAGATAAGTGAAGAAAATCATTGAAAATGATACTTCCTCACATCGCCGTGATAGTTCAGTAGGTAGAATAATTACTCTAGGTTTGGAACCGCCGCTTCAAATCTTGAATACAGCAAACCATCGTTGTAATGTTAACTTTTATAAAAGCGATACCATGATATATCTATAGAATAGATTTTTCCCGTATTCGAGGTATCACTTATGTTTACGGGAAATAACCCCTCTCATATACTTTCACGTAATACATAGACTTTCTATGAGGACCAAGAATAAAAATATCTCTGGTGTCATCGTTAGTAACTTAATGCTTTCATTCGGGTATAGAACTGAGGTCAAGATAAAGAAACTATATCGTAACATGCTGGTGAATCCTCCACTGTCGCAATAAAGAGATTTTATTTTACTTAAAGCAAACAATAAGAACAAAAAATTATGCCGACATTAACGCGTGATCTGAAATTTTAACGAGTTCGTTTCTGTCGAACTAGTTATACAGATTTTTGCACCTCTGAATAATTTCATTCAAACACAGTTCTTACATAACAACAATATTTATTCAGACATTTGCACATATTAATTTTTTTTTTCAACCTAAATGATGCGTACTACTAGTACGAGATATATATATAGCATTCATGCAAGGGAAATACAGTTCAATATATTCACTTGTATAACTACTCATTCACGAAAAATACACTTTGCAATACTCACAAATACTTTGAAAGTCAACCAGCAGTGCTGCCTTGTAAACTTTAGGCCACAAAACACTAAATAACTTTCGTCTAACACGAACTCGCGTAGGTTAGCATCAACCTAGCTAAAACGCCTCGAGCGGCTGCTCGCAAACTCCTTTCGCTTCC
>CAJRAI020000209.1:0-10005 GCA_907164885.2 Dolomedes plantarius | reverse complement strand
CAAAATTTGTCATTTTACAGTGCTTACACAATTTCATTGAAACAATATATAATGTGCTATAATTAATGAATCCCACAAAATAGACAGATACTATATGCATACATATGGATTCGTTTACTTTTCAGAATTTAATTAAGAGATATGACATAATTATAAATATAAATGTAATAAAATAGATAGCTATACCACTGTACTTAAATACATTTCTCCTCCATTAATAAAAAGAAAAACTTTACTAAGCTTTCCCCACAAGTTTTTTTATTGGATCGGAATAGTTGATTAGTTAAAAAATCAAAATTATCTCTTCTCAAAATAGTGTACATATGTTTATAACTTATGGGTTCTAGTTAATATGAAGGAAATTAAAAGCTTACTCCACTCAGAGTTATTGAAAGAATTCAGTTTGTAATAAAAAGTAAGCAAGTTAAAATTAAATAAATACATCATTAAAAGAACACACCTGTAAAGACATAAAACTATGTAAAAAATAATAGCAATGAAACCGCAGAAATCACATACAATAAGCAAAAACTGTCACTGGGCTGCAATGAAGTAAAAGGAATTCTGAAAAGCATTCAAAAAGTATAAACAATAAAAGAAACTGCAAGAGAGAGAGGTAAAAAAAAGGTAATTTATTTGATCGGAAATTGTTTGATCTGTTTGTGGCTCCTGGCAAGTCACGTTTGCAATAACTAATCATTTTAAGTGTTTCAGTTTAATGTGGCTTGATGTCAGAAATCGAAGTAACATTTTTTGACTTCGCTATGAAACTTTAATGAACATATATAATGTAAAATGTCAAGTCGTGAGAAAACATGCAATGATTTTTGGAAACTCGGATAAAAATCATTTTTCCGCCTTTTATTCCGTGATGATATTGGCATCAGAAAATGTCGGTTTATTCTTGCATTTTAAATTTGAAATGAATTTCGGTTGAAATAAGATTTACTTTCGCGAATTTCGTTTAATTTGATGTACGCGGTGTTCGACAAAATAACAGGAGTGATAGTACTCATAAATGCGAACAATATTCATAATCGACGTATGGCCGCATTCCGATCAGTGTGTCCGTAAAGCGTATAAAGTTCAGTGTTCAAACTGAACTTCCGTCAATGGAAGAAAATGAGGATGAATCAAGTCATAAGTTGCAGAATCCTAATGAGATCAGAGAAAGACCTGCTACTACCTCTCGTCAACACCAGCAGAGAATTTCAGTAAGCATCTGGGCAGGTATCGTTGATGATCGGCTGATGGGACGATATTTCTTGCCAGACCGTCTCACCAGCACATCGTACCGTGTCTGTAGCAAGTGCTTTCTGGTACCTTGCAAGCTCTTCCGCTCACCTCACCTGGGGGGGGGGGCATGTGATTTATGCATGATGGAGCCACATCACACTTTAGCACCACGGCCCGCAACTTCATGAATGCCACATATCCTGGACGGTGGATTGGACGTAGGGGATCTGCGACTTGGCATACATGACCCCCGGACCTAAATCTATTACATTTCTTCTTTTGGGGACACATGGAATCAGCAGAGTACAGGCGACACCTGTGGACTCCATGGAAGATCTCGTTGCGAGAATCGTTGTTGTAGTGGACAAGATTAACACGAAACCAAGAGTGTACAAGAGGCAGCACTACTATTTCATTCGTCGGTGTTAATTATACAACGACATCCTTGGACGCCTTTTTTGAGCAACTATTTTTAGTATCGACTACAATCTGAATGGGTTTGTACCACATGATTTCTTTAATTCTCCTTTTTTTTCCAGGGAAGAAAATTCAACTTGAGCACTGAATTTTATGATTTTCTAACACACTGAGTGGAATGCCGTCCTAGGTTGCATTGCATATATATATATTAGGGTGGCTCTTATTTTTCAACTTTGTTTTTTTTAATGTCTCACCCCCTCAATTTTTTTTAACTGGCTTATAACTAATGCCCCAAAAAAATCGGGTCATTCGTATAATTCTAAGTGGTGCCTCAGAGGCTGTGAATGTCGCCATTTATATAAAAATTACTGCTTTTCCCACAAGTTTAACAGAAAAAAAATGAAATAAGATTTTATGCTCGTTAATAAACTAAATATATCAAATATACACTAAAACATAGTTTTGCATAACCCACCAGCACGTAAGACTCACGATAGGGGGGCACTGTGCAGGCGGCTTCGGCAGTCCTGGTTGACGGGGAAACTGACCACGGCGCTTAGTATTGCGTTGTTTTCCAAACGAAGCGGTAGCACGTGGTTTGTTAAAAATGGCGCTAACGAGTAAACTTTGCAATCATATATATATGATTGAAAGAGAAATGAATAAAATATTAGGTAGCAAATTACCTTCTAACAAACAAGTAATGCAAGTGCTATTTTATAATATGGGATGCGTAAAATTAAGTCTTCGTGAAAGTGCTAGTTTAGTAATTTCTGAAACTGTAATTTTTTGGCAAAACGCACGAATACCATTTAGAGAACTTCAACATTGCATTGTTAAACTGAAAGCCCTATATAATGAATAGAGAATGCTTCAAAAAAGTTCTAAAAGAAAGCAAAAAGAACAAAATTTTAAAGAAAAACTAGAGGACCCATTTGATATTGCTCACTCTAATGCCTTGGAAATTATTACAATAGAAGAAGAATTCAAGCAATATTTATTGCTTGAAAATATTTATTTTTCGAAATCAATTTCATTTGACTCAGCAGGAATAGCAAGGAATAAGGGATATTTGTATATTTATTGTAAAAATATACATAAAAGCTTGGTACATTGCTCCCTTAGCCTGCAAAGCACCTTACCAGGATTGGATGTTTTTAAAAGATCTTTATTTTTACAATGAAATGAAAGAAAAAATATCCCAAGAAACAACAAAAAAAATTTATACACATTTGGGGTATCTTACTGAAGAAATAGAGGCTTTAGCATTTTTTGATGACACAATTCCTGTAGAACAAAAAGTAAAGATGGCCAAAACATTTAAAGAGAAAGAATCAACTACTTATGACTCTAAGCGTTTCCATTTTGATTTAAAGGAAATGGCCGAATTCACACACAAAGAACTACAGAACTTTGTGTCAAAAAGAACATCCAAATTTTTTAAGCGGTTTAAAATATCGTCGTATTATAGCTCGTAGTCCTGCGATCTGGAATGCACTTCCTGATTATCAACAAAGCCTTACAATAGTCAGAAACCTCACACTTGTCAATGATATCACTGAAATAGGTGTGAAGCTTATGGAAGAATATAACAATATTATGACATACGATGAGGAGCAAAAACAATACCTATTGCAAGACGTAAACGAATATCGGACGCATTTTCCATCTTGCTCAAAGCATTCATTATCAAAAAATTATTAAACCTTTTATTATTGAAATTTAATGTTATAAAATTTTGTTTTTATGGTTAAGCAGTTCTAGGCATTATTTCCGATATTTTTACTCACAAATATTTGTTTTAAAATTAAAACAGAATTATTAAAAGTGTTTTTGCGAAAATTTTGGAATTTCACAAATTTATTTCAATTTTCACCCCCCTTATTAAAAATATGTGTTATTATTAAATAAAATTTTCAACATTTTTACCAGTTACTTACTAGCCCAAAAGGAAAAGAAATAGGGGGTGAGACTTATAAAAATATAAAATTTATTTTTTGCCTTTATGCTAAGGGCCACCCTAATATATATATATATATATATATATATATATATATATATATATATATATATATATATATATATATATATATATATAGTCTTCTAAGCTTCTTGAAATCATTGCATACTTCTCAAGGCCTTCCTGACATTTGTATGTGTTCATAAAAGTTTCATAGTGAAGTCAAAAATTTTTACTTCGATTTCTATAATAATTTCACATATACATATTCTATCTATATATACATACACACATCCATATATAATAGGGTGGAGTGAAAAAAAATTCAAATCATTTATTTAAAACGCCTGTATAGGGAAAAGTTAGAAATTATAAAGCCTATTTATAGCACGAAATCTCAGCTAAATCAAATAAAATTTTTGGCTGCCAAACTAACTTTAATGTTCAGCGATTTCGTCTAATTTGTCACAAAACAAAAAAACACAGATTCATAAATTACAGTATTTGAAATTAAAATACCTGTAGCTTAAAGACTATTTTAACAGAACAAAGGACATTTCGAAGAATGGTAACTGGAAATATTGACATTAAAGCAAGCAAAATGCTCGAAAAAATATGACAGCGCAAAGAAATATCAGAAGAAAGAATTCAAAGCTTTCAGGTGCAAGGCGGTGAAGAAAAAACAGTTAATAGAATTTCTTCCATTGTTATGTGACACATTTTGAATTCTTGATGAGTATGGTATGTTATTGAAGGTATGAAGTGTATGTATGAAGGTATATATGAAGGTACACATATATGAAGGTATATATGGTAGATACCTTCTTACACATAAAAATATGTGTTATTATTAAATAAAATTTTCAAAATTACGTAAGATGGTATCATTTTTATGAAGGTATATATGAAGGTATATATGGTATGTATGAAGGTATGTTATCTAAACAATGTGAAACGAAAAACACAATTATAAGTCAAGTTTCTCCTTCAACTTCGTAAATGGGAACTACATTGTCAAATGTAGCACAGGCATGCGACAGAGCTAGTGTATCTTATAGATCAGTAGAAATTCTTATAAATGCAGCTTTAAAAGATATGGAACTAATTACTATACGCGATACTTCTAAAGTAGTTTAATCATACTTCTAAAGTAGTTTAGCAAAATCGGAAGTGAAAGAATTGAAATCCGCAGTGACTGGAAAAGGAAAAAATGAGACGAAACACTATTATTCAGAATATGAGATATACATTGATGGTCGAAAAAACCAGGCATTAATTCTGGATAAAGAAGGAGAGAGGGTAGCTAGACATACCATAGAATAAGATCATGCTGTTCTACTTGCTGTTCTACTAAACAGGATCATGCTGTTCTACTAAACAGGGTCTATATATCTTGGTTAAATGTTGATATTTCTAATTTGCTAGTTGTTGGTTGTGATGGAAGAGTGCTTAATAATAGTTCTAAAAACGTTATCATATGACAACTTGAGCTTTCTATGGGACGTCCTTTGACATAATTTGTTTGCTTGCTACATAGAAATGAATTATCATTAAGTCATCTATTGCAACATTTGGAACGGAAAACCTCTGGACCAAAAGGGTACTGAGGAGAAATTGGAAAAAGTTTAGAATTTTGCGATATATATATATATATATATATATATATATATATATATATATATATATATATCTATAATAAGCTTGAAAAGATAGAAATAAATTCACCTGATGTTTCCCTTAATGAACTTAGTAAATATCAATATTTCTACAAAATGTGTGATGGAATTTCAAAAGTAAATATTTCATTAAGTTTGTCCTGAAAGGATCTGGCAAAAATGAGCCATTCTAGGTAGTTAACAACAGAAAATACAGGAATATATGTTTCATCAAAAAACCCATCGGGAGAACTTGCAAGTTTTAACACAGTATTTTTAGAGTATACGCATGCACATGGTTTGATATTAAAACTCAGTTATCTCTTCCGCATGGGATTTTACAGAAAAATAAAAGGAAAAATCTCTATTTCTGCCTTAAGAATAAAATAGCATAATAGATCGAGCATTTCGGGGAAATTCATATTTTGGTAACCCAAAAAATATTCAGGTGGCAATGTTGGCCTACAGCCGAAAACACGGGAGTGAGTTGAATGTTCGAAGAATTTTAAAATGTAAACAAATAGCTAAAGTAGAACAAAATGTTCTCAAATTTATGATTCGTACGTCAAATGTCCCACCACCCTAATGTGTTTATCTCAATTTATTAGCCTATATGCAGAAAAGTTGCTACCTGTAAGTGTATTACATGTGGGAAATTTGAATTTACTACAGCGTAATTTTTGGTTGCGAATTTGCCACAAAATCTTTATAACATTTTAGGATTTATAAATTTCTCATGTCGCTGTTTGCTTGTTTCCTGTTGGGAGTCACCCCGTGGAGTTGTCTGCATATCGAGTTCCAACACCCTCCCACCCTTTGTCTTGAAACATTTTCCTTAATTGCCTCATAGAACATAGATATATTGACTTTTGGTTTCAAATTGGAGTAATGCAGTTCTAGATGCTCTTATTGATCCTATGAATCCGTCTCCTGCATCGTTGCCATGCACTGCAGCTCATGCTTCAGTAACGAATTTGACTGAAGTTATTAGTTACTGAAGCTTCAGCTGGTGTTATTTTATGGTCTTTCTACCGACCCTCTCCCCTTCCTTGACCAGAATTAGTGCCTGGTCTTTTCGACCGTCAAAGAATATCCCATATTCCGAGGATCAGTGTTTCCCCTCATTTTTTCTTTTCAAGTCACTGCGAGTTTTTATTCTTTCACTTTTAATTTTGGTTACGATCAACTACTTTAGAAGAATCGTGTTTGGTAATTATTCTCATATCTTTTAAAGCTCCATTTATAAGAATTGCTGCAGATCTATCAGAAACGCTAGTTTTGTCGCAAGCCTGTGCTATATTTGGGAGTGTAGTTCCCATTTCCGAAGTTGAAGGAAAATCTTGACTTATAATTGTGTTTTTCATTTCACATATTTTATATTCTGTATCTTTATATTCATCAAGATTTCAAAATGTGTCCCATAACAGAGGAAGAAAGTCTATTAGCTGATTTTTCTTCTCTGACTTGCAATTGATTATTATGACTTCTTTCTGCTGCCTTTTCTTTGTATAAACACATGGAAGCCTCAATTTTTTTTATTTCATTATAAAAGGAATGTAGTTTTTTCCTCTATAGATTCGTTAAATGATCGAGTAAAGGACTGACATTTTTAAAAATTGTTTTCCTTCTAACTTTTGATATAGTTTTTTATTGTTACTCATCATTGTTTTACATCAATGACACTACCTCTCTTTTGCTATTGTAGCCTTCAACAAGTGTTAATATTCGCAAGGTACCGAATTGGGGTATGTATGCATCTTTTGTTTTGTATTAGGATTTTGTGTGCTTGCATGTAAGGTGCGTTGAGCCCATACTGTAAGTTGTGTTTGTCTCTTCATTTTCTTCTTGACTTATTGCTTACTTGGGTGACTCGGGGCTGTGGGATGTCTTTTGGGCTTACCTGCATCCTATTCAGAAAGTTCCCCTTGAGGTAACTGACATGGTTAGGCCCCCTGAAGAAGAGACCTGTCGGTTACCTCTGTTGTTTTATGGTTCAGTTCCGGCACTTATACAGAATCTTGCCGTTGGTGCGTGGATGCCCAAAGTGCTTGATTTCTGTTTGTTTCTTGTCTATATTTGTATTATTTTTATCTATCTCTGTTGGATTATTTATTTGTGTTTTCATTATGGGGATATGAAGCTTCTGCGCTATCCTCTATTGAAAATGTTTTCTTTGCAGGATATGTTTTATGTTAAAGTGATTTAGCAGTCTATGCTTGTTTTTTATTTTTTATTTTTTGTTTATTTCTATTATTTATATTTTACATTTTATATTCGCAAGATACTTATCAAATGTATCAGCTAGCAATGACCTTTTTCAACGTTTAAATTACTATATAACTAAACGCCATGCTTATGTTTAGTTTGGATTGTACAGGTTACATGCTGGTTTGTCTTTTTGACTTAACTAAAGTTTGACAACTCGGAGCTTAATTTATTTTACATTATGCATTGAATCTTATGGTTGAACGTTCATCTACGGTATTTAATGCCTGTTCTTGGGAGGGCAATATATTTTTCACAGAATGCTAAATATCTGTCAAATGTAATTGAAAACTGGACAACTGACAGAATTATCTTTCTCTAACACAAGAAATGAATGCTTCTATCCCAACTGATTTCTTATTTTACATGCATTTTTTTGCTACCACACTTTCTCCTTGGAGGAGTAACGATAATATGGTCGTTTTTATATGCAATAAAAGAAACAAAGACATTACTTTTACTCCATCCGTTTGATCTGTAGAAAAACACGGAAGTACCTCTGCTGAAAGCAGCTTTCTAACGTTAATCCTTTTCAATTTTATTTGAATCAAGAATCTTTATAAAGGCTTTGTAATAAATATATTATCATCTCATGTGGTTTTATCATCTAATTAAAGTGTTCACAAAATATTCTTTTTTCCCCTTGAAGCCTATAATTTAAATTTTTTTTTCTTTCTATGGATTTAAAGTAACTCTTTCAAATTATCGAGTAGGACTTTTGCACATTTTGCCTCGTAATTCCCATTATCTTCTGAGAAAATGAACCCAAAGTCTGTAGTACCTTCAATGGTGTTATAGAAATTTAATTAACTAGAGAAGAAAGAAAAATCCAATCTCATATTTCAAATAAATAATTAGGGACTGGAATGTAGGCCTTTTTGGAGACATCGCTGTGACTTTAATAAGAAAATATTGCTCAATACATAAAAGTAATTTCATGAATTAGCCCATTTCATATAATCCACATTAGTGTAATTAAACTTTAAGAATTTTCCAATCCCGGGGTTTGAAGTTTTCATAACTTTAATGGGAAATATATTTTTTTTATTTAAGAGTGTACGAAAAATTATTTTATCGTTATATACTTCTTTTTCCTGCAAGTGTTTGCGTAGTAAACGGAAAAAACTTAGTAAGGAAAGATAAGCGGACTTAGAGTTAAAGGAAACATTTTTATTTATTTTACAATGTAGGGATGGTTATAAATTTACTTAAATATTTCAAATTTTATATAATATTTTTTTTTTAATATTCACAATGCAGGAGTACAGTCTTTTTTTAACTTATAGCAAATTCAAATTTTAAGCATAAATTTAATACGTAAGATTTTAAAATAAAGAAATGAAACGTCAATATATCCCCGATATTTTATCAACCTATTCAGTTTCACAACTACCTTTCCTGAATAACTGCCAAGTAACTTGTGTGCTCATCCCTCTCACCTCTATAAAATTTGCATAAAAAATCATTTTAATAGCATAACGATTTTTTTAAATAGATTTTTCAAAGTGTTATTTTTATTTTATATTTTCAATGTAGGAATAGTGCAGGAAATCATATATTCTTACTTAAAATTAGCTTACTTAAAATTAATTTATTCTCAAATGTAAATTTTCTCTTTAAGTTTTTTCGAAGTTAATAAATTAAAAGTATCGGAGTACTCTCTGTATTTTCGCAACCTGAACAGTATTTATTAACGGTTTTCGATTCACCATATCCTTTTCTAACAACCAAGTAACATGCAACCGCCTCTCTACGATTTTTGTATAGAAAAGCCATTATGATAAACTAAAAAAAAGTATTTTAAATTAGATTTATAGGATTATAATTTTTTATATTTACTGTATTGATATTTATTAGGAAATATATTTTTCTTAGCGTTCTAAAAACTAAATTAATATCCAGATATAAATTATTTAAGAGTTTTCGAAGGCAAAAAGGAAAAAAATAATGAACCTTTTTTTATGTACAGTCACTCTAAAATAACATTTATCAACATTTCTCGATTTTTTACTTATTTTCCATTAACTAACTAACCCTTTGACATCTTTGCACGAAAATATATTTTTGAAAACGTAGTAAATATTAAGAGTCTTTTCAGATTAAGATTTTACAGAATGCTTCATTTATCTAACATTTAATGTAACAATTTTTTCCTTGCATTTGGAAACAGGGTTCAAGAGTCATGGCCGGTTGATTAGCAAAATCACATATCGCTCACTTCTTTCAACAACGTCATATCTCAAAAACGATTTTTAGCTATGTCTGTTTTCAGAATGCTCTGAAAGAGTAGTATATCCCTGCAAGATTGCCATATATCACCGCTCAATATTTAGCCGCTAGAGAACAGAATTAATATTTATTTTTAATACAATTTTTTCTACTTTTAAACTTTAAAATCACTCTCCTGAAAAATAACATTTTTTTAGATATAACGCTGTAGAAAGAAGTGAGCGATATGTTAGTTTTTCC
>CAJRAI020000208.1:0-19984 GCA_907164885.2 Dolomedes plantarius | reverse complement strand
TTGTAGCGGAAAATAAGGAACAAATTGTTTATGAATTCATTGGATTTATTCTATGTTAAATATAGTGGTCTTAATTACTGAAACATTTTATATCATGAGAAATTATACGTCATTATTGTACAGGGAGTTTCTATTCGAAGCATGCATTTTTATTGAGTTAAAAGGAAATAAAATTTGTTTTCTTATCATTATTCTAGTATTTGATTGATTGGTTGATATATGAGATACTAGTGTTATGCCCTCTTTATGGACTACAGAAGAATACCACGAACTTTGTTACATAAAAAATCAGTTTGCTTCCGGCGATAGCCAGGTTTAATCAAATACCTCATCTTCTCTGAAGTTTATCTCTACAACCCATTCACATTTTATCTGTCAGTCAGGCAGCAGGTCTTCTTTTTTTCATAAAGCCCTGTTCCAGTCTACGGAAATACATTGAAAGACCTATCTCAGTTAATTTAAACTGTGGATTACGAACTGTGGCGAACGGTATATGTGACGGGATATTTGTTTATCGTACACAGCTACAGTAAAGCTTATGTGATAAATCACTCTGTTTAAGACAGTCCTCAGTTAAAAGGAGTACTAACAGAACATTGAGTGTTTGGAATTACTCATATATTAAAATGCGTTGATAACGTTAATTTTGGGTCCACGAACAAGAAACGTGTCCTCCTGACTTTATTTCCGGCACCCTTTTCAAGAGATTGAACTCTCATTTTTTATGCGTGTCATCTTATATCATGGATCTTAGGTAAAGATGATTCCTTTAGAAAAAGTGGAAATTCCTCTTATTTCAGCTTAAGAAAAAACAGAAAACTGGTTATAATAAAATAAATAAAAATAAAGTAAAATAATATATATATATATATATATATATATATATATATATATATATATATATATATATATATATATATATATATATATATATATATATATGTATGTATGTATATATATATATATATATATATATATATATATATATATATATATATATATATATATATATGTATATATATATATATATATATATATATGTATATATATATATATATATATATATATATATATATATATATATATATATATATATATATGTATATATATATATATATATATATATATATATATATATATATATATATATATATAATATTAAAAACTAGTAATTTCTTAATTCAACAATCTTAACATTTAAAAACTATTAATTCCTCACTTTACTATTCCAAATTACAAACCCTTTTTTAATTCCTTGAAATAGGTAATTTCCCTTGGGCATTCGTGTTAAAATCCAAGAGATATTCTAAATTTTAGCATTGTCATCCCAGTAAAACTTATATAGAAATCCCATAGTAATAGCCTTTGTAACCCCAGGCAATATTATTAAAGATGGCTGACTTTTTACCGAAATTAAGCTCGACGCGGCGTGGCTACCGAATTAGATCAGATCAGAGCATCAACAAATAACTTTTATCCAATCAAAATGTAAGTCACACCTCTGTGTCACGTGATGGAATGACTTTATAAAACTATCTGGTGTCTAAAATTAGACACACTCTGTAAGAATCGGTCTGTCATATAATCCCGGGCGGACGACTTGGAAAACTTAATAAAATGCTTTAGATTCAATTACGTATCTGTGGTTCCTGTGTCTGCGTTGGGAGTCTTTGCGGGAAAATGCTCGGTTTGTCATCATGTGTATCGGCGACGTCATCCACTCTGGCCTGTTATTTGTTCCTCCATGTCGCCGATGTTACAAGAAAGTCGGCAGGATTCGAACCTACGCGGGAAGATCCCAATGGATTTCCAGGCCAGAAGTACGGTTGCTGTTTGCGGTCTTCGGTCAGGAGAAAAGTTATTTCACGCTGTGGGCTTTATGTGTCAAGGTCGTGGTCTCCTCTTTCCCCGTCATTCCGTCGTAGTATGTGTGTGCCATCGAAGATTTTGCGCATCTTTTTTTTTTTCCACAAGTTGTGTAGCTGCTTTTGCTTCTGACTTCAACTTCGAGTGAATCTTTGCGATTGTGTTCTCCAGTGCTCCGTGTGATAAATTCTTCACGATTGTCGTCAGGAAATAATCCCCACCATTTGAAATATCATCGATATGTTCTTGTGTGTGAATTTAATTAAGCCGGTATGCAAGCCCTAGCGCTGTACCGTGAATAAATAATAATAAAATTTGTGCAACCGAGAATTTTACAGTAACAAGACAAGCATCACATGACCAGGTTGTATGTCTCCCATCATAAACTTTTTAAAATTGTGTAGCAAACTATGATTATATGATATTATATTCTTGTTTTAAATTGAAATATAATTGTGATATTGTGTTAAACTTATAAGATGGAAGATAAATCTATAAAGACAGAATTTCAGGGGGAAGATAAAATTGAGACAGAAGGCAAGGACGATTTTCAACTTGAATATGTAGAGAGGGAATTCAGGGATTTTATTCCTTTTGACCCAGAGGGGGGGATGAAATTACAAAAATGGCTTGCCTATATTGAGCAGAAATTTTCCCAAGCAAATGTTCCAAATGAACAAAAAATAAAAAGTATTTCAAAATTTCTCAGGGGAAAGGCTCTAACAGTTTTTGTAAATAATTGCCTAGACATCCAAGATTGGACAGAATTAAAAGACACTTTGCAAGAATTATTCTTTGAGGCAGATAGCGTGGAATTCTCTGAATTTTCCAATTTGAAATTTGAATATAATGATGACTTAACTAAATATTTTCATAAAAAAATTGATGTAGGAAAGAGATTGGGGTTATCACAGAAATTAATACTAGAAGGCCTAACACAAGGCCTAAATGCTCAAATGAGAATGACCATAGCTGCAAATCCTCCTCAAACCACAACAGAATGGATAGAATTGGCTAATAAGCTAAACAAAATAAATAATGAAGAAAACAAAACTAATCAAGGGGATCGGGATAACTTTTTTAACACTAGATTTGAAAATAGGAACCAATTACGACAGAATTATTACAACCAACCTCAAGTTAGGATGAATTATAGCCCACCTTACCAATTTAGACAAAATTACTCTTCCCAGCCTCAATTTAGACCTAATAATAATCAACAAACTCAGTTTAGACCTAATTATAGTCAGCAGCAACAAGTCAGACAATGGCAACCCAGAGATCAAAGGTTGAATAGAAATTTTGCACCCAATCCCAATAACCAAATTAATCACCACCAACAATATGCAGACTTACCATCTAGACCCTGTCGAAAATGTTCTAACTTTGGCATAAGTAATGCTTATCATTGGGAACAAACGTGCTCTATTAATGAGAGATTTGATAAGATGTCGGTGTTAGACAATAAACATCATTATGAGGAACCTGAATTTGAAAGAGATCAGGCGCCAGAATGACAATTACTGTCATTGAGGGGAAACATTATCAGAAATAATAGGGTTGACAAAACAAAAAGACTATATGAAAATGAGAAACAGGATTTTTTAAATTGTGTGATTGACACTGCTTCGACTATTAGTCTGATGTCACAAAAACTGGTCAAGCAATGTCAACTGAAATGCTATTCAAGCTCTCCAATTAAGGTCAGGCAAGCTGAGGGTGAAATCTTAATTACAACTAAATGTGTATTAACTTTGAGAATAGGGAAAATAATTAGAAACATTTCTGCATATGTTTTGGACAATGACTTGCCTTATCTTATTCTGGGACTTCCTGAGTGTAAAGAGTTTAAATTAGTAATTGATTGTAACCAATTGTGTGTGTATCAAAATAGAATTGCTTTGAAAATGGTTAATATTTGTGATATAAGTAAAATTTCATTACACCTACAAAATAAATGTGATAATAAGCATGTGGATAATAATAGTAATGGTCATGAAATTGAAGTTTCTGATATGTTTAACCCTTATGAAGAAAATTTGCAGAAAGAAAATGATATTTTCTGTATTGATTATGATGTAAATGACAATTTTAATGAAAGCTCTGGTGAAATCAAAGCAGAAAGTAATCCAAATTATGAAAATGTTGACATTAATGATCAAATCAAAAATTTAGATGTTGATAGGGAATTAAAGAATTTATTGCACAAAAATAATAGACTGTTTTCAACTAACAAATATGACATAGGCAAAATAAGGATGGAACCCCAAAGAATAATCCTAAATTCTGATTTACCAGTGAGTCTAAGAGCATACAGGACTTCGCCAACTGAGGAAAAAGAGATCAGGACCCAAATTAAAAATTTGTTAGAAGCAGGAATCATAAAAGAATCACATAGTTCATACTCAAGTCCTGTGACTTTGGCAAGAAAGCGAAATGAGGGAAAAACGAGACTTTGTATTGATTTCAGAAAACTAAATTTAATTACTAAAACAGATGCAGAACCCTTACCCAGAATTGATGATATTCTAGATAAATTAAGCAGAGCTAATTACTTTTCAACTTTAGACCTTACCTCAGGGTATTGGCATGTACCCGTCCACCCAAAAGATACTGAGAAATTGGCATTTGCCACTACTTTTGGCTTATACGAATGGCTAAGACTCCCATTTGGCTTAAAGAACGCCCCTGCAATATTCAATAGGACTATCAGGAGAATTTTGGATAAATATAAAGTTAACTTTGCATGCCACTATTTCGATGATATTATAATTTTTTCAGACTCCAAAGAACAACACCTTGAACATTTAGAGATACTATTTAACATTTTCAAAAAAGAGAATATCAAGTTAAAATTAACTAAATGTACTTTTCTGCAACAACAAATTAATTTTCTTGGATATAATGTAACAAATGGGAAAATTGCCCCCGACAACATTAACATTGAAAAGATAAAGTGTTTGAAACCACCAACTAATGTAAAAGAACTCCAAAGATTCTTGGGCACAATAAATGTGTATAATAAGTTTATTCCAAAATATGCAAAAGTAAGACAGCCATTAAATACATTATTGAAAAAGGGAGTAAAATGGGGATGGTCAGACAAGTGCCAAGAAGCTTTTGAGGATCTTAAGAATTTATTGATTTGTAAACCAATATTGCAATTGTATGATGTAAACAAAGACTGTCATTTATTTGTGGATGCTAGTAAACAACAGGTTGGAGCTGTTTTAAAACAGCCAGGTGAAGATGGGGTGTTGCATCCCATAGCATATCACTCTCGTGTATTAAAGGACTATGAGGCAAATTATTCTATTACTGAACTTGAGTGTTTGGCAATTGTGGACAGTTTAGACAGGTATTATCATTATCTCCACGGGAAAAAGTTCACAATTCACACAGACCATGCTGCCTTAGTTTGGCTTAAAAATGTGAAAAATCTTCGAGGTCGACTCTTTCGCTGGTCATTAAAACTAAGTATGTTCGACTATGAAATTAAATACCAGAAGGGAACTGCAAATATTGAAGCTGACATGCTTTCAAGGAACCCTATTCTAGAACCTAAAACCCAAATAAATCATTTAATTGAACTAAGAAAAATTGTAGAATTTCAAAATAAAGACAATGTACAGGGACTTAAATATAAAAAACTAAATGATGTAATCTACATGAGAAAGAAAGGATTTTTAAAAATTGTAGTACCATTTTCATTGAGGTTAGAAGTTTTAAAAAGAGCCCACGAGGATTATGGACACCCTGGAATAAATAAAACAATGCAATTACTCACACCCCAATATTATTGGCCCAAAATCAATGAGGACATTAGTAATTATGTTAAACATTGCCATACTTGTCAATTAAACAAAAAGAAAAGACAGAAAAGGTTTGGATTGCTGCAAGAAGTACCTCCGACAGACCAACCCTTTGAGTGCTTAAGTTTAGACACAGTAGGCGGATTTAATTACTATAATTCCACAAAGAAATATTTACATTTGATAATTGACCATGCAACGCGTTATATTTGGGCTTTTCCATCAAAAAGCGTAACTACTGAAACTTATACAAATTGCTTAAAACAAATATTCCAAATTCAAACACCAAAAAAATTGCTAACCGACAGAAATGCAGCTTTTACATGTTCAAAGTTTAGAAGATTTTTAGAGCATAACAATGTGCAACAATTACTTACCTCGAGTCATCATCCACAAACGAACGGAAAGGTAGAGAGGGTAAATCAAACAATAATTACTAGATTAAGATGCAAAGTACATAACTCAACAAGCAAAATTCCTTGGACAAACCTATTAAATGAAGTAATTAATGAATACAATCATACGCCTCATTCAGTCACCCAAATGACCCCAGCTTACCTACTTTTTGGAATATTACCTTATGAACCTCATGTTAAAAAACAAGATTTTTATCCTCAGGTGGATGAGGCGAGAAAATTAGCTAAAGAAAGGACAATTAATTACCATAATAGGAATAAAGTAAAATATGATGCACGTTTTGTAGAATCTAAATTTAATGTTGGAGATTTAGTGTTATTCGAAGAATTTCACTACCCTAATACTAGAAAATTAAGCTCACCCTATTCTGGACCTTACACTATTCTAAAACAAATGTCAAAAGTTAATTATGAAATTGATAGACCAAACTTTCACACTAAACGAGATTCTGAAATTGTCCATGCTTGCAGATTAAGATATTATAATGCACCAGAGAACTTAAAACTGCACCACGAATAATGACAAACTTTAGATCCATTTTTCTTTCTTTTCTATGTGATGCTTAACATCATTATATTTTTTTTAAATTGATATAATTAATTTAAAAAAAAAAAAAAAAAAAAACTGTCTAACTTAAACTTTCTTCTTAAGAATACTATTATATGTGAATTTTTTTTTGGATCTCAATTTAAACACCGACTATGACAACTCTACTTCTTTAACCTTTCAGTAAATTTCCTACTTCTTGAAAAACACTTTCCTATCACCCAACTCTACAAGCGCGTTGGATGTCGTCCCAACTGTTTAAGATCTTATTAATTTTTTTTTACTATTAGTTTTTACTTCAACAACTCAGTCACTTAAAGTGCTGAAGATCATATGCTTGAGTAATGACTAAAACAGGGCTGGGATGGCCACTCCTTTTGTCCTCCCATTTCTATATATTATACTCCCACAGGTATGACAACTGCACCTTTTCCTTTTTCTCCATCTGTGTACTATGCAAGATGCTGTTTTCCAACGCAGTCATATTCTGTCGGAGATTTACGGTTAGTCCACTGTACGGCTAAAAGACTCTTCCTCCTTATTAGTCAGAGAACAATATGGAGAAAGAAAACCCACTTGTTACACAAACATAAACACAACCCTCACTGCTTAGAGGTAGAATTAAAAAATTTGAAACTAAGAGTTTGGGTAACACACATACAACAAGGTACCTTCAACACAAAAAATTGGATATCCACGTAGAATTAAAATAAGTGTACACAAATGAATAGTAAATAGATAATTTGAAAATAAAATGAAAAGTATTGAGAATAAATAAAGTTAGAATAAATATGAATAAGTATAATTAAAGAATATTGAATAGAATTTTGGAATGAATAAATATTGTCGAAATAAAATGAATATAAGAAATGATGAAATGAGAATAAGAAATATAAGTGATATTGAAAAGAGATTTTTTTTTTGTTGATAATAAGTAATATTGAAATAAAGGAGATAATGGATATTAAGAAAAAATAATGAGATAAATAAAGATACGAAAACTAGATAATGAGTGATATGTTTTGTAATTTTTATATACAATTGATATATTTGAAGTGTGATTTTATTAAATCTTGTGATTTTTATTGAAAGTGTGATTTTTATTATAAACTGTGATTCTTATTATATAACTGAAGAACTATTTTTCTTGATATGTAAACAAACCAAAATAATGTTATGTTTTATGTATTCTACATTGGTGAAGCAAAAATAGGAAACAGCAACACAAAGACTGTGATTTTTTAATTGGTGTATTTTCCTCAACATACTAATGACTGTGAAAGGACTAAAAATGTTGCACAGATAAATCATTACAAGATAAGTTAATAAAATTTTTTTTTGGACTCACTCCATAGTAGTGAACGTTGAGGAAGAATTTTTGAATTTTTCATCCTGTTATCAAAGTCAACTTCATTTACTTAATTTTTGTTTGTTTTTGATATTTTTATTACTATGTTTTGTTGTTTTGTATTATTCAAATCGAGATGATAGTAGATATTGTATTAAATGTATGTTTATAGTGAAAATTTTTGGTAGTTTACAAATTTTTGGTTATGTTAATTGATTTTTTTTTGAGATTTTGTTGTGTGGGGAGACGTCCCTATTCAACAGGTTTCAAATACATACTTATGTAGAATCTTCAATTTAATATTATGTGTCCTTCTTTTTAGTGATTTTATATATATTTTTCAGTAAATTTGATAATGTTGCTATGTCAGCTCATCACGTGATCTTTAAAAATGTTTTTCTTGCAATTTAACTTTAATTGAACTTGATACGTTAACTTATTCCAAATTTTTTAATGCCCATTCTTCTCACTCATCTGAGTGAGTCTGCCCTCCATTGCAGGCATTGTAGGTCAGCCTCTTCTCGGACGGGGGGGATATTCTATAATATTAAAAACTAGTAATTTCTTAATTCAACAATCTTAACATTTAAAAACTATTAATTCCTCACTTTACTATTCCAAATTACAAACCCTTTTTTAATTCCTTGAAATAGGTAATTTCCCTTGGGCATTCGTGTTAAAATCCAAGAGATATTCTAAATTTTAGCATTGTCATCCCAGTAAAACTTATATAGAAATTCCATAGTAATAGCCTTTGTAACCCCAGGCAATATTATTAAAGATGGCTGACTTTTTACCGAAATTAAGCTCGACGCGGCGTGGCTACCGAATTAGATCAGATCAGAGCATCAACAAATAACATTTATCCAATCAAAATGTAAGTCACACCTCTGTGTCACGTGATGGAATGACTTTATAAAACTATCTGGTGTCTAAAATTAGACACACTCTGTAAGAATCGGTCTGTCATATAATCCCGGGCGGACGACTTGGAAAACTTAATAAAATGCTTTAGATTCAATTACGTATCTGTGGTTCCTGTGTCTGCGTTGGGAGTCTTTGCGGGAAAATGCTCGGTTTGTCATCATGTGTATCGGCGACGTCATCCACTCTGGCCTGTTATTTGTTCCTCCATGTCGCCGATGTTACATATATATATATATATATATATATATATATATATATATATATGTATGTGTATATATATATGTATGTATATATATATATATATATATGTATGTATATATATATATATATGTATGTATATATATATATATATATATATATATGTATATATATATATATATATATATATATATATATATATATATATATATATATATATATATATATGTATATATATATATATATATATATGTATATATATATATATATATATATATATATATATATATATATATATGTATGTATATATATATATATGTATGTATATATATATATATGTATGTATATATATATGTATGTATATATATATATATATATATATGTATGTATATATATATATATATATGTATGTATATATATATGTATATATATATATATATATATATATATATATATATATGTATATATATATATATATATGTATATATATATATATATGTATATATATATATATATATATATATGTATATATATATATATATGTATATATATATATATATATATATATATGTATATATATATATATATATGTATATATATATATATATATATATATATATATGTATGTATATATATATATATATATATATATATATATATATATATATATATATATATATATATATATATATATATATATATATATATATGCAATATAACCATTACATCAAGTCCTTAAAATACAAACTGAAAAGGAAAACTAGCTCATATTTACATGGCTGGAGCTAGACTAAGCCTGGAAGGAATAAAATTTTGATACAGTCTGGCCGAATCATTTATTAGAGCGACAAAAGTACATCCGTCCATTTCAGAAGACAGCTCTGAAGCGAATATCCTCTTTCAACCTTACGCGAGAGAGGCGAGGTACATGTGGCTATTATTTTGTAGGGTCAGCAAATATTGGGGCTCGCGATGTGAACCCTCTCCTTTCTCTAGACGTATACACGTGTAGAAATGCACAAGCATGTGATTCATGGGAAGTTCTGTTGCTAAAGGTTTTAAAGCGATAAAGTAATGTTAATGGGGATTGGATTTAGGAAAGGGAATTTAAATGCTAGAACATACACACACGAACATACACACGCACACACACACACACACACACACACACACACACACACACATATCATATATATATATATATATATATATATATATATATATATATATATATATATATATATATATATATATATACAGTCAAACCCCGCTATAATGAACTTCAAGGGGACCGAAGATTTTATTCGCTATATATCCGAACCGTTAAGAAAAATGCAAGAGTTCCCAAAATGTATAACTCATTAGTGATCATGATGTATGACCCATTTGTCATTCATGATCAGTAATGAATTAAATCGACTAAAATCGATTACATTAAACTGATATAATACAAATTAAATTGCGTACAATCGTAAAACGACGGGACCAATATTTCGTTCGTTATATCCGTGAGTTCGTTATATACCGGGTTCGCTATAACGGGGTTCGACTGTATATATATATATATATATATATATATATATATATATATATATATATATATAAAATAAAGTAAAATAAAAAAATGAAAAAACAAAATTTTAGTTCGAGTTTTTAAATATGCACTAAGGCGTTATCGATTAGATTCGTTAGTGTTTCATCCTCAGTGAAACGTCACAAGGGCTTTCTCAAATTACTTGTTTTCTTAGACGTTTTGGGGGATCAGAAACAGACTGAAACACTAATCTGTCGAATGAATAACAATATCACCTTACTGCTGAAAAGCGGGTAAAAATGTGAAAAGGAGATACATTGTCCAGAAGGTATTTAAATAGCTAGCAAGTAGTTTTCCTTACTTTAACACCTCCAAGATGTTCGTTCATATTTCCTTCAAATGAAAGTTTGATAAAATGTGACACTGGGAGTCCAAATCAATAGCTATGATAAGGGTTTTATTTTAAATATTCATCTTGAAATTTGGATCCCTGGATAAAATTTTAATGCACTTAAACAAGTAATCAACAAAAATTTCTTCATAATTTCCAAATTTCCTTTTCAGTTGGTTCCCATTGGATGCATTCAATTCACATATTCTTAATCTTCTTATGTCCAATGGTCCACTTTATTAAGAATTTGCTATTTTATCAAGCATTTTCCTGTAATGCGTGAACATTATTTTGCATTTGCGTAATATATATCTTCACATCTACGTCCACGCCATTCCCTCATATATATGTGTCTATGTTTGTAAGTGTCGCAGACTAACATACATCACATTAAATTATGTGTCATAGATTCTTCGCCTTTGACTGTAAGCGTTCCATTTATCTATATCAAATGGATTAAGTGGAGTGAATCTTTGCGTTATGATCCATTGAACATGATGTATGAATAATGCTTGCCGAGTGACAGAAATATCAATATATTAAGTGCAGTAATAAAACCGGTGCGATGCATATACGCCGATGCGTGGTAAACATTCGAGTGGCTCGTTATTTTATATACGACTTGCAGGGGTTAGAGATAAAAGTCTGAATGCATAATACATAGAAGTTGTATAATTTTTAGTGAATGCCTAAATTTATTCTGGATTACTTTCTTGATTTATTTGATGATATTTTCTTATTTTAATTGTAGGTACAGATTTTGAATAGTAAAATATTGTTAACAGTTTGTAAGGCACGTAAAATTATTTCATATTTTTATGAAACAAGCACAGTCGAACCTCCATATATCGAACTTCCCCATATCGAAATTTTCTAAGTATCGAACTCTTAGCAAATCTTCATGTTCATTACATAGAAAAACTGTTTCTATATATCGAAAAAATCTCTATATATCGAAAATTTTTTTCAAGGCATATTGAGATATTTTATTGCACTTTAACATAAAATCTCCCAATTTTTGGCGTTTGAAACAATACGTCGTGGACTTCAATTCGTGGAAAATGTCCCTGATGTAGTTTTTAGTGGACTGAATAAATACATACATTTCTTTGATGAACTTTCCGCAAAACTGGCTGTTCAGTAAGATATTCGTAGTTTTTTTTAAAAGGATGTAACTGTGATCATTGTAACCATTGTCTCTATTATTGTTTTTTTAAAAGGTATGTAGTACTCAATAAATCTTTCATATTAATTCATTTTTTAGTTATTAACTTTCATTTAATGTGATTCGCATATAAATTAGAAATGGAATTTCGTATACGAAAATTCGATTTAATTTTAATGTTTTAGGAGAATCATGATAAAACTAAGATAAATTTTTTATATCGAAATTTCTATATATCGAATTTTTTCCCGGCAATTTGCTACTTCGATATATGGAGGTTCGACTGTAGTTAAATACCCGTGCTTCACGACTGAATATATTAGTGCTATCATTTACATAGTTTGGCTTAAATTGACTTTAATAATAATGTGTTGACATTACTCATTTGAGTTCACCATATAATTTAGCGACCATAATCAGACATTAAATACGGGTTTTTGATTTTTATTTATTTTAAGGATTTAAGCCCCCATTTTAACCTTCTTTAACCCTTCAGCGGGCGCGCCCGTGTACAGAGTGCAACATTTTCATAATTTTGAATGGTTTGTTTTTACATGTAAGCTTTGGATGTTCTAAGAAGTTTCTATTTATAGCTGCACCCTTTCTAATGCAGGTATGATTTTCTGACCTTTGTATTCATTTCCATTCATTTTTAATCGTGATTCCAACAGAGGATACTTCTATTTGTTGCACCCTGTGCACAGCTACGCATGGTCATGTAAGAAAATATTCCTTATTTTATTTTTGGATATTTCGCTAAAATAATTCTAATTTGTTCTTCTATGGTTATAAATTTGGAAAAGCTAATCAAATGAATGTCCCAATGAAGTTTTAAATACCTAATAATTAATAATAATTTTGTTCCCAATGTTAAAAGTAATTTTACTTTTCGTAGCATAGGAACATAGTGTTCCTATGCTACGAAAAAAATAAGGGAGTCATAGTTTTGTCGACAATGCATGATGATGCAACAGTGGATGACGATTCTGGTGAACCAGCGATTATACTGGATTACAATACGACAAAAGCAGGAGTTGATGTAGTGAATCCAATGTGCAGCTATTATACGGTATCCCGCATATCCCAAAGATGGACTCTCTCGTTTTTTTGGCTTTTGGACATAATAGTTATCAATTCGAAAGTTGTCCTTAGATACAATAAACCGGACAGTTTTGAAAGAAGGCGATTGTATCCGCATTCTTTGGCTTTAGAACTTCTCGAAAGCCACTTGAAGTCCCGGGCAAATATTCTATTTCTTCCTCCAGACATAACTGGATTCTTACTAAAATATAAAGTGGAAACTTCCCGAGAAGCAGAAACAGAGGTGTCGGTAAAAAAAGAGGAAAGTATAATATATATGCGGACGGCAAAATAATGTAACTACCACGATAAAGTGCGATAAATGCAATAGTTTTTCATGCAAGGCGCATTGGAAAGTTCGTACTATATGTTTGCGATGTGAAGAAATTGAAGCAAAATGAAGAGAATGGAATAAATTATTTGTGTTTTAAAAATAAATTTTAAGTTTTTATGAAATTTTCTTATTATTCATTTTTGGCTTTTAATTATAAATAATCTCAATATTATCAACATTTTATATCTTGTCATAAAACGCAGAAATATTATTTCCAATTTGAAAAAAAAAGTTAATTAGGAAAGGAATTATCAAGGTTTAAAGACATGTTGCACTTTGCGTAATGCGCGCCTGGTGGTGTTACAAAAATTGGCGCGCCCGCTGAAGGGTTAAGGTTGAATTTTCTTAACCCCTTAACGATCACATAATTTTCAAGAAAACGGTAATAAAAGTGCCTATTTTTTCCGGAGGATTCCATTTATTTCTTGATCTACCACATCTAGTTACAAAAAAACCCATCCCCAGTGTTACGGTTCAAAAGCGCCGCAACATTAGGCACGGATGAAGGAATCAATTAAAAAATGATCGAGTTAAGAGAAGCAGTGACGAGTGATAAATAAGCGAGGGACGTGGACATGGTTTAGAAAAGAAACAGGATGTTTAAGTGCCATTAAGGATGAAAAAGAAACCGCCGAAGGAAATTTACGTGGGGTATGCTTAGACCAGATGCAGATGTGAAAAATATAGGAAGAGAGGAAAGCACACTAACGAGGAAATGCATTGAATAGTGATGGTGTGGGCTAAGTGGTGAAAATCGGAAACAGATGATATTCGAGAAGATGGGAATATGGCCGTGGGAATAATGATGATGGGAGGTGAGTGGCCCCACCTACGAGAAGGCGGAGAAAAAGAAGATTCTGGAAAGAAATGAGTAGCCCAATAGAATAGGAATAAGATATCTCTGACCAATAAGAAAACGAAGGAATGAGCAGATCAGATGGTGCGGGGATCCTAAAAAGTTATTACGACCGAGGAGCAGCAAGGACGAACACCTAGACCGTAGTTAAAAGCATGAGCCGACGAATTAATTTAGAATGAGAAAGCTTGAATTGAAATTTAGCCAGCGTATGATAAATTAATATAGCTTGACGCTTTATTTGCACCGATGTCCCAAAGCGTAAATACTAGGCAGTGACTAACATCGAGATTAACCAGATTCTATGAAAGAATAGAGCCGGCTGACCACGTGGAAGCAGAGTGCCACATCCCGAGAATCGAATTGCCTGAGCAGTATGACCTACCGTATGCTACAAGCTGAAGTTACGGACCCTGAAAGAGTGCCGCAACCATAGACGGGTTTGAAAGGAGGGTCCCAAGGCTACGCGAGCGCATTTAATGGACTGCAGACGAGTTTATCAAAGGAGGGCGAATTGAAAGACCTATCCCCGACAGTGCCAGCGCATTTAAGTGACTTCATGAGAGTTCATCAATGGAGGTATGTGTCGTTTGTGCTCCGTATTGATCACTTGTTTTAAACGTGTGCCATCGCGATTTCTCATTCATACACTACATATTCCGAATGTATATACTATAGATCTTTCTATTAGAAATTGAGATAACGTTGAAATATGATGTTATTATGAATTGATGAACGGGTTATAAGATCCATTAAATGAGAAAATATTGTAGTAAAGGTATAATAATTGATAAGAAATTACTAGTGATAATTGTATTGTAGGAAGTAAAATAAGAAAGGTTATAATGATATTGAATGAAACTGTAAATGAAGAGATTAGTTGTGATAACATAATGTATTAATAAATGTATCCGTTATTATATCAATCGGATAATCTGTCATTCTTCAAAAAACACAACGCAATACTTAATTCTACATATGTAAATCATATCATTGGGTATCATAATTAATAACCCCAATCACCCATTATACCCAGTTACATTATAATAGTCTGGTGCTGCTATCTGGAATGTAAAATAAGAAATGAAAATTTTGCAGGGTAAATGAAATGGATTGTTTTAATCTTTTTGGTGCGTTAGTTTTAAACACACCAGCCCGGAAATAGCACGGGCACGAGAAATAGAATGCAAAAACCTCACCCCGTAAATTTGACGGGAGGGAGAAATAAGGGGTTAAAAGCCTCTTAGTATCTAGGGTCTAAGAAGAACTACTACTGGGCAAAAGTTCAGGTTTCTAGAACTTATGGTTCCAGAGATACAGAAATCAGTCAGTCAGTGTTTCATTTTGGCATTTAAAACCCCTTTGAAACCCCTAAATGTGGAATTTTTGAAAAACATTTCTTAGTTAGCACCTAGGGCCTAAGAAGAAACACCATGCAAAATTGCAGCGTCTTAGGCCTTATGCTTCCACGGATACAGTTATCAGTGTGTGAGTTGTACTCAGCTTTAATATATGTAGATTATAATCTAGATATATTAAAGCCGAACACATAATATAATACATAATTATGTATATTATGTAAGATATCAAAGAAAAATATATTTATAACACCTTTTTAATGTTTTCATTGAAAAAGTATTATTTTAATCTTACTGAAATGATAAATTGCATGGAAATGTCCTAGAAACTGCGATTGCTAATAGAAATACCAAAAGCTATAGGTATTTTTCCAGAAGTCATTATTAAAGGGTGACTGCATGATCATGAACCTTTAAACTAGTGGCTCCCGACCTGTGGTCCGCGAGAGCCTTAGGAGTGGTCCGGCGCCACAAATAAAAAAGTTGCCAAATAAATGGGGATTTTGAAAGCAATGTTCACTGAACTAGATGGACCGAATATATTCAATGACTATCAAGTGTTGAATTACAATTTCTTAAAAGTTTAACATAATTATTTTATTATTAGAATATGATAAATTAAAATGTGAGTACGTTAATGCTGTATCTCTTTTGCCTGAGGATATTCTATACCCCTCATAACCCCGGAAGGTTTCCCCCCTTAAGTCATTGGGTGGTGGTGGTGGTCCGCACATGGTTCATTTTCTGGCTTAGTGGTCGGCAGACTTCTATGGGTTGGAAACCACTGCTTTAAACAGTATCAGGATGTAAAAATAGTAAAAATAGGTTAGAGAAGCAATATACATTCTAATGAATGTCTAAAATTATTCCGGTTATTACCTCCAGCATGATTGTAGAATCTTATACTCAAAGGTACTATTATAACATTGAAACTCGTTTACGACTGGCAGGTGGGCTAAATAGGTGGAGATTTTAACCATGCTATAAATTTTTAAAAACACAAGGCAAACAAATCTATACTTAGTGATTTCTCTAAATTTATATCGCCCAATGACAAATTTAGTCACTCTTTTAAGTAAAACTTTTTAAGTAACAAATAAAATCTTACCAGAATTCAGCTTTCTGATATTTTTTACCATTGATAGGATCCTTTTCTGAAATTTTTTACCAATAATATGATCGTTTTCTGAATTTTTTTACCAATGATGTAATTTTTGTGAACTTCCTGTTATGTTGTTTTGAGACTACTGTGTACAAACAGTCTTGAAATCGCTCACCTCAATGTCAACCTATGGAGAAAATTTGTCTACTATTTACAGCTACATAAATGCTGATAATCCAATAAAAATGATAGTTTCAGAGATCCTGAACTTTTCTACACCTTGCAACAGGATTTTTTTAATAAATTTCGTCCACCAAACGAATTTATGATCGTTTAAAAGACACTATGGCAGATTTTTCTCCAAATAATTTAAATTTTAAATTAATTTGCATTTTTTTTAAAGTAAAAATGTCCCAAGGTGTAAAATTTCACAGTCTATTATGGAGTTCAACTTTAAAAAAAATCTTTAAATCCCTCTCGGCAATCCTTGGACAAATATTTTCCATAGGTTAACATTGAGGTTAGAGAATCCATTAGGGTTAGTACACAGCCATCTTAGGGATCCCATTATGATGAGTATGCTTCAGACTACCATTTAATCAAATTTGTTAGGATGTATCAAAGGAAAATTATTATAAGCAAAATATAAACTGAAACGACACACACACACACACACACACGCATATATATATATATATATATCGTTTCAGTTTATCCTTTTCAAGAATATTAGCATGGACAATGATTAGAATTCATATTAAATGATTAAATGGTCTCGCGCCAAATTTCATTATAAAACGCATTTGTTTAGGCAAATTTTGAATACATCATAAAATACTGCATTTTATAAATAATATGAAAGTGTGAGACAAAACGCATTCCCTTAGAAAAATCATAACGGAGATCATAAAAGCTAAAAATTATAGCATATGTGTAGATTTATGTAATGATGTTTTAAATTGTAGCTTTTATCGCGTAACTGTGTTGTAGTCGTAACAAATGTGTTGGCATATGTAACACAATACGAAGATGAGAAATGTTAAAAAAAAATAGCTAAAACAATAAATAATTTCTAAAGAATCTAAATAAAATTTCAAAAATGTATTATAATTCTTATTTCGGCTTTTCAGGAAATTGAACCTTTAGTAATGATTTTAATTCCTGTCTCATAAAGTAAAACTTTAAAAATTCCTAAATGTGCAAAGTTAAATTAATTTCTTTTTATGAATTAATCTTAACAGAATCGAAATATCTGCAGGAATGTCGGCCTTTAAAATACACATAACAGAAAAATCTGCCTCTTTCAGAAAAATAAAAATCAAGTGCTTCAAACACTTCACTTCGGTGCTTAACACAAAAGCAATTTTACTAAAGGTATATATCTAGCAGCAGATATAAATTAAATCTCAGTAAGTCTCTAAATATATTTAAATGAAATGTGCTACGTTATTTAAAAATGTGGGCCATTCATATCGCCAAATGTTTATAAATAATATAATTGTGGAGTGGTAAATTTTATTTTAATTTCCAGAATACTTAGATACTAAATGAATTTTTCCCCTTACACAACACTAATTAAACGGTATATTCTACAAAATGCTATTGAAATTAAAAACTTCAAAACTGATACTTCTGTTAATTTCTAAATAACATTTGGAAAAAAATTGTTATTCATTCTACCTTTATCGAACTGTATACATTTGAGCTTTATTCACAATTTGTGTTAAAGCATCCAAAATAAAAATCAACGGATTTCGTTCCAGAATGAAATTTAAGTTCGAATAAGAAAAAAAATCATGATTTGATTATATCTATGTCAAAGAACAAGGGAATAAATAAAATTATTACCTCTAGTGAGCAAATCAATTACAATTTTTCTCTTCCTTTTAAAGTTTATAAATTATACGCGCGAATTAATCTACATACAACATTGCACTGACAATTCCGAATTTTTCGGGAATAAATTGTATCCCAAATCCATATAATATTTTGACATAAATCGTATAATCGTTGAATATTTTTGAGAAAATATAATGATAAACAAGAAAAACAATATCTCATATTCCAAAATATTATTAAAGGGGGGGACTACACGTTGTGCTATATTAAATCTCAGATTAAAAAATCCATAGATTCATTTTCTGTGTGCTACCGTTTTGAATAAAAGCTGTTTAAAATTTTGAGGTTCCTGAAGTTCAGATGATGAATATTTTGCTGATCGCAAAAAGTCGTATATTAAAAATTAATGTTTAAAAAAATTAAATGTTTATAATACAATTTAACTATTATTATTTGTATGTTATTTTGTATAGTCATGAACTATTTTTTTTTTTGGAGTGTAAATACAAATTGAAGATTCAAATAAAAAAATCAGCTTTAATTTTTCATTGCAGCTTAAAGCGACTCAGTATGGAATACTGTCCTTTATGGTCCCTCCAGAATGACGTATACATTGGTAGTTCCTTTCTTAACACCATCTTTGATTAATCGTGTCATAAGTCAAGCGGATTTTAAACATAAAGGGGAATTCTGATTTGTTTATAAGGAAATGGGATCGATCAATTTCGGAGGAGTAAATAGCCAAACTAAAGTCTAATGGAATCTCAAAAGAGGATATTTTTTTTTCGGAAATTATTTCCATAGTTCAGCTGAATCATCGTTCGTTCTATAAGTAGAAAAACATGGTTTCTTAACAAGATCATGCCTATTATAGACATCTAAATTTTTTGCATAAATATTAATTTTGATGTCTTTATGCATTCGATGGTTTTAATATCAACAATTTGAAAGGGGGTTCATAGTCCAACTTTATAATGTAAAAATGTTCAAATTTCGATAAAATCGGTATTTAAACCAACAAAACTAAACTAAATTAAACTCATGGTGTAACACTCTGCTATGGACCAAGGCCGGCGGTACCAATCTCCGCTTTGTAGACTGTGGGCTTAGGGTGCTATAGAGCATATGTCTCAGTCAGGTGGTCAAGCTGACTTGGGACCACCAGAATTTAGTTCCCAAGCATGCTTGGTCCTCATTTTATCGACCCTATG
>CAJRAI020000207.1:25000-55783 GCA_907164885.2 Dolomedes plantarius | reverse complement strand
TCGTCGTCCCAAATGATCCCAGATATGCTCGATTGGAGACAAATCTGGGGATCGGGCAGGCCAAAGAAGGGTAGTAACAGTGCGGAGACAGTCTTGTGACACCCTTGCCGTATGAGGCCGAGCATTGTCTTGTTGAAAAATGGCTCCTGGGAGCCGTTGCATGAGTGGCAACACATGTGGTTGCAGGATTTCATGAACACACCGCTGGGCTGTCATGGTGCGACAGAACAATATTAGGGATGACCGTGTATTGTAGGCAATGGCACCCCATACCATCACACCAGCTGTGGGATCGATGTGTTGCTGTACAGCAAAGGCAGGATTGAAGCGTTCACCACGGTCTCTCCACACACGAACACTATTGTCATCACTGCCGAGATTGAATCTGGATTCGTCGCTAAAGACGACCTGGTTCCATTCCGCTGCAGTCCAGTTTCCTCGTGCGCGGCAAAACTCCAAACGGAGGCGTGGGGATGGGTGGGCGTCAAGGGTATCACACGTAATGGGCGCCGCGATACCAACTGTCCTTCAGCCAGGCGCCTTCGTATGGTTCGAGAAGACACAGAGGACCCTAGTGAAGGTGCTACCTGTGCCTGGATGGCGGCCGATGAAGCAGTTGGCTGTACGCGTGCATTTCTTACGATGTGGCGGTTTTCTCGACGATTGGTCTGTCGAGGGCGTCCTGAGCCTGGTCTTCGTGTACATGACATCTCTCGGGTCCACTGGTCCAACACCTCCTCACAACACAATCAGAGCGGCCTAATTGACGAGCTACTCGCCTAGCTGACCACCCAGCTTCCATCATCCCGACGATTCTCCCCCTCTCAGACTGCGACAACTGCTTATATTGTCTTCGAACACGGCGTAATGGCATGTCTATCTCAACTCTTCCTTTGTAAATGATTCAGCACTCTCAAACAAGCTTTGGTTACCTGTTTTATACTCCACAGAGTACGATGTTCAACGCCCTCTACCGGCTATACGTAATGCGCGATCACGCTGCATTTCTAATCATTTGCATATCTCCCCGACATGTACCTTCATTGCAAGTTTCGTTACGATCCCGCAATTATTTCTTGGTGCGCTAATTTTTTTGTCCATGAGTGTATATATACTACATACATATATATATATATACATTTATATATATATATATACATATATATACATATATATATACACACACACACACACACACACACACACACATATATATATATATATATATATATATATAGTGGAATCTCGATCGATCGTTTTCCCGTATGTGTCGTTTATTTCACCCAGTCCCAACGATCATATTGCTTTGTTATGTTCCCGCATTTATCGTTCAGTTCAGTCGGTCCCTTGAAAAACGACAGATCAAGATTCCAATGTATATATATATATATATATATATATATATATATATATATATGTATGTATGTATCGTGTGTGTGCATAATATTCAATTTACGCGAAGGTATATTCATTACCGCAAATAACCATAACTTACGTCAAATCTTTGAGATTAAACTTCGACCTAATCCACTGCTTCTAGTCTTTGAGATTAGAGACAGTGCATTAGACCGAAGAGGTACTCTGTGGAATAGGTCACTGCAAATATTGGCCTATGCGGATGATACAGATATTATTGGCTTTCTTTTTATTGGGTTCCATAGTAATTTTTTAAAGTGTATTTCTCTATTCTTAATATTATGATTTTCGACATTTGGCTATGATGTGTGAAGTGTAATTTGTGTATTTGTACATTTATTCACTATGCGGCCGTCATGTTTTGACGGGTACCAACTAGTCTAGTTATAATTTCTATAGAAAAGACGGTATAAAAATCAATAAATTATTGAGATGCAATCAAGCAAAAAAGTCTTGGGGAATGGTTTAGAAATGATTTTCATTACATAATAAATAAACTATATTCAAATTTATTTACTTTTCTGCTTTAAAAAAATTCCGTAATTGTTTTTTAAAAAATTAATTTTAAATAAATTTAAAAGTACATACATATTTTCCTGAAAATATCCGCTATTCTATTAAGTAGACGTTTTCTAATAACATTCATTACTCCTCTAAAAATTTTATCACATTGAATCGGCCCGGACCTGTATCTACAGATAAATACACAGAGATTTTGGTCCAATTCATACATATTTTCCTGAAAATGTGCGCTATTCTATTAAGTAGACGTTTTCTAATAACATTCATTACTCCTCTAAAAATTTGACCACAATGAATCGGGCCCGTCCCTGTATCTACAGATGAATGCATAGAGATTTTGGTCTAATTCATACATATTTTCCTGAAAATGTCCGCTATTCTATTAAGTAGACGTTTTCTAATAACATTCAGTACTCCTCTAAAAATTTGATCTCTATGGATCGGCCCGGACCTGTATCTACAGGTAAATACGTAGAGATTTTGGTCTAATTCATACAAATTTTCATAAAAATGTCCGCTATTCTATTAAGTAGACGTTTTCTAATAACATTCATTACTCCTCTAAAAATTTGATCACAATGAATCGGCCCGGTCCTGTATCTACAGATAAATACATAGAGATTTTGGTCTAATTCATACATATTTTCCTGAAAATGTCCGCTATTCTATTAAGTAGACGTTTTCTAATAACATTCATTACTCCTCTAAAAATTTTACCACAATGAATCGGCCCGGCCCTGTATCTACAGATAAATGCATAGAGATTTTGGCCTAATTCATACATATTTTCCTGAAAATGTCCTCTATTCTATTAAGTAGACGTTTTCTAATAACATTAATTACTCTTCTAAAAATTTAATCACAATGGATCGGCCCGGCCCTGTATCTACAGATAAATACATAGAGATTTTGGTCTAATTCATACATATTTTCCTGAAAATGTCCGCTATTCTATTAAGTAGACGTTTTCTAATAACATTCATTACTCCTCTAAAAATTTTACCACAATGAATCGGCCCGGCCCTGTATCTACAGATAAATGCATAGAGATTTTGGCCTAATTCATACATATTTTCCTGAAAATGTCCTCTATTCTATTAAGTAGACGTTTTCTAATAACATTAATTACTCTTCTAAAAATTTAATCACAATGGATCGGCCCGGCCCTGTATCTACAGATAAATACATAGAGATTTTGGTCTAATTCATACATATTTTCCTGAAAATGTCCGCTATTCTATTAAGTAGACGTTTTCTAATAACATTCATTACTCCTCTAAAAATTTGATCACAATGGATCGGCCCGGCCCTGCATCTACAGATAAATACAAAGAGATTTTGGTCTAATTCATACATATTTTCCTGAAAATGTCCGCTATTCTATTAAGTAGACGTTTTCTAATAACATTCATTACTCCTCTAAAAATTTGATCACAATGGATCGGCTCGGCCCTGCATCTACAGATAAATACATAGAGATTTTGGTCTAATTCCACCCTCACCGAAACTTCCAAGAAGGATAAAAAAGAACAACCCCGATAAGTAATTCTCATGCTACAACAAACTACCTAGTGGTTTCTATGAGATATATATATATATTAGTCACCTCAATTTCGTTAATTTTGGGCGCAACTCTGACCGACATACAAACCAAGCAATCACGCGAGGTCGGTACTTTTCCTCTAGCAATCGGCCGAGTGGGACTCCAATTATTGCAAGTCGATTAGCCGGATAAAATTCCAGAGGCGAGGGATTGCTGTTCTGCGGAAAGAGTAAGTCATCATGAAGCAATCTCCTTAGAACTATCGGAAGCACTAGAAAGTTATCCAGGAGTCTTTGCTGTTACACGTTATTCCATGAACATTATTGCTTGGTGATAAATATGTCTTAACAACTAGCAAGCACGTATCGAGCTCTTAAAAAAAAATCTAATTTCTAAGAAAGAAATCTTGGATTTCCAGGGGGATGCGTAGCGTTGAAGACAGGCGTTTGATATCTATAAAAACTTCTACAAACTTCTATAAATTTTGGTGGTAAATTTCGACTAATTTCTCCTTAAATTTTGATGGTGCATTTCTACAAACTTCTCTTTTGAATTTTTACGGTAAATGTGTACACAATTCTCCTTAAATTTTGATGTTAAAATTCTACAAACTTCTCTTTGAATTTTGGTGGGATATTCTACAAATTTCTCTTTTAATTCTGCTTGAAATTTTTCCAAATTCCTTTTCGATTTTGATAGTAAATATCTACGAACTTCTCCTTGAATTTTTATGGTAAATGTGTACATAATTCCCCTAAAATTTTGATGGTAAATTTCAACACACTTCTCTTTGAATTTTGGAGGTAAATTCTATAAACTTCTCTTTTAGTTCTGTTGGTAATTTTTACAAATTTATCTTCGAATTTTGATGCTAAATATCAACGAATTTCTGTTTACATTTTTATGGTAAATGTTTACATAATTCCCCTAAAATTTTGGTGGTAAATTTCAACAAATATCTCTTTGGATTTTGGTGGTAAATTCTACAAATTTCTCTTTTATTTCTGTTGATAATTTTTACAAACTTCTCTTTGAATTTTGATGATAAATATCAACGAACTTCTGTTTAAATTTTTACGGTAAATGTCTACATAATCCCCTTAAATTTTGGTGGTAAATTTCAACAAACATCTATTTGAATTTTGGTGGTAAATTCTACAAATTTCTCTTTGAATTCTGTTGGTAATTGTTACAAATTTCTCTTTGAATTTGGACGGTAAGTATCTATTAACTCCTGTTTAAATTTTTATGGTAAATGTCTACATAATCTCCTTACATTTTGGTGGTAAATTTCAACAAACATCTATTTGAATTTTGGTGGAAATTCTACAAATTTCTCTTTTATTTCTGTTGATAATTTTTACAAACTTCTCTTTGAATTTTGATGATAAATATCAACGAACTTCTGTTTAAATTTTTACGGTAAATGTCTACATAATCCCCTTAAATTTTGGTGGTAAATTTCAACAAACATCTATTTGAATTTTGGTGGTAAATTCTACAAATTTCTCTTTCAATTCTGTTGATATTTTTTACAAATTTCTCCTTGAATTTGGACGGTAAGTATCTATTAACTCCTGTTTAAATTTTTATGGTAAATGTCTACATAATCTCCTTACATTTTGGTGGTAAATTTCAACAAACATCTATTTGAATTTTGGTGGTAAATTCTACAAATTTCTCTTTTATTTCTGTTGATAATTTTTACAAACTTCTCTTTGAATTTTGATGATAAATATCAACGAACTTCTGTTTAAATTTTTACGGTAAATATCTGCATAATTTCCCTTAAATTTTGGTTGTAAATTTCAACAAACATCTATTTGAATTTTCGCGGTAAATTCTAAAAATTTCTGTCTCAATTCTGTTGGTAATTTTTTAAAATTTCTCTTGAAATTTTGATGGTAAGTATCTACGAAATTCTGTTTCAATTTTTATGTTAAATATCTACACAATTCCCTTTAAATTTTGGTAGTAAATTTCAACAAACATCTCTTTAAATTTTTATTTCAAACTTAATTATTCAAACCGTTAATTATTTTTTAGGATCATAATTTTGGTATTGTTCTTTTTCCGTCGAATTAATGTTTGTACGCAATTATCAGCTCGAAGTTGTCGTTATCACGTTGGCAGATTTGTTTCTGCTTAAAGATGCCAAAATGTCTAATAAAACAAGTAACGTAGCAATCGCTACAGACAGAGGAAGAAAAAAAATAACGAATTTAATCAACAATATTCTAGTGTTTATTTAAAATCTGAAACCAAAAGTTTTCTAGTTTTTTTTATGTACATACATGATAAAGACATTTTTTAAAACTCAGTCACATACCAAATCAGAAAACTTTATTTTTGGCAGTTTTCGTTGCAACATCATTTCTAGAAACATTTTGACTAGTTCGTAAACCATGATTTCCCCATTCATTCCTGAAGCAAAACCAAACCGTAGATTTTTTGGCGATCATTAATAGCATAAGTTCAAACAATTCTTTCAAAATAAACCAATAAGAGCGCCAAACAGCTATTTATAACTATGCGACGATAATTTCAGCACTTTTGAAACTGACGATGAAGCAAAAATTCGCACTGAAGAGTCATGACACAACTCTTTCAAAGCAATAACGAAGCGCACAAAAATTACAGCGAACGCTTTGAAACAATGGGAAGTATGCTGACGTGTAAAGCCAGCTAAAGTTAGCTCTGGACACGACAATCAAAATATATTTTAAACTCTTATTTTGTCATAATAACACAAAACGGCACCGATACATTCTCCCGCGTCTAAATTTAACGGCTTTAAAATTTTGTTTTGACATTCCGCAGAACTGAAAGAAGTCGACATTTATGAGGTATTTTGTTCCCTGACAGGGGCATACGAGCGGAAAACAATGGCCGACATTCCATTCGCATCTGTTTTTATTTTTTTTTTCCGAAACTTCATCCGCAAAGTTGGCAGGTGCCCCCTTATTACGACTAGCGGAAGCTAACATAAGCGGAACTTCCCAATAAAAACAATATGGCCGAACATATTAGACTCAACACAACAATTAAAACTCATAGATAGCATTTGGATAAAGCATTAAAAAATAAACTATCAACATTTGAACCAAAAGGGCGCCACTAAATGCTCTTGTGTCTACGCCGGACATGAGCAAATTAAATTCTTGGACCGGAAAGCCCCTTGTTGTGTATGGGTGGAAAAACGCTAAATATCGCTCCTGGGGGTGTTCGGTCAATACTGTGGTGGCACTAGAGCAGTGGTTCCCGATCTATAGAGGTCTGCGGACCACTAAGCCAGAAATTGAACTATGTTCGTTCCACCACCACCCTCCACCAACTTGATGGGGGGGGGGGGGTATGGGGGTATAGAATATCCCTCAGGCAAAAGAGATACAGGGTTAACGTACTCACATTCTAACTTATCATATCCTAATAATAAAATAATTATGTTACACTTTTAAGAAATTTTAATTCAACACCTGATAGTCATCGAAAATATTCGGCCCATTTAGTTGTATGAAGGTTGCTTTCAAAATCCCCATTTATTTGGCAACTCTTTCATAAGTGGTGCCGGACCACTCACGAGGCTCTCGCGGACCACCGGTTTATGAACCACTGCACTAGAGGCTATGTCAGTTCACCAATGCAGTGCACACATTATAAGAAACCAACACATCTCGAGGTAGTTGGGCGAAAGCCTAAAGACAAAAAAAGCCTGGTGTATTGGAACAACATTTGTGAAAAGGGCAGATCCAATAGGTTATTCACCTATGCAATGCACACAATATAAGAGACCAAAACATCTCGAGGCGGTTGCGTGAAAGCCTAAAGACAAAAAAGCCTGGCGTATTGGAACAACATTTGAGAAAAGGGCAGATCCAATAGGTTATTCACCTATGCAATGCACACATTATAAGAAACCAACACATCTCGAGGTAGTTGCGTGAGTCTAAAGACCAAAAAGCCTGGCGTATTGGAACAACATTTGTGAAAAGGGCAGATCCAGTAGGTTATTCACCTATGCAATGCACACATTATAAGACACCAAAACATCTCGAGGTAATTGCGCGAAAGCCTAAAGACAAAAAAGCCTGGCGTATTGGAACAACATTTGAGAAAAGGGCAGATCCAATAGGTTATTCACCTATGCAATGCACACATTATAAGAAACCAACACATCTCGAGGTAGTTAAGTGAGTCTAAAGACCAAAAAGCCTGGCGTATTGGAACAACATTTGTGAAAAGGGCAGATCCAGTAGGTTATTCACCTATGCAATGCACACATTATAAGACACCAAAACATCTCGAGGTAGTTGGGCGAAAGCCTAAAGACAAAAAAAGCCTGGCGTATTGGAACAACATTTGTGAAAAGGGCAGATCCAATAGGTTATTCACCTATGCAATGCACACATTATAAGAAACCAACACATCTCGAGGTAGTTGCGTGAGTCTAAAGACCAAAAAGCCTGGCGTATTGGAACAACATTTGTGAAAAGGGCAGATCCAATAGGTTATTCACCTATGCAATGCACACATTATAAGACACCAAAACATCTCGAGGTAATTGCGCGAAAGCCTAAAGACAAAAAAGCCTGGCGTATTGGAACAACATTTGAGAAAAGGGCAGATCCAATAGGTTATTCACCTATGCAATGCACACATTATAAGAAACCAACACATCTCGAGGTAGTTGCGTGAGTCTAAAGACCAAAAAGCCTGGCGTATTGGAACAACATTTGTGAAAAGGGCAGATCCAGTAGGTTATTCACCTATGCAATGCACACATTATAAGACACCAAAACATCTCGAGGTAATTGCGCGAAAGCCTAAAGACAAAAAAGCCTGGCGTATTGGAACAACATTTGAGAAAAGGGCAGATCCAATAGGTTATTCACCTATGCAATGCACACATTATAAGAAACCAACACATCTCGAGGTAGTTGCGTGAGTCTAAAGACCAAAAAGCCTGGCGTATTGGAACAACATTTGTGAAAAGGGCAGATCCAGTAGGTTATTCACCTATGCAATGCACACATTATAAGACACCAAAACATCTCGAGGTAGTTGCGTGAGTCTAAAGACCAAAAAGCCTGGCGTATTGGAACAACATTTGTGAAAAGGGCAGATCCAGTAGGTTATTCACCTATGCAATGCACACATTATAAGACACCAACACATCTCGAGGTAATTGCGCGAAAGCCTAAAGACAAAAAAGCCTGGCGTATTGGAACAACATTTGTGAAAAGGGCAGATCCAATAGGTTATTCACGTATGCAGTGCACACATTATAAGAAACCAACACATCTCGAGGTAGTTGCGTGAGTCTAAAGACAAAAAAAAGCCTGACGTATTGGAACAACATTTGTGAAAAGGGCAGATCCAATAGGTTATTCACCTATGCAGTGCACACATTATAAGACACCAAACATCTCGAGGTAATTGCGCGAAAGCCTAAAGACAAAAAAGCCTGGCGTATTGGAACAACATTTGAGAAAAGGGCAGATCCAATAGGTTATTCACCTATGCAATGCACACATTATAAGAAACCAACACATCTCGAGGTAGTTGCGTGAGTCTAAAGACCAAAAAGCCTGGCGTATTGGAACAACATTTGTGAAAAGGGCAGATCCAGTAGGTTATTCACCTATGCAATGCACACATTATAAGACACCAAAACATCTCGAGGTAATTGCGCGAAAGCCTAAAGACAAAAAAGCCTGGCGTATTGGAACAACATTTGAGAAAAGGGCAGATCCAATAGGTTATTCACCTATGCAATGCACACATTATAAGAAACCAACACATCTCGAGGTAGTTGCGTGAGTCTAAAGACCAAAAAGCCTGGCGTATTGGAACAACATTTGTGAAAAGGGCAGATCCAGTAGGTTATTCACCTATGCAATGCACACATTATAAGACACCAAAACATCTCGAGGTAATTGCGCGAAAGCCTAAAGACAAAAAAGCCTGGCGTATTGGAACAACATTTGAGAAAAGGGCATATCCAATAGGTTATTCACCTATGCAATGCACACATTATAAGAAACCAACACATCTCGAGGTAGTTGCGCGAAAGCCTAAAGGCAAAAAATCCTGGCGTATTGGAACAACATTTGAGAAAAGGGCAGATCCAACAGGTTACTGGAACCTAGTCATTTAAAAAGCATCTCCAAGAAATTAATTGCAAATGGAGGAAAATTTTTCTTTATTTTCCGCGGTATCGTTCATATCCCAAGCAAAATCGCTAAGAAAAAAAAAACCTTACTTCGCAAACAAGAAAACTATGCAAAATAATCCTCAACCGAAGCAAAATTCCAGACACTTACAAACAAATCTGAGAGTCATTTGAGACAGTTTCGTCTCAAGTACATTTATTTATTATTTTTTTTGTCTCACCACACAGCGCGATAATCATTCTTCCGTGTCTAAATTTGAAGACGTGAAAAATGGTTCGACATTCCAGACATGAAGAGTTCGAAACCCAACATTTGTTCTCCACGACGGAACCGATTGTTGTGGGAAACAATAAGAGACTGTGTGCGAGATACAACACGCCAAATTTTTTTCCACCCTTTCCAACTTTGATAAGTGATTCTGGCAAACATTTCACAAGGGACCTCAGTAATCAACAATTTAGAAGGAGTTAAGTTGAGTGATAGCGGCATGGTCATCATTTTGCTACTCGTTAGACCGGGTTTTACTACTCAAAGAAGACTCCCAACGGTTTAAAAAGCTAGGGCATTCCAAGATAGGGGACTCGAACCAACACACTCTGGTATCGAATGCCAGCGCCCTGCATTTTTCCAAAGAGAAAAAAATATACAGTGGAATCTCGATCTATCGTTTTTCAACGGACTGAACTGAACGATAAATGCGGGACAAAGATAGATGCGTGAACATGTTGTTTCTTATGCCACTTGACCGACAGCAACATCAGAACAAGTTCCGAAAATATGGGTGTAGAGACAAGAGACAGGCGAGTCACTATAACAAGCAATAAGGCCCCCCATCGCAAGGTAAGGGGTACTACGCAGAACGCTGGTGGTGATTGTAGACTCAAGACGTGCCTGATACGCTCTTACGGAGAACGACGGAGGTGATTGTAGACTCAAGACGTGACTGATACGCTCTTACGGAGAACGACGGAGGTGATTGTAGACTCACGACGTGACTGCTACGCTCTTACGGAGAACGACGGAGGTGATTGTAGACTCAAGACGTGCCTGATACGCTCTTACGGAGAACGACGGAGGTGATTGTAGACTCAAGACGTGACTGATACGCTCTTACGGAGAACGACGGAGGTGATTGTAGACTCAAGACGTGACTGCTACGCTCTTACGGAGAACGACGGAGGTGATTGTAGACTCAAGACGTGCCGGATACGCTCTTATGGAGAACGACGGAGGTGATTGTAGACTCAAGACGTGACTGATACGCTCTTACGGAGAACGACGGAGGTGATTGTAGACTCAAGACGTGACTGATACGCTCTTACGGAGAACGACGGAGGTGATTGTAGACTCAAGACGTGACCGATACGCTCTTACGGAGAACGACGGAGGTGATTGTAGACTCAAGACGTGACTGATACGCTCTTACGGAGAACGACGGAGGTGATTGTAGACTCAAGACGTGACCGATACGCTCTTACGGAGAACGACGGAGGTGATTGTAGACTCAAGACGTGACTGATACGCTCTTACGGAGAACGACGGAGGTGATTGTAGACTCAAGACGTGACTGCTACGCTCTTGCGGAGAACGACGGAGGTGATTGTAGACTCAAGACGTGACTGATACGCTCTTACGGAGAACGACGGAGGTGATTGTAGACTCAAGACGTGACTGATACGCTCTTACGGAGAACGACGGAGGTGATTGTAGACTCAAGACGTGACTGCTACGCTCTTACGGAGAACGACGGAGGTGATTGTAGACTCAAGACGTGCCTGATACGCTCTTACGGAGAACGACGGAGGTGATTGTAGACTCAAGACGTGACTGATACGCTCTTACGGAGAACGACGGAGGTGATTGTAGACTCTGAACGTATCTGGTATGTTGTTCGGAACTTGAGGATAATTGCATTCTATTTGTTCGTGTAAATATTCTTCTACCTGTAATATATATAATCTCCTGTACTTGTCCGTGCTGTGCTCTATCTTATAATAAACTATATATGTTTAAAAGAGTTGGTTCTAGATTGATACTAAAAAAAGGGACTTACAACTCGGTATTCGTCACAATGGACGATGAAGGTGCGGCTCCAGATTTGACTGGCACCACAAGGGTCGGAGTCTGACCTGGCCAAAGGACGAGTGCCGCCATTTTGAACCGAGTCAAGTGACGAGACCGGAACACTTGACCCCGCACCTCCAGAGGTAATTTGGAGAACTTTACAGCCACGACAGATTTTACGTGCACCAGCCGCCATTAGTATACACGGCAGTGGATTTGTCAGCGACGAGCATCGAACCAGTGGCTATCAGATCACTAGCCCATTGCCTTTGCCAAATTGGCCACTACGGGAACATAACAAAGCAATACGATCGTCGGGACTGGGTGAAATAAACGACACATACGGGAAAACGATGATTCGGAGAACGATCGATCGAGATTCCACTTTTTATTTAAAAAAAAGCATATGATGACAATCCGGCGAAATTCGTTTACTACACTGTCCGTAGTTGGCATTAATTTCATACATTGATCGTTGTATATAATTTGAATGTACTCATTTGAATAGTACGAATTTGAATGAAGACTTCATTTTAAAGGAATTTTTAGGATCTTTCTCGTGATATAAATTTTGTAACCCTCAAATCATTATTTTAAATACAAACTTTAAAAAAATTACAAAAACAGCTTAAAAATTTAATTTTTAAAAAAATCTGAGGCGAATTTTTCAAAAATCTTTCTGAGTGCACCCCTACACTATAAGAAGAATCGCCATGCAAAATATCAGCCCTTTAGGTCCAGCGGTTTGGTCTGTGCGTTATCTGTCAGTCAGTCAGTTACGGAACTTTTATATATATATATATATAGATTAAAGAAAAGGATAGAAGTTTGATCCAAAGAATGGATAATTTATCATCTAGTAAACTGATATAAAAAATCTTCTATTTGACGAACTGCATAAGCATCAAAATCTTGTAAGACAAAATTATCTATATATATAAAACAATTCCGTAACTGACTGACTGACTGACTGACTGACTGACATACAACGCACAGACCAAATCGTTGGACCTAAAGGGCTGAAATTTTGCATGGCGATTCTTCTTATGGTGTAGGGGTGCACTAAGAGAGATTTTTGAAAAATTCTTAGATTATTTAAAATTAAATTTTTAAGCTGTTTTAGTGACTTTTTTTAAGTTTGCATTTAAAATAATAATTTGAGGGTTATAAAATTTATATCACAAAAAATATCATAAAAATTCCTTTAAAATGAAATATTTTTCGAATCTTTACCTCCATTTTCTGATTTTTGGGAAATTTTTAAAGATTCATTTTTAGAATTTAATTTATTAAATGCTGATCACGTAATTTCTTTTTCTGGTACTTTAAATAATTTTATCGTCACGTGATAAGAATGAAATAGACAAAAAAATTTTTTTTTCTAATGCGGCAGACGATTGGACATTACCCAAAAAAATATTAAAATACAGTAAAAGATATGTTCCTCCAACTGTACTACATTAACTGTACTATATTCTTTAGTATGTCCTATTAGATTTAATTTGAACATTTTAATCTACATTATTTTGTCTTTAAAAATATCCCTTACGATTTATATATATATATATATATATATATATATATATATATATATATATATATATATATATATATATATATATATATATATAACATCAATTGTATACATTGATCGTAGAATTTATTATAAATATATATATTTATTTTTTTTGGCATTAATTGCATACATTGTCCATTGTATTTAATTTGAATGTGCTCCGTAGCGAAGTGCGGGTTTTCAGCTAGTTGTTCATAAACCGCGTCCCCAAAACCAAAAACCTTAAAAATATGACGTGTAAAAAAAAAAAAATCTAAATTATTATCAAGAAATCCAAATTTATGCCTTACAATATTAAAGACTTTTTTTAAATATGAACTTCAGTTGAAGTCTGCTACTCAAGTTTCGTGTTTACATTCCCAGAGATAATTTTCTCTTATGAACTAAAACCGACTTCTAAAATTTATATACATAATTAGTTTTTAGGGAAATGGTGTCCTGAAAAACCTGATTTTCATCTAAAAGATTTTATTTTTTTTACATGTATTATCTTTTAAATTTTCAAAGCTCTTCTAATTTTTTATTTTCAAGTTTAGGACTTTACTTTCTATGAAGATTGATGTCCCTACTCTACAGGTCAATGCGCTTTAATTCTACGCTTTACCAAAAACTCTGAGTTTGTAATGCAATACGGCAAAAAAGACACTCTATTTGTAAGATAAAAAGATATGTCTTACACGGGTAAAAAAGATTGAGAAGCCTTGCAACTGTTTCACATTTTTACTATTGTTGAGATAGTTTCTCTTTTTACTTGTCTCTCAAAATGTGTAAATATTTTTTTCACACAACATTTAAAACAATTTAAAGCACAAGATAGAAGAAATAAATCAACCAGTGTCTAGACTATCTAGAGTTAACAAATCGTGAAATTGAATGTATGGGAATCAATTTTGTTGCTTTGCTTAGCAGTTAAAATTTTAAATTTGGGTACATTACTGCAGTTAGTTTTATAAATAAAAATTCGTCTTATATGTTAACTTGCACAGGGTTTTATCTTCACTTGAAAATGAGTAAATTTTATCCTACTGTGCTCTTAAGTTAAAAAAAAAAACTGAAATAAACGTTTGTTTTCCTTGACCGTCATCTCAGTTTTTTTAAAGCAATACTTAAAGCTGGAAATAAAAGGGAAAAAATAAGAATACCAAAAATGATAGCTACGTAAAATTTATATTCATTTTAAAGGACTTCAAATTTTTTTTCTCAAAAAGAAAGTTTTAACAGGCACTATTTTTAACCAAATAACTTCTCTAAAAGTTATTACATAATTAAATTTTGTGACAACGATGAAAGGATCGGCGTTTATAAGAATGATTTTATAAGAATAATCCCAAAACTTTACAAAGATATTAGAATATAAGAATCACAAAAGAATAATATTTTGGACAATCCAGAAATGCGATAAAGATTTAAAGAAGAGGAGAGGAGTTTGATCCAAAGACTGGATAATTCATCATTTAATAAACTGATCTAAAAAATGACAGCTACTTAAAATTTATATTCACTTTCAGGGATTTCAAATTTTTTTTCTCAAAAAGAAAGTTTTAACAGGCACTATTTTTAACCAAATAACTTCTCTAAAAGTTATTACATAATTAAATTTTGTGACAACGATGAAAGGATCGGCGTTTATAAGAATGATTTTATAAGAATAATCCCAAAACTTTACAAAGATATTAGAATATAAGAATCACACTAGAATAATATTTTGGACAATCCAGAAATGCGATAAAGATTTAAAGAAGAGGAGAGGAGTTTGATCCAAAGACTGGATAATTCATCATTTAATAAACTGATCTAAAAAATGACAGCTACTTAAAATTTATATTCACTTTCAGGGATTTCAAATTTTTTTTCTCAAAAAGAAAGTTTTAACAGGCACTATTTTTAACCAAATAACTTCTCTAAAAGTTACTACATAATTAAATTTTGTGACAACGATGAAAGGATCGGCGTTTATAAGAATGATTTTATAAGAATAATCCCAAAACTTTAGAAAGATATTAGAATATAAGAATCACACTAGAATAATATTTTGGACAATCCAGAAATGCGATAAAGATTTAAAGAAGAGGAGAGGAGTTTGATCCAAAGACTGGATAATTCATCATTTAATAAACTGATCTAAAAAATGACAGCTACTTAAAATTTATATTCACTTTCAGGGATTTCAAATTTTTTTTCTCAAAAAGAAAGTTTTAACAGGCTCTATTTTTAACCAAATAACTTCTCTAAAAGTTACTACATAATTAAATTTTGTGACAACGATGAAAGGATCGGCGTTTATAAGAATGATTTTATAAGAATAATCCCAAAACTTTAGAAAGATATTAGAATATAAGAATCACACTAGAATAATATTTTGGACAATCCAGAAATGCGATAAAGATTTAAAGAAGAGGAGAGGAGTTTGATCCAAAGACTGGATAATTCATCATTTAATAAACTGATCTAAAAAATGACAGCTACTTAAAATTTATATTCACTTTCAGGGATTTCAAATTTTTTTTCTCAAAAAGAAAGTTTTAACAGGCTCTATTTTTAACCAAATAACTTCTCTAAAAGTTACTACATAATTAAATTTTGTGACAACGATGAAAGGATCGGCGTTTATAAGAATGATTTTATAAGAATAATCCCAAAACTTTACAAAGATATTAGAATATAAGAATCACACTAGAATAATATATTGGACAATCCAGAAATGCGATAAAGATTTAAAGAAGAGGAGAGGAGTTTGATCCAAAGACTGGATAATTCATCATTTAATAAACTGATCTAAAAAATGACAGCTACTTAAAATTTATATTCACTTTCAGGGATTTCAAATTTTTTTTCTCAAAAAGAAAGTTTTGACAGGCTCTATTTTTAACCAAATAACTTCTCTAAAAGTTACTACATAATTAAATTTTGTGACAACGATGAAAGGATCGGCGTTTATAAGAATGATTTTATAAGAATAATCCCAAAACTTTAGAAAGATATTAGAATATAAGAATCACACTAGAATAATATTTTGGACAATCCAGAAATGCGATAAAGATTTAAAGAAGAGGAGAGGAGTTTGATCCAAAGACTGGATAATTCATCATTTAATAAACTGATCTAAAAAATGACAGCTACTTAAAATTTATATTCACTTTCAGGGATTTCAAATTTTTTTTCTCAAAAAGAAAGTTTTAACAGGCTCTATTTTTAACCAAATAACTTCTCTAAAAGTTACTACATAATTAAATTTTGTGACAACGATGAAAGGATCGGCGTTTATAAGAATGATTTTATAAGAATAATCCCAAAACTTTAGAAAGATATTAGAATATAAGAATCACACTAGAATAATATTTTGGACAATCCAGAAATGCGATAAAGATTTAAAGAAGAGGAGAGGAGTTTCATCCAAAGACTGGATAATTCATCATTTAATAAACTGATCTAAAAAATGACAGCTACTTAAAATTTATATTCACTTTCAGGGATTTCAAATTTTTTTTTCTCAAAAAGAAAATTTTAACAGGCACTATTTTTAACCAAATAACTTCTCTAAAAGTTACTACATAATTAAATTTTGTGACAACGATGAAAGGATCGGCGTTTATAAGAATGATTTTATAAGAATAATCCCAAAACTTTAGAAAGATATTAGAATATAAGAATCACACTAGAATAATATTTTGGACAATCCAGAAATGCGATAAAGATTTAAAGAAGAGGAGAGGAGTTTGATCCAAAGACTGGATAATTCATCATTTAATAAACTGATCTAAAAAATGACAGCTACTTAAAATTTATATTCACTTTCAGGGATTTCAAATTTTTTTTCTCAAAAAGAAAGTTTTAACAGGCTCTATTTTTAACCAAATAACTTCTCTAAAAGTTACTACATAATTAAATTTTGTGACAACGATGAAAGGATCGGCGTTTATAAGAATGATTTTATAAGAATAATCCCAAAACTTTAGAAAGATATTAGAATATAAGAATCACACTAGAATAATATTTTGGACAATCCAGAAATGCGATAAAGATTTAAAGAAGAGGAGAGGAGTTTGATCCAAAGACTGGATAATTCATCATTTAATAAACTGATCTAAAAAATGACAGCTACTTAAAATTTATATTCACTTTCAGGGATTTCAAATTTTTTTCTCAAAAAGAAAGTTTTAACAGGCTCTATTTTTAACCAAATAACTTCTCTAAAAGTTACTACATAATTAAATTTTGTGACAACGATGAAAGGATCGGCGTTTATAAGAATGATTTTATAAGAATAATCCCAAAACTTTACAAAGATATTAGAATATAAGAATCACACTAGAATAATATATTGGACAATCCAGAAATGCGATAAAGATTTAAAGAAGAGGAGAGGAGTTTGATCCAAAGACTGGATAATTCATCATTTAATAAACTGATCTAAAAAATGACAGCTACTTAAAATTTATATTCACTTTCAGGGATTTCAAATTTTTTTTCTCAAAAAGAAAGTTTTGACAGGCTCTATTTTTAACCAAATAACTTCTCTAAAAGTTACTACATAATTAAATTTTGTGACAACGATGAAAGGATCGGCGTTTATAAGAATGATTTTATAAGAATAATCCCAAAACTTTAGAAAGATATTAGAATATAAGAATCACACTAGAATAATATTTTGGACAATCCAGAAATGCGATAAAGATTTAAAGAAGAGGAGAGGAGTTTGATCCAAAGACTGGATAATTCATCATTTAATAAACTGATCTAAAAAATGACAGCTACTTAAAATTTATATTCACTTTCAGGGATTTCAAATTTTTTTTCTCAAAAAGAAAGTTTTAACAGGCTCTATTTTTAACCAAATAACTTCTCTAAAAGTTACTACATAATTAAATTTTGTGACAACGATGAAAGGATCGGCGTTTATAAGAATGATTTTATAAGAATAATCCCAAAACTTTAGAAAGATATTAGAATATAAGAATCACACTAGAATAATATTTTGGACAATCCAGAAATGCGATAAAGATTTAAAGAAGAGGAGAGGAGTTTGATCCAAAGACTGGATAATTCATCATTTAATAAACTGATCTAAAAAATGACAGCTACTTAAAATTTATATTCACTTTCAGGGATTTCAAATTTTTTTTCTCAAAAGAAAGTTTTAACAGGCTCTATTTTTAACCAAATAACTTCTCTAAAAGTTACTACATAATTAAATTTTGTGACAATGATGAAAGGATCGGCGTTTATAAGAATGATTTTATAAGAATAATCCCAAAACTTTAGAAAGATATTAGAATATAAGAATCACACTAGAATAATATATTGGACAATCCAGAAATGCGATAAAGATTTAAAGAAGAGGAGAGGAGTTTGATCCAAAGACTGGATAATTCATCATTTAATAAACTGATCTAAAAAATGACAGCTACTTAAAATTTATATTCACTTTCAGGGATTTCAAATTTTTTTTCTCAAAAAGAAAGTTTTAACAGGCTCTATTTTTAACCAAATAACTTCTCTAAAAGTTACTACATAATTAAATTTTGTGACAACGATGAAAGGATCGGCGTTTATAAGAATGATTTTATAAGAATAATCCCAAAACTTTACAAAGATATTAGAATATAAGAATCACACTAGAATAATATATTGGATAATCCAGAAATGCGATAAAGATTTAAAGAAGAGGAGAGGAGTTTGATCCAAAGACTGGATAATTCATCATTTAATAAACTGATCTAAAAAATGACAGCTACTTAAAATTTATATTCACTTTCAGGGATTTCAAATTTTTTTTCTCAAAAAGAAAGTTTTGACAGGCTCTATTTTTAACCAAATAACTTCTCTAAAAGTTACTACATAATTAAATTTTGTGACAACGATGAAAGGATCGGCGTTTATAAGAATGATTTTATAAGAATAATCCCAAAACTTTAGAAAGATATTAGAATATAAGAATCACACTAGAATAATATTTTGGACAATCCAGAAATGCGATAAAGATTTAAAGAAGAGGAGAGGAGTTTGATCCAAAGACTGGATAATTCATCATTTAATAAACTGATCTAAAAAATGACAGCTACTTAAAATTTATATTCACTTTCAGGGATTTCAAATTTTTTTTCTCAAAAAGAAAGTTTTAACAGGCTCTATTTTTAACCAAATAACTTCTCTAAAAGTTACTACATAATTAAATTTTGTGACAACGATGAAAGGATCGGCGTTTATAAGAATGATTTTATAAGAATAATCCCAAAACTTTAGAAAGATATTAGAATATAAGAATCACACTAGAATAATATTTGGACAATCCAGAAATGCGATAAAGATTTAAAGAAGAGGAGAGGAGTTTGATCCAAAGACTGGATAATTCATCATTTAATAAACTGATCTAAAAAATGACAGCTACTTAAAATTTATATTCACTTTCAGGGATTTCAAATTTTTTTCTCAAAACGAAAGTTTTAACAGGCACTATTTTTAACCAAATAACTTCTCTAAAAGTTACTACATAATTAAATTTTGTGACAATGATGAAAGGATCGGCGTTTATAAGAATGATTTTATAAGAATAATCCCAAAACTTTAGAAAGATATTAGAATATAAGAATCACACTAGAATAATATTTTGGACAATCCAGAAATGCGATAAAGATTTAAAGAAGAGGAGAGGAGTTTGATCCAAAGACTGGATAATTCATCATTTAATAAACTGATCTAAAAAATGACAGCTACTTAAAATTTATATTCACTTTCAGGGACTTCAAATTTTTTTCTCAAAAAGAAAGTTTTAACAGGCATTATTTTTAACCAAATAACTTCTCTAAAAGTTACTACATAATTAAATTTTGTGACAACGATGAAAGGATCGGCGTTTATAAGAATGATTTTATAAGAATAATCCCAAAACTTTAGAAAGATATTAGAATATAAGAATCACACTAGAATAATATTTTGGACAATCCAGAAATGCGATAAAGATTTAAAGAAGAGGAGAGGAGTTTGATCCAAAGACTGGATAATTCATCATTTAATAAACTGATCTAAAAAATGACAGCTACTTAAAATTTATATTCACTTTCAGGGATTTCAAATTTTTTTTCTCAAAAAGAAAGTTTTAACAGGCTCTATTTTTAACCAAATAACTTCTCTAAAAGTTAGTACATAATTAAATTTTGTGACAACGATGAAAGGATCGGCGTTTATAAGAATGATTTTATAAGAATAATCCCAAAACTTTAGAAAGATATTAGAATATAAGAATCACACTAGAATAATATTTTGGACAATCCAGAAATGCGATAAAGATTTAAAGAAGAGGAGAGGAGTTTCATCCAAAGACTGGATAATTCATCATTTAATAAACTGATCTAAAAAATGACAGCTACTTAAAATTTATATTCACTTTCAGGGATTTCAAATTTTTTTTCTCAAAAAGAAAATTTTAACAGGCACTATTTTTAACCAAATAACTTCTCTAAAAGTTACTACATAATTAAATTTTGTGACAACGATGAAAGGATCGGCGTTTATAAGAATGATTTTATAAGAATAATCCCAAAACTTTAGAAAGATATTAGAATATAAGAATCACACTAGAATAATATTTTGGACGATCCAGAAATGCGATAAAGATTTAAAGAAGAGGAGAGGAGTTTGATCCAAAGACTGGATAATTCATCATTTAATAAACTGATCTAAAAAATGACAGCTACTTAAAATTTATATTCACTTTCAGGGATTTCAAATTTTTTTCTCAAAACGAAAGTTTTAACAGGCACTATTTTTAACCAAATAACTTCTCTAAAAGTTACTACATAATTAAATTTTGTGACAATGATGAAAGGATCGGCGTTTATAAGAATGATTTTATAAGAATAATCCCAAAACTTTAGAAAGATATTAGAATATAAGAATCACACTAGAATAATATTTTGGACAATCCAGAAATGCGATAAAGATTTAAAGAAGAGGAGAGGAGTTTGATCCAAAGACTGGATAATTCATCATTTAATAAACTGATCTAAAAAATGACAGCTACTTAAAATTTATATTCACTTTCAGGGACTTCAAATTTTTTTCTCAAAAAGAAAGTTTTAACAGGCATTATTTTTAACCAAATAACTTCTCTAAAAGTTACTACATAATTAAATTTTGTGACAACGATGAAAGGATCGGCGTTTATAAGAATGATTTTATAAGAATAATCCCAAAACTTTAGAAAGATATTAGAATATAAGAATCACACTAGAATAATATTTTGGACAATCCAGAAATGCGATAAAGATTTAAAGAAGAGGAGAGGAGTTTGATCCAAAGACTGGATAATTCATCATTTAATAAACTGATCTAAAAAATGACAGCTACTTAAAATTTATATTCACTTTCAGGGATTTCAAATTTTTTTCTCAAAACGAAAGTTTTAACAGGCACTATTTTTAACCAAATAACTTCTCTAAAAGTTACTACATAATTAAATTTTGTGACAATGATGAAAGGATCGGCGTTTATAAGAATGATTTTATAAGAATAATCCCAAAACTTTAGAAAGATATTAGAATATAAGAATCACACTAGAATAATATTTTGGACAATCCAGAAATGCGATAAAGATTTAAAGAAGAGGAGAGGAGTTTGATCCAAAGACTGGATAATTCATCATTTAATAAACTGATCTAAAAAATGACAGCTACTTAAAATTTATATTCACTTTCAGGGACTTCAAATTTTTTTCTCAAAAAGAAAGTTTTAACAGGCATTATTTTTAACCAAATAACTTCTCTAAAAGTTACTACATAATTAAATTTTGTGACAACGATGAAAGGATCGGCGTTTATAAGAATGATTTTATAAGAATAATCCCAAAACTTTAGAAAGATATTAGAATATAAGAATCACACTAGAATAATATTTTGGACAATCCAGAAATGCGATAAAGATTTAAAGAAGAGGAGAGGAGTTTGATCCAAAGACTGGATAATTCATCATTTAATAAACTGATCTAAAAAATGACAGCTACTTAAAATTTATATTCACTTTCAGGGATTTCAAATTTTTTTTCTCAAAAAGAAAGTTTTAACAGGCTCTATTTTTAACCAAATAACTTCTCTAAAAGTTACTACATAATTAAATTTTGTGACAACGATGAAAGGATCGGCGTTTATAAGAATGATTTTATAAGAATAATCCCAAAACTTTAGAAAGATATTAGAATATAAGAATCACACTAGAATAATATTTTGGACAATCCAGAAATGCGATAAAGATTTAAAGAAGAGGAGAGGAGTTTCATCCAAAGACTGGATAATTCATCATTTAATAAACTGATCTAAAAAATGACAGCTACTTAAAATTTATATTCACTTTCAGGGATTTCAAATTTTTTTTTCTCAAAAAGAAAATTTTAACAGGCACTATTTTTAACCAAATAACTTCTCTAAAAGTTACTACATAATTAAATTTTGTGACAACGATGAAAGGATCGGCGTTTATAAGAATGATTTTATAAGAATAATCCCAAAACTTTAGAAAGATATTAGAATATAAGAATCACACTAGAATAATATTTTGGACGATCCAGAAATGCGATAAAGATTTAAAGAAGAGGAGAGGAGTTTGATCCAAAGACTGGATAATTCATCATTTAATAAACTGATCTAAAAAATGACAGCTACTTAAAATTTATATTCACTTTCAGGGATTTCAAATTTTTTTCTCAAAACGAAAGTTTTAACAGGCACTATTTTTAACCAAATAACTTCTCTAAAAGTTACTACATAATTAAATTTTGTGACAATGATGAAAGGATCGGCGTTTATAAGAATGATTTTATAAGAATAATCCCAAAACTTTAGAAAGATATTAGAATATAAGAATCACACTAGAATAATATTTTGGACAATCCAGAAATGCGATAAAGATTTAAAGAAGAGGAGAGGAGTTTGATCCAAAGACTGGATAATTCATCATTTAATAAACTGATCTAAAAAATGACAGCTACTTAAAATTTATATTCACTTTCAGGGACTTCAAATTTTTTTCTCAAAAAGAAAGTTTTAACAGGCATTATTTTTAACCAAATAACTTCTCTAAAAGTTACTACATAATTAAATTTTGTGACAACGATGAAAGGATCGGCGTTTATAAGAATGATTTTATAAGAATAACCCCAAAGCTTTAGAAAGATATTAGAATGTAAGAATAACACTAGAATAATGTTTTGGACAATCCAGAAATGCGATAAAATTTTTTAAGAATTTAATATCTATACGGCAATATCTCTTGTTTTATAATGGCACCACAAAGGTCGAAGACCGATATAGCCAGGTGCCACCTCAATTTCGACCGAGAACCCTAGGAGCGACATCTAGGGGATCGTACCCTCTCCCACCCTATCTGACCTTATAGAGTGACTTTCCGAACTACGTATTTAATGTGACCATATCCGGCTAGACACGGACAGGAATTTGTCTAGGTTCCAAACAATCGGCCAGGAAAATAATTTACATGCAATATCTTTTTTTCCTAATTTCATCGTTCATGTGTGCGTAAAAAAACATACGATTCATCCTCAGAGTAGGAGGAAATGATTTAACAGCCTTTCTTAAAATATTTTGCGAGTCATCAACACTGTGAATTTCTGGACAGTGAATTCGGCCCAGGTTACATATTCATGGGGCAGCGCCTCGAATAGCTGTTGACGATTATTCAATCAGGATTCGATGAACGAACGCAAATGGGGAAAAACGATGAAGTTAAGCGGTAACCGTCACGCAAACTGGGTGAAAAAATAATGCATGATGAATGTATCGAAAATGACAGAATGGATCATGAATAAATATGAGTTTTGTTGTTGAACGGGAGATTGTACAAATGCTGGATAACGAGAAGCGAAAAAAAAAATCAATTTTGCTTTCTCGTCACGTGATTTAATACTGTACTGGAGAAAGCTAAGATTTGTTTAAAATGAACTCGATAGCGAGATTTATTGTTGTTTTGGGAGATCCAAAAAACTTACGTTCTGCATGCATCGGTATGCTCGCACGCATACACGTAAAATCGTTGGCATACGCGTACAGCAAAGCGACGATCAGCAAAGTCACCTAGTTTCACACAAAAATTTAGGTTCCCTCTCCATTGGAATCCAAAGTTGACTAGTTACAAACACAAATTTAGGTTTCCTCTTCCTTGCGCTCTCTAAAGTTAACTAGTTAGAAGCTCAAACTTAGGTTTCCTCTTCCTTGCGCCCTCAATGACTAGTTAGAAGCTCAAACTTTCCTCTTCCTTGCGCTCTCAAAATTTTACTAGTTACAAGCTCAAACTTAGGTTTCCTCTTCCTTGCGATCTCAAATTTTGACTAGTTACAAGCTCAAACTTGGGTTTCCTTTAAGTTGTAGATTATTAATTTTCTCCACGCGACTTATTTCACAGTATAAAATATTGCAAATCACCAGCGCATTTTGTTTCGTTTGCACATGCCATAACATAGCCATATGACCAACATATTAAAAAATAAGGGTCCAGTTTTTCTGACTTTTAATGCTAGTGACCCATATAATATAACGCCCCCTTTGAGAAGTTGTAGATTAACAATTTTCTCTATGCGACTTATTTCACAGTATTTATTTATTTTTCCAATGCGGAGGCACTTGTCGTGAGACATTCGCCTATACCACGCCGCAATTTTACTGCCCATTTTATTGTGGGGGCACCATATAGGCGGACAGCATTACCCCCTATGAAGGGACGACACGAACGGAGGCATATTTCGTGGCGCGACGCCAGGATTCGATCTGAGCACCCTCAGCACCGAAAACGAGCGAGCTGTACCACTGGGCCGCCACAAGACCTTATTTCACAGTATAAAATATTGCAAATCACCAGCGCATTTTGTTTCGTTTGCACATATCATAACATAGTCATAAGACCAACACATTAAAAAAAAGGATACAGGTTTTCTGACTTTTAATATTAGTGACCCATATAATATAACGCCCCCTATTTGAAGCTGTAGATTATCAATTTTTTCCACGCGATTTATTTCACAGTATAAAATATTGCAAATCACCAGCGCATTTTGTTTCGTTTGCACATAGCATAACATAGTCATAAAACTTACATATTAAAAAATAAGAGTCCAGTTTTTCTGACTTTTAATGTTAGTGATCCATATAATATTACGCCCGCTTTGAGACGTTGTAGATTATCAATTTTCTCCACGCGACTTATTTCACAATATAAAATATTGCAAATCACCAGCGCATTTTGTTTCGTTTGCACATACCATAACATAGTCATAAGACCAAAGTATTAAAAAATAAGGGTCCAGTTTTTCTGATTTTTAATGTTAGCGACCCATATAATATAACGCCCCCTTTGAGACGTTGTAGATTATTAATTTTCTCCACGCGACTTATTTCACAGTATAAAATATTGCAAATCACCAGCGCATTTTGTTTCGTTTGCACATATCATAACATAGTCATAAGACCAACACATTAAAAAAAAGGATACAGGTTTTCTGACTTTTAATATTAGTGACCCATATAATATAACGCCCCCTATTTGAAGCTGTAGATTATCAATTTTTTCCACGTGACATATCACAGTATAAAATATTGCAAATCACAAGCGCATTGTGTTTCGTTTGGACATACCATAACATAGTCATAAGACCAACATATTAAAAAATTAGGGTCCAGTTTTTCTGACTTTTAATGTTAGTGACCCATATAATATAACGCCCCCTTTGAAAAGTTGTAGATTATTAATTTTCTCCACGTGACTTATTTCACAGTATAAAATATTGCAAATCACAAACGCATTTTGTTTCGTTTGCACATACCATAACATAGTCATAAAACCAACAAATTAAAAAATAAGGGTCCAGTTTTTCTGACTTTTAATGTTAATGACCCATATAATATAACGCCCCCTTTGAGACGTTCTAGATTATTAATTTTCTCAACGTGACTTATTTCACAGTATAAAATACTGCAATTCACCAGCTAATTTTGTTTCGTTTGCACATAGCATAACATGGTCACATGACCAACGTATTACAAAACAAGGGTCCAGTTTTTCTGCAGGTCCAAACAACAACACTTTGCTTTGTTGAGGGCAACGGATTCAATGCGATTCGAAATTAAAACCCTTCACTCGCACACGGAGGTGCAACCGAAAGAGGGGAAAAGCCGGGAAAAATTAACGTTATTATTTCCCCCTCTGCGGCCTGTACAAACACGGCGGGCAAATATTGGCACAACATTAAATCGCCAACAAAATTCATCACGCCAAGGCTTCTGTTTACCACGAGGCACTTAAAAAGACCCATCCGGCTAAAACGTGCAACGGTCTTTAAATTGTCTTAAGTGTGCTGCAGAATAATTTTAGACGACCTAAAAAGAAAGATATTGATTTTTTTTTTTTTTTTTTTAAATTACGAGGACCCTAGAGTTGAAGAGGCGAAGCCTTACCAGCTGCTAGCACCTTTTATAGAATACAGGTATTCTTCAACTTACGACATCTCGCATTTACGACCGAAATTTTAATTTTATTCTTACTTACCGTAAAATCTAGAGTATAACACGCACTTTTTTTTTCACATTTTAGCCCGAAAAAATGAGGGTGCGTATTATACTAGCGTACAAAACGAACGTATTTTTAAACATTGGATAAACGAACATACAGCAGCTGTAAGACATTGTCGCAACACGGGTGCGTGCGCATCTGCACTCCGTGACTCATCCACCCGTTTATTAAGCAGGTATTCATTTTAAACAAACGGAACTCACAGTCCGTATCGTCAAGTAAGGATGATGATTTGCGATATATATTACGACGGCACCAATAATTATGACACGGACGCAACAACAATAGATGAGCTGTGTTCTAGTGAAAGTGATTAAGACTGATAATTTGACAATATTGTTTTCTTTGAATTAACAATTTAAGATTTTTTTCCCTACCGAATTTGACGTTTTCGTTTCTTTTTATTACACATTTTATTTATGTTGATAAATATTTGTGCAATTTTTAAATAAAATATTGAAAAGTTATGGGTGCGTATTGTAGTCGAATTTTAATTTTTTTTCCGAAAATTTCGCGCACAATCAAGCATGCGTATTATACTCGGGTGCGTATTATAGTCGAGATTTTGCGTATTTTATTCTTTTCCCGCAAAAATACTGTTCCTCGAATGTGCAGAACATACTTATATGCATTACATAATTATTAATAAATATGACGCAATATTCTGGGTGGGAACATGAGAACAAGCAAAGATACAATTAAAAAAAATTTTTTTTGATAGGAATGGCTTCAGCTTTAATAATTTACGCCTTCTAAATAAAATACAATGTATTTCAAATTACGTATGCACGTAAAAAATATGCATTACATAATATATGTAATGCATACTTACATTAAATATATGTAAGTATATATAGCCGAGCCCCGTTAGAGCGAACCTGGTATATAACGAACTCATGGATATAACGAACGAAAATTTTGGTCCCATCGTTTTCCTATTATACGTAATTTAATTACAAGTGTGTCAGTTTAATGTAATCGATTTTACTCGATTTAATTCATTTATGATCATTTTTAATATATTTTCTCATTTTTTAATACATCATTACTGAATACACATTGCAACTAATGAGTTATACATTTTGTGAACTCTAGCATTTTTCTTAACGATTCGGATATAGCGAACCACCGGATAAAGCGAACAAAACCTTTGGTCCCTTGAAGTTCGTTATAACGGGGTTTGACTGTAAAACTAAGAAAAAACTGTAGAGACTGTCTAAGTTACCTTAAAATTATGCTTTTAACGTTGTAAGATATATATCCTTTTAAAGGAGACAAATTGTGAAAATGTCCTCTCTGATATTAAAGTACAGATGTACCGAAATCGCGCTCTACTTATACAGTCGAACCCCGTTATAGCAAACCTGGTATATAACGAACTCATGGATATAACGATCGAAAATTTTGGTCCCGTCGTTTTCCTATTATATGTAATTTAATTAGTATGTATGTCAGTTTAATGTAATCGATTTTAGTCGATTTAATGCATTAATTATCATTTTTAATAGATCATTATTGAATACACATTCCAACTAATGAGTTATACATTTTGTGAACTCTAGCATTTTTCTGAACGGTTCGGATATAGCGAACTACCGGATAAAGCGATCAAAAGCTTTGATCCCTTGAAGTTCGTTATAACGGGGTTCAACTGTACTGTTCACTTCGGCGGGTCACTCTGTCATAGATTTCCGTTGAATTTTTTGAATACCTGAACAGAGGGAATCGTCATTTAAGGGAGTCCAAGACAGAAAATTCTTCAAATTTTCGAAAAAAAAAATTATTGCATTAAAAATTTCTGTGTTCTTTTAAGTTTAAAATGACGCTTAAATCATGTTTCTATCTTAATTAGAAGAGGATATTTTATCTTTTATTTTTCGAAACATTCTGATAGTAGTCAATTTGTGTTTAAAAATTTTTTAAATACTTTTTTAAAAAATTGTGATTTTTTTTAAATATTTATTTAAGCTTGTAAATGCGTTTCTCCGCATGAAGGTTTTTTTTTTCAACTTTCTCGTCTTTAAATTGTTATAAGTCAAGTACTAATAAAAATAAATGGTTCAAACTTGGAACATGTCTTTTTCAAATATCTTACTTTAATTTTTTATTCAGCAAATTTGAAAAAAAATATTTACTTTTGAAAATATGATTTTTTTTAAAATAAGTTACATAGTTTTTTTTTGAAATTTTTACTCTAATTATTTTTAAATTTTTTCAAAATTAATATTTTATAAAACACTGAATCAAAATTAAAACTTATATATATTTCTGTTTAATTAAATGAAAAAGTTTTTTAAGTCGACAAATAATATTTCGAGTTATAACGATTTTAAATTACCCCACTTTTAAAAAAAAATTTAATTTAAAATTTTTAAAAAACTTTGAGAACTTTTATGGTATGATTTTGTTTACAAATTATGTGGTTAACCATTACAAAAAAAATCGAAGTCTTAAGTCAATAAATAAAAAAAAAATTAATATGTGTACCCCCTTTTAAACGTAATTTCCAAGTCGAGTGAATATTGTTTTGTATTTGAGACAGGGACTCTTTTTTCAGTGTCTATACTTCTAGGAAATATGCTGTCTAAGAAATCCGTATCATTCTAGATAATATTATTTCTAAGAAATTATTTGTTTTCTTTTCGTTGTTGTTGTTGTTTGTTTGCTTGTTGTTGAATGCTAATATTCACGTTTCTCGCCAGTTGTTAATTAATCTACATATATAAAACAGTTCCGTAACTGACTGACTGAATGAATGACATATAACGCACAGACCAAACCGTTGGACATAAAGAGCTGAAATTTTACATGGCAATTCTTATAGTGTAGGGGTGCACTAAGAAAGATTTTTGAAAAATTCTTCTTAGATTTTTTAAAATTAAATTTTTAAGCTGTTTTTGATACATTCTTTAAAGTTTACATTTAAAATAATAATCGGCGGGTTATAAAATTTACATCACGAGAAAGATCCTAAAAATTCCTTTAAAATGAAATCTTTTTCGAATCTTTATCTCGATTTTCTGATTTTTGGTGAATTTTTAAAGATTCATTTTTAGAATTTAATTTATTAAATGCTGATCACGTGGTTTCTTTTCTTTTAATTTTGCGTCATGTGCATAACAACGAAATAGACAAAAAAAAATTCTTGCTAATGCGGCAGACGATTGGACATTATCCAAAAAAATATTAACATACATGAAAAGAAATGTTCCTCAAACTGTACTATATTAACTGTACTATAATCTTTAGTATGTTCTATTAGATTTAATTTGAATATCTTCTTCTACATTATTTTGTCTATAAAAATATCCCTTACGATATTTTTATAAATATATTTTGTTTTTTTTAAAATCAATTGCATACATTCATCGCTGCATTTATTATATATATATATATATATATATATATATATATATATATATATATATATATATATATATATATATATATATATATATATATATATATATATATATATATATATCCTTAAATTATACTCTGAAAGAGAAACTAGCTCATATTTACATGGCTGGAGCTAGACTCAGCCTGAAATGAATAATATTTTGATGCAGTCTTGCCGAATCGTTTATTAGACCGATAAAAATACATCCGTCCATTTCATGGCGATTCATGGCGAGGTACATGTGACTATTATTTTGCAGGGTCAGCAGATATTGGGGTTTGCGATGCGGACCCATGCCTGAATTCTAACATATATACGTGTAGAAATGCAAATGCATTCGATTTATGGAAAGTTCTGTTGCTAAAGGTTTTGTAGCGATAATTTAATGTTACTGGGGATTGGATTTAGGAAACGGAATTTAAATACTAGAATGGAGGGCCTAATATTTAATATATTATATATATACACACACACACACACATATATATATATATGTATATATATATATATTTATGTA
>CAJRAI020000207.1:0-10000 GCA_907164885.2 Dolomedes plantarius | reverse complement strand
CTGTCCTTATAATTTTATACTTTAACCACTATATAATCTATTCCTCTATAGAAATCATCTACATATATATTATTTCTAAAAGGTTTTTTTTTTCTCCCTTCATACTTAAGGGATATTTATTTTTTTTTTGGATAATATCCAATAGTCTGCTGCATTAGAAAGAAAAAAAAAATGTTTTTTTTTGTCTATCTAGTTGTTATGCACGTGACGATAAATTTATTTAAAGTAACAGAAAAAGAAATCATGTAATCATCATTTAATAAATTAAATTCTAAAAATTAATCTTTAAAAATTCACCGAAAATCAGAAAATGGAGGTAAAGATTCGAAAAAGGTTTCATTTTAAAGGAATTTTTATGATCTTTCTCGTGATATAAATTTTATAACCCTCAAATTAGTATTTTAAATGCATACTTAAAAAAAAGTTACTAAAACAGCTTAAAAATTTAATTTTAAAAAATCTAAGAAGAATTTTTTAAAAATCTTTCTTAGTGCACCCCTACACTATAAGAAGAATCGCCATGCAAAATTTCAGACCTTTATAAGGCGTCGACATTCATCTGCTTTTACAGAATTCTGCGGGGAAACCAGTGATTTATGGGCAGAGCGTCTGCAACGATCCTGCGATCGAGCGGTTTTTTAGACAGAGCATCAAAGGCGGGGCCGGGGGGTCACGACCCCAAAATAGTGTCAAGCGGGGTCGGGGGGTACTTTTCTGCGTGAATGTGGGTGTACTATTATAGCACATATAGATTGGTGCAGAGTTCTCTGCCTCCAGACCCCCGACTCCTGTCATCACATTAGTCACGGTAACATTAGACACGGTATTTAGAACCACCCTCATTCCCGCCCGCAAGGTTTCTTTGATGTGGTGTCTCCCCCCGACCCTGCTCGACACCATTTGACCCGCTGACCCCCCACCCTTTCTTTGATGGACCACCAGAGGAGGCGATCCACGCATAGTACAGAGTACAGAGAGAACATAAATCACTGGAAGATGCAGAGAACTCTGTACCAATCTGTATGCGCTATTAGGTCCAGCGGTTTGGTCTGTGCGTTTTATGTCAGTCAGTCAATCAGATAGTCAGTCAGTTACGGAACTGTTTTATATATATAGAGAGACAATATTTGGTGACAAGGTTTTCCTAAAAGTGAATAACGCCTAGATATACGATTGAACCCATTTGTTAGCTAAATCATTGATCAATTGATCAGGGCAGTGAACTGCCCTGATCTGGAAGATAAATGATCCGTGAATTTGATACAAAAACAAGGAACTCGATCTAAAAGGAAATATCAGAGTAACTGCATTTTGATCCTCGGTAGAAACTAGAGAGGCTCTTAAATTGCTTCTGTTAGTTTGTGAATCACAGTTACTAAAGGAAAATAGGGGGAGGTGCCCGATAAAAGAGAGTAGTTCGGTGGGTAGGTAGATAAACAGGCTGCCTGTATGTCTGGATAGGGGGATAACGTAATAAACTTTAGCATACCCCTGATACGTTCTTTTGTGTTCAAGATACAGTGATACCTCGACTTACGAGTGTCTCGAGATGCGAGCATTCTCTCGGCAGATTTTTTGCTTCGAGTTGCGAGCAAGCTTCAGATATCCCACCGCTAGTTTGAGCAGCGAATGCCATGTTACGTAATCATCAAATGAGAACACAAGAAGCATATAATATTTACAACCTTTATGTACAATTATTATACAATTGTATAATATTATTCTGAGACTACTATCCAGTCTTAAACCGAGAGATTGGATTCTGAGAAAACGTTCTTCGGATTCTCAGAAAGAAGAATCTGGATATTGCAGCCACAGTGAACGATGCAACAATCGCCCAGCCTCCGTGTCTCACTCGTTCACTTTAAGAGAGTATCTGGCAATAAAAGCGAAAGTCGGGAAAGAGGGGCGAAAAGATTAAAAATCAACGAATAAGATTTAATTTTTCAGTTCAACCTTTCTCCTCCTCTTCCATCAGCATCTTCAAGTCTGATCTCCAAGGTAAATGTTGTACATTACACTTAATAAAACAAATTTATTGCAGTACATTCTATTGTATTGCGCTTTTATACAATGTTCGTCGTTTATAAGCACGTTTTTCTTATTTAAAAACATGTCACGAAAAAATTGCGGTGTTTTGGGGGAGCCCGGAACGAATTAATGGCATTTCCATTCATTTCTATGGGGAAAATTGATTCGAGATACGAGTATTTCGAGTTACGAGCTAAGTCATGGAACGAATTAAACTCGTAAGTCGAGGTACCACTGTATCTAAACTATCATTGAGCTATTCAGAAGGATAAGTTGCGGTATGGCTTATGCATATGCAGCTTGTTCGATATTTTCTGTAGTGGCCTGTAGATTTTAATTGCTTCTTAAAGTTTCTACTAATCTTAATCTATAGACACCTATATTAATGCGATTCTATCATTATAGAGACGCACTAGACTTTTTCAACGGACACCATAGTCCTTTGTCTATATATATAAAACAGTTCCGTTGCTGACTGACTGACAGATAACGCACAGACCAAACCGCTGGAACTAAAGGGTTGAAATTTTACATGGCGATTCTTCTTATAGTGTAGGGGTGCACCGAGAAAGAATTTTGAAAAATTCTACTTAGATTTTTTTAAATTAAATTTTTAAGCTGTTTTTGTAACATTCTTTAAAGTTTGCATTTAAAATAATAATCTGAGGGTTATAAAATTTATATAACGAGAAAGATCCTAAAAATTCCTTTAAAATGAAACTACGGCCTATGAAACGAAATTCAACCAAAACAGCTGCGAACCAGCCGTTTGTAAGATCCCAGTCGCTTAATTAAAGCACATCTAAAACATGCTATAATTGACACGTGCATAAGGGGGTAATAATATTACCAAATTTTTATCTGGAAGTTGGCAATTCCTTTCTAACACAAAGAAAGAAAATTTCTTTTTCTAATATTATTTGAGTTTTTGTGTGGTTAGACTTAGACCATAGTTATAATCATTTCGTAGATCTTAAAGGTTCTGTGCCCCCATAATATTACCAAATTTTCATCTGGAAGTTGGCAATGCCTTTCTAAACCATCCTAAACTATCGTGACCGCTTCCGTGCTGCGTTCTCAGGTTACTCCACTCTTTCTGCCTGAGGTACTTACTCTTCCAGCGCGTTTGAAGACCTTTCACATTCCCGACACCCCTAAAACGCTCATCACAGCTGAGGCATCTCAAGTGAGAGCACACACACACACAAAAATAATTACAATACACCCCATACATCACCTGATTTGCAACGCTCTCACATTCCTTACTCTAAATACCCATTTCATCTCTGACCTTTGTGTGTGGTTGGAAGTGCCTAAACTTAGCCGCGCGAACAATATGACGTAAAAAGTTTTGTGAAGTGGCGCTATTAATAGACCCTTTTTTTTTTTTTTCAAAGAGTGTGTCGCCCTCTCACACACACACACAACACGTCACATGACATCCACGTGTCGCAGGGTCCTCGCGAAAGGCTGAGTTTGTCGGAAAATATGTAACGCCGCGGAGGGAAAAAAGGCGTTGAGAAGAAGGCGTTGGGAAATAGCTCTCTGAAGCCAGCAGAGAGCGAAATTTCCGAAGCGAATTCTTTGGCACCGGCAACTCCGAAGTTCTGCTACGGAAAGATTTTTCCATGATGAATGTGAAAGATAAAATCACGGAACACCGTCTTCAGGTGTTGACGTAGAGTTTGGTTGCTTTGTTCTCCATTGCAGCAACGCTGAGGAACCACGTGCATGCTTGATGAAATTCTGATGGGCAGATCCCAAAGATAGTAATTTATTACCTAATCGTATTCCAGTCTGTAATTGTTCCGAGACTATTAAAATAAAAGCATCACAAAAACACATCACAGCACCTGTATAAAACTCTTTCAGAACCTCCACTTTGTAAGCTGGACGATATTTTCTTTTTCTGGACTGTAGTTTTTTGTTTGCTTCTTAATAATTTCTTATAATCTTAATCTAGAGGCAACTATATTAATTCGATTCAATTGTTATAGAGACGCACTAGAGTTTTTCAACGGGCACCATAGTCCTTTATTTATTATACGGAGAGGTCCTTTTATACGACCTTATTCAATGGTTTTCCGTAGGCAACTGAACTAACAGTCGCCAAGGGTTGGCGAGAAGACAGTAGCCAGTGATCATGCAGGAGCGCCAACTTAAGCTATACAGGGTATTCCAAAAATCGACCGACAAATTCAGAGGGGTGATAGTAGGCATCAAGAGGGGCGATAATCATATAGGAATGTATGACCGGAAACGCAAAACTGGTCAGCTAGAGGATAAACAAAGATGCAGAAAAGTTCTCGAGTTCAAAGGAACCTAGAAACTGGGACAATGGAACTACAAAATAAAGAATTAACGGGTCTCACTGACATTTCACCGTGATTTTTACACAACAGAGATAACTGAATCCGCCAAGGTCGTTATGCGAAGGTAGTTTCACACATTTGGACCCGTTTTAAGAAAGGGTAAAATACTTTCAGCATCCGCATCGCCCCAACCCTATTCATCTCCAGAGGATAAAGGGTACAAAGACTCAAGGGTCCGTAGAATTTTTTACGCTTCTCGCAAGTGAATGTTTCTTTGATAGGTATCAGCTCAAACAATCCAAGACAAGTAATTAATTGCTTACATGAAACTGATGAAAACGGTTTACAGGAACAAACAGCTTCTTAAATTCCAAAATAACATATCAATCAGAATTTGTGAATCAGTAATTCTTTTCGTGTAAATCAGTAATACGCAATCTCTTTTTGGTAAATATGAAGAACATGATACGGTTTCCTGCCAAGCCATTTTTTTAAGCCAAAAGTTTGGCGAGTTTCGGTTTGGTTTGGAGCGATACGGTCAACTTTTTGCTACACGTGTTTCTGAGTTTGCTAGAAAGATTACTGTTAATTTTCACCTCATGGTTCTTCAAATTTGTAATGCCACATTGGCGTCATATCACTACAGGTTGGCGACCGTATCATGTTCTTCATATTAACCCTTTTGGTATGTATATTTACCATCGCAGCCATTGGGAGTTCATTTCAAAAATCATACAGCGCATACTAATATAAAAATGAGTTACCGTTAAATAGTTACCATTAACTCAAATATTAGTGAACTACTATGAGTACCATCCATTATTTAACTTGTTTCAAGTAAAATGTTGTCATTCCAGAAGATCAACCCTGTAAATTAACGACAGTGATCTGGCATTAAATCTGTGCTCAGATGGCTAAATGTTATGAGAAATTTACGTGGCAGCAATTCTAAGATTCAAGATGTGATGAAAAAAATCAGTCATTTGATTTACACGAGCAAACGTGGTACCAATGTTTAAGGGGGTCCGGAACACATTTTAAATTATAATTTGTAAACAAAATCACATCATAAAACTTCTCAAAAAGTTTTTAAAAAATTTTAAAATTTAAAATTTTTAATAAAAGTGGGGTAATTTAAAATCGTTATAACTCGAAATATTATTTGTCGAATTTCAAAATTTTGTCTTTTAATTAAACAGAAATATATAAGTTTTAATTTTGATTCACCATTTTTTTAAATATTAATTTTTAAAAAAATTAAAAATATTTAGATGAAAAATTACAAAAAAATTATGTAACTTATTTTTAAAAAATCATATTTTCAAAAGTAAATATTTTTTTTAAAATTTTCTGAATCAAAATTAAAGTAAAATAGTTGAAAAAGACATGTTACAAGTTTCAACCATTTATCTTTAACGGTTCTTGACTTATAACAATTTAAAGACTAGAAATGGGGAAAAAACCCATCATGCAATAAAACGCACTTACAGGTTTAAACAACGATTGGCTACTATTAGAATGTTGGAAAAAAAAATAATAATTTCTCCTGTTCTAATTAAGATAGAAACATTAATTAAACGTCATTTTAAGCGTAAAAGAACACAGAAATTTTTAATTCAAGAAATTTTTTTTTCGAAAATTCGAACAATTTTGTGTCCTGGACCCCTTAAGAAAAATAGTTCGCTGTTACTTACAGTAATTTTACAGTATATAGAAAATATCGGCGAACGAATAATCCGGATTGTGAAAAGCTCAATTTTTTAAAGAAAGGTTTCTTATAACATTTTGCCATCTCAGCACAGATATGAATCATGGAAAACCAACATCCATACCTCCTTGTTGCCAACTCTATAAAATCAACACGAAATGTTCAACGAGTTAAATTTCCAACGTGGGATGCTAAACTCAAACCTTATGGCTGCCGGAATGAAGGAAAAGGTGTTTAAAAGATCTCGGCCCATCGTCACCTCTAGATAAAGACAGCAAGGATTTCAGACTTACCTAAAAAGAAAGGGGGAAATTGTTAATTAAAAGAAATCAGTTATTAGAAGCACAAATTTGAATGCAAAACATCATAACAAAAACTTTTACGTCTAAAGAGTAATATTGTTAAGATCTTATCGTTATTACAATATCAGACTGATTAAGATAAAGCAATATTTATACCCAGGGTGCGGCAGAAATGACGTTCCGAGGGTATACATTAATAAATAAAACAAATAATGATAATAAAATAATAATTAATAATAAATAATTTTTTTATTTTTATTTTTGTCAGGTATAAAAGATTTCTTTCTCTATCTTGCTTTGTATTTTTGTTATTGACGTTCCAAATCAGAAAGTTCTTTCTGCCGCACCCTGTATACACACACACACACACACACACACACACATATATATATATACATATACATACATGCACACACACACATATATACACACACACACACACACACACACACACACATACATATATATATATACACACACACACACACACACATATATATATACACACACACACATATATATATATATATATATATATATATATATATATATATATATATATATATGGTGCCCGGTATAAAGGGCTTAAGTACATAAATGTGATTTTTAGATATTTGTTAGTATTGGTAAAAAAAAAAAGAAATCGTTTGACTTGTATGAAAGGCTTAAGTCTATCAATTTTGTATACAAAAGTACATTTCTTTGTGCAAAAGAAATGTTATTTGTGCAAAAGAAAGGTATATTTCTTTGTGCAAAAGACTCAAGTCGAAATTAATTTTCTGCGATTGGTATAGAAGCTAATAACTAGGTATATCTAAATCAGTGTTTTTGACTATATACCGGGCACTATATTATATATATATATATATATATATATATATATATACAGAGAGAGAGAGAGAGAGATTAATGGGACACAAACAGCATTAAAAGACAACGGAGTACAGAGCTAAATAATCATTGCATATAAATTAACACGCACAACTGGAAATGTACAACAGGGACTTAGTTAATACCGTAATTGTTTGCATGACAAACAGCTTAACTGTTGACATATCCACCTTTGCCTGCCATTACTGAGCTTTTCACGTACCCCCCGTTGTTGGGGAACATCGGTTCAGGGAGCTAAATACGCCAGATAAACAGCGAAAAATTGAAAACGTGAGACATCATATAATGCAGGCGGAACGTGCTTCTCACCAGAGTGTGGGAAAGTATGAAATTACAACCCGTCATCAGAGGGTCGATTTTTGACATTTTGGAGTACAAAATCGAAGAAGTTTTTATCTCGTGTAGGTTTTATCTTGAGAAAACTTAATGCAATACCAAAAAAAATAATTAATTAATAACTACAAGATAAAAAATAACTTTTTATATACCATGCTTTTAAATTTTCTGTTGAATAATATAAACTTGACAATTCTATGTATTAATAAACACTTTTAAAAAAAAATTTTAATGAATTATCCCAGCAACTTGAAAGAAAATGAAGTTAATTGGAAGTTAACTTGCGTTTAACTTTTCGTTCCCGTCCCGGCCGATAGATGGTTAAATACTTTTTTAAAATTTTTTTGATGAATTATCCCATCAACTTGAAAGAAAATGATCAAACGCGTAATAAAGAGGTATCAAATGCGCAATCAACTGCGTTTAACTTTTCGTTCCCGTCCTGGCCGATAGATGGCTGCACCAGTCTACGAAACAAAATGAACTGAAAATGAATTCAATGCTGCTTAGAGACGGCTAAAAGTATTAAAATAATGCATTGTCATCGTGTTCTGAGCTATTCTAAAAGTTTCAAAATGTCTAGCTAGTCGGGAAGTTAGTTAAAAATCGATTGCAAGATTTGTACTGGACAAACACACACACAAACAAAAAAGCGAGTTAATAAAAACATGGTAAAAAATTAACTAACTAATTAATTAATTAAAATAAGTGCACTGGCAGGAAATGCGAATGTCGAGTCTTACAGAAATACAAAAACAATTTAGAGGATTAAACATTACCTGGACGCGATATCGTTTGAAAGGAATATATGCATCACTTAGAATCCATACTTTTCTTAAAGACTTATGGGTAAAATAACGTATCCCGTTCTATTCAAATACATAAAATTCATTCAACAAAAAATACCTTTACCCGCCTTACAGATACTCTGAAAATTAATAGTATAAGTAGAATTAAATAAGCAGAATAAGTAGAACGTGATTTCGTCGTCGCCAGAGATTGTATGGTTCAAAATACAGGATGTCCGGGTTAAAAGTATCCAAAAGTTATGACTTATTTTTACGGAACTACCTATTAGAATTCTAAAAAAATTATTTAAATAGAAAGAACATGTCACAAAGTTTTAATATCAATAATAGATTTCGATCATAGTATCATAGTATCATAGTTCTCTCCAAGTGTTTCGTAGCATATCAGAAGTTATTACACGAATTGCTTGAATGATACGCTTCTTCAACTCATCCACAGTTTCAATTTTTTGTTTATACACAACGGATTTAATGAATCCCGAAGCAAAAAAAGTCTAATAAGTCCTGATATGCTATGAAACACTTGGAAAGAATGGATTACGATTTAGACATTTGTCGTGCTACAAAAGGTTAACCAAGTTTTAATATCAATCATAGAATTCGATCATAGTATCATAGATTTCAACGTGTGCACCTTTTGTACCATTACTAACGTCTAAATGGTAATCCAGTTCTCTCCAAGTGTTTCGTAGCATATCAGGAGTTATTAGACTTTTTTGGTTCGGGATTCATTAAATCCGTTGTGTATACACAAAAAAATTGAAACTGTGGATGAGTTGAAGAAGCGTATCATTCAAGAAATTCGTGTAATAACTTCTGATATGCTACGAAACACTTGTAGAGAACTGGATTACCATTTAGACGTTTGTCGTGCTACAAAAGGTGAACACGTCGAAATCTATGATACTATGATCGAATTCGATGATTGATATTAAAACTTGGTTAACCTTTTGTAGCACGACAAACGTCTAAATGGAAATCCATTCTTTCCAAGTGTTTCGTAGCATATCAGGAGTTATTAGACTTTTTTTGCTTCGGGATTCATTAAATCCGTTGTGTATAAACAAAAAATTGAAACTGTGGATGAGTTGAAGAAGCGTATCATTCAAGCAATTCGTGTAATAACTTTTGATATGCTACGAAACAATTGGAGAGAACTGGATTACCATTTAGACGTTTGTCGTGCTACAAAAGGTGAACACGTCGAAATCTATGATACTATGATCGAATTCGATGATTGATATTAAAACTTGGTTAACCTTTTGTAGCACGACAAACGTCTAAATGGTAATCCATTCTTTCCAAGTGTTTCGTAGCATATCAGGAGTTATTAGACTTTTTTTTTGCTTCAGGATTCATTAAATCCGTTGTGTATAAACAAAAAATTGAAACTGTGGATGAGTTGAAGAAGCGTATCATTCAAGCAATTCGTGTAATAACTTTTGATATGCTACGAAACAATTGGAGAGAACTGGATTCCCATTTAGACGTTTGTCGTGCTACAAAAGGTGCACACGTTGAAATCTATGATACTATGATCGAATTCTATGATTGATATTAAAACTTGGTTAACCTTTTGTAGCACGACAAACGTCTAAATGGTAATCCATT
>CAJRAI020000206.1:30000-58148 GCA_907164885.2 Dolomedes plantarius | reverse complement strand
TCTGATCCTGGTATTTAAAACCCGAAAAAAAAATGGTTGAATTGAATCTGAGAGCATATTTATACACTTCATTAAAACTTTTTTCGTTACACACCAATTTTAACATCAGAAAATAATAGACATTATGCATTGTTAATTTGATTTTATCGTCTCTCATTAATTCTAGTTCTTTTTTTTTGAACTTTTTGCAAAATTTTGAACATATTAAGCAAACAAATCAGACAGATATAGACAAAATTGCAAAAGCTTATATATAGGTCAGGGGGTGAACGCGAAACAATTTTAAAGTGTCAGTCGTTGAAATATCTAAATTTTAGATATTTGAACAAAAAAAAAATTCGTAGTTGTAATGAATAATTTTAGTAAAAAATTAAAAATCGGAAAACTGTAAAAATCAAAAACTGAGCAGCCTGCTCTTTCGACAGCGTCGTTAAATTTATTAGACCCCCCCCCCCCCTACTCTTCAACCTGCGATGCTCGCTTAACTCTCGCTTTTCTGATATACCCTACGAGTAAAAAATGCTTCCGACATCTGTTATAGGTTAAAACTAAAAGATTGTATGCAAAAGATCGTTTAACATAGTAAGGGAACTCACTACCCTTAAATCTTTAAAACATTAGAAATTTGACAAAAATATATGTTAAAGCCTGATCATTTCTGAACAAAATAAAGCAAACCGCATGAAAATATTCCGCTTATTTCCGGAGATATTCATATTCTAAATATTTAATTACTGATCAAGTTTATAGTAAGAAAATTTTTAAACTCATTTTTCTCAAACTGTAATTTTGCATCATTCCGCAACTGATATCTCAAAAACTATGAAACTTAATTCCATGAAATTTTCATCACTGCATAATCGTGTTATTTTATTGCGTCTGAACTAGAATTATTGCAATCGCTGCACATTTTGTTGTTGTTTCAGGGGTAAATTAATTCAAAAATTTAAGGAAATTTTAAGTATAATTTGAGCAGTTTTAATAAAAATTGAAAAAATATTTTAATGTCGAATGTTTTATGTTCAATTGTACTTTGAATTATTTATTTTAAATATAAAACGGGAATTATACATTTGAGTGTAAAATTAATTTCATAGTCCTGCGCGCAAGCCAGTACACAATAAAAATGCTTAAAAAACAAGGAATATCTAAAGCATTTTTTAAAAAATTATTTAAAATTATTTTGAGAGTTGAAAATTTATCTATTAAAATAAATATATCGATTTATCATATACATAAAATTTGGAAAAATTGGGAGTAAATTGAAATAGTTACAAAGAGTCAAAAATTATGGAAATATGCCTTATTTCCTCGACTTAAGAGTCGTGAGTCCCCTTAAAATATTTCTATACCTTAAATTCATTTACACACCAAAAAGTACGTGGTGCTGCCATCTGTCGGCGAAATAATAAATGAATCTTTTTAATAATAATTTTCACGAACTTGGTGCTGCCATCTATCAGCAAAATAAAATATAATTCAATGCGCTAATATTTTAATCAGATAACGAAAATTACTTGCAAAAAACCATAAGTAAATTATACCACTTACGATAAATTTCGTATGAAGAATTATTTTGAAGGGATTCGGCAAATCTTAGAGCTGATTAAGGCTAAAATTACTGTGTTATCCCCGGTTAAAGTAATATAAATAGCAGTTCTAAAATTCAAGGTGTGTTTTTAATCCGATATATTTCATAGAAATATTTATACTCATATTACGATCAAATTACTCATGGAAAATGTTTATATAAGCAGTGCTAAAATTTGTCTCTGTTATTATGATATATGCATACATCGACTTGATATTCTCTGTAGAAATACTAATAACCATTTATATTTCTTTCAGTTTTGGATGCCGTACTGATTGACATTAATTTGGGTTTAACTGACTTGGATCAGTCTGCATTAAACAACTATATCCTCTTTGTCGATTCCAAGTCCCGTCTCTACACAGATTTGCGAATATGCTATACCGGTTGTAAACCGATATTCAAGGAAATTCTTTTTCCCCCTATGGACTGCATAGAGAGTCAGTCTTCTATTGCTTTCCAGTGGATCCCTTCGCACGAAGGAATTTCGGGAAGTGAGGTGGCAGATACATTAGAAAAGACTGCAGCAATCCCAAATAATGTCCTTGACTTTGATTATTTCTCGCCAATCCTGCGCAAAAGCCTTAAGAGCAAAAGAATGGTTCTTTTGTTCACCCATCATACGGCCTGCGTGATCTTCTCTTGCTGCATTCATTAAAGCTAGCACTTGTATTAATTAATATTTAATTATATAAATAACAATTTGCAAATCAATGGAATTAAATAAAGAACGGCATGAATGTATGTACAGTGTCGGCCAAAATAAAGTTGACATTTTGAAATTGTTGTCTAAAGTCGCTACAATTGTATAGTTATCCAAATGAGCTTCGTTTACCTTGATTGTATGGTATTTTAACTACACTTTATATGTAATTTAATGATCAGAGCAATACTTCCAGATATGTTATATGATATCTACACAAAACTATTTTCTTACTATTATTGTCGTGACTGACTCCATGTACGTAAAAACGTATTATTTTTTCTGCAAAAAAAAAATAATAATTAATGATTAATGTTATAACAAGTTTTTATCCTTATGGGAATACAAAAATATTTTATTTTGTAACTTTTTATGTCAAATAATAAATAAATAAGGATTTAATTTTTTTGTTGTTTTTCTATATAATGCACCAGATTGTTAAAACTATATCTAACTATAATAAATTCCTAAAAGTCGCATTTATAGGTTCATCAACTTATGCGGCCTCCTTTATTACTACCTAATTAACATGTGGCCTCTAATGGTAAAAATGTTCCCCACCTCTGGTACACCTTGTGTACCAGACATTCTCTTACACTCCAAATTCTCTCGTCGCGTTGCTAGTTGCATTCCATGCCTAAGGAGTGAACATTAGGGTGGAAGGAAAAAACTTTTATTTACATAGAGATTTGCCGTAGCCGGAAAAAGTTGTCTTTTAAAATTAAAATTCAGAATATAACATTTTATTTCTCTATTAAAATACTTTCAAGTGCCGCAAAGGGCTTCAAAATGGATATTTTTATGAAAAAGGGATAAAACTTGCAATTTAAAAAAATTCTATTAAAATAATATATACATTTTACAAGCAAAATATTCCAAATATGATAATTTTTGGAGAAAACTTATAAATTCTAAGTATTACTAATTTTTACAAGCCATTATAAAACAACTGATTTTGTAGAATTTCACGATTTTAATCATATTAACTTTACAGTAGAATTTTTTTATAATATACATTGGAATGAAAAAAAAATAATTTTTGATTAACGTGCCTCAATTAAAATAAACAAATCCCACTTATCTAGAAAAATATTAATATAACGTCTTTAAAGGCAAATCATTATTTTGTAAAAAAAAAAAATAAAAAATTATCTTTTTCATAAGTCCATAGTAATCCCCCATGGTTTCCCTTACTTATTTCACTAATAAATTGAATTTATTTTTTCGAATTTTGGCATTATCTTTTGATAATGTAATTTTGTTTTTATTAATGCATCTCTTACAGAAGTGCCACGAACGGGCAAGGATGACTCGGTAACTAATTTAACAGTCCTTTTTCCGGCTTTTGTGTGATATGGAAAAATATTGAAGTCAATACGTTGACTCTCATGATCAGATTCTTTTTCTTCCTTTATAAACTGCTTCAGTTTGTCATCAGAAATATGCCTCGTCATAGGAAGTTCTGTTACTTTAACATCCTTTCATTCCATCATGATCATATAATCTTTGGCTTTAAAGTGTATGCGCTGAACTAAGAACTTTCTGATGCATCTTTCAATTTCAGTCCTTGCTTTTAGAATGTGGCGCAATCTAAGCTCTCTTATGTGACTGCGATCATCTGATATCATACAAAGAAGGAGATTTTTCAGAAGCAGCAAATTATGCATTTCATTGAATGAGTAGGTCAATTGCATTTTTAAGAGTCTGGTTGAGGTAACATGAATAGCTTACAAGTTTCCACAAGTGCTTCCCTCCATAGATACAAGATGATTTCAGCTTTATGTTAAACATAACAGGTGCATAAGATTTCAAAATGTACTGTCAGTATTCGGAGACTTGCAGGTCATTCAGTTCCCACATACAAGCGAAATATTCGGTTTGCTAGGTAAGCCATCGGGAATGACAAAGTTTACCTTGTTTTTTCATGGACAAATCAGAAAAGCCCCTTCCAACAGAGATTGCATTACACATTTCTAACAAATATTTATGGTCCACACTTAAAAAATCCTTAATTTCTAGCAATGGAATGTTATTTTGAATATGTGAAAATTCAATCACTGGAAGTTCATATCAGTTTTCTTGTTTACCTATTTCTCCTCCAAATTCATTTGGACCTTTAGTTTTTACATCTAGAAAACAAAATAGCCGATGTAGGAACAGTTCATTTCCATGAAATATACAAATCAACCACTGCAGTGGCTTTCTTATTTTTGGTCCAAAAAAGGAGTCACACCATTATTCAATCAAGAGTTCACGGCAGTTCCATCATATCCAATTGCAGGCAGTGTTTAAGTGTTGGTTATTGCCATTGAAAAATGTCATTATATTGTCTTTTATACCTTTTCCAGCGCCAGAAATACAAATCAACCACTGCAGTGGCTTTCTTATTTTTGGTCCAATAAAGGAGTCACACCATTATTCAGTCAAGTGTTCACGGCAGTTCCATCACATCGAATTGCAGGCAGTGTTTAAGTGTTGGTTATTGCCATTGAAAAATGTCATTATGCTGTATTTTATACCTTTTCCAGCGCCAGAAATAGGTGTTACATGTCCTAAAAACTTTGATCCAGGCTCTTCAACAAGTGACATATGATCTTCGGTAACAGTTTTTTATTTGGCAATACTGAGTTCCTTTCTTTTCTTGTACAATAGTGTTGTCTTTTCATCCGACAAAAAACAATCCTCTATTTTCTGTAACTAGCTTTAGACTTTCTTGTACATACCTTTTGCGGTTTATTATTTGTTCTCGTCCAATTTTTATTCTGTCAATTACTGTACTTCTTTCTTTATCAATAATTAGACCAACATCCTGAAGTGCGGCGCATGTAATTGTTGCAGCATATCTGTCTGATACTCCAGTTTGATCACAAACAGAAGCTACAGTCATTCAAACAAATGCATACTTTTCTGCTTCTGAAAAGCTTGATTAAGCCGGATTCTAAAAGGGAGGGTTGAAAATGATGGATGCACCAGAAAATTTTTATTTCAATGTATAAACTTTGATGCCAAGGATTATATTGCTAAGTTTGAATGGAATGATGTTACAGTAACAGAACCTCCTATGACGAGGAATATTTCTGATGACAAACTAAAGCAGTTTATAAAGGAAGAAAAAGAATCTGATCACGAGAGTCAATGTATTGACTTTAATAATTTTCCATGTCACACACAGGCAGGAGAAAGGATTGTTAAATTAGTTACCGAGTAATCCTTGTCCGGTTTTGGCACTTCTGGAAGAGATGCATTGATAAAAACAAAATTACATTCTCAAAAGATAATGCCAAAATTTGAAACAAAATCGCGAAATTCTACAAAATCAGTTGTTCTATAATGGCATCTAAAAATTAGTAATACTTAGGGTTGATAAGTTTTCCAAAAAAAATCACATTAGGAATATTTTTTTACAATATATATATATATATATATATATATATATATATATATATATATATATATATATATATATATATATATATATATATATATATATATATATATATATATAATATATATATATATATGTATATATATATATATAATATATATATATATATATATATATATATATATATATACCCAACAAACACAAAGGCATCGGGCCGGGGTCGGAAGGTTCCGGCCAGCCGATTTCACCACTGCCGGGCCGGCGCATTAGGTCAGTATCGTTTCCGTCACGGCTGTGTCCTCTCGCCCGCGACTACCCCGTCGACTGCCGGGCCGTTTCCGGTAGGATTCGAGCCATCGTTCATCCGACTACGAACCGTTAGGCAGCCGCGATTAAGCCATCGATGCGGACAGATAGCCGGAACGTAACCGGAGGTTGACGGGCCGGTTACGGGAGCAATAATTGGTGTCGACATACCGTCATCTACCCATCTCGTAAACAGCAATGTGCCGTAGGTCCGGGCATCATGCCAGCATTCTACCAGAATCGGACCGCCGGCAGTGTTTCTAAGTTTTGCGTAGGACCCTTTTGTTTATATGCTTTTTATTATTATTTATTTCATTGACGATTAACCTCTGATATCAACCCTTTCACTTTTATTATTTTTTTGCCTTCATATTTCTAGTATTCTTTCCAGTTTTGCCTTATGTATTTTTAGGTATTACCAAATACTGATCTTTGTTATTACCTAAAAATTTACTTGTTAGAACAAAACCTCATTTTGTATTAAGATACATTTACCCAAATTTGAAAGTTAAGATAACATTAATACCAACCATTAAAGCTAAATCATCTTTCCACTCGATCTAAGGTTACAGTTTGTTTTTTTTAAATTTAGAATGAGATTATAGTATGTAAAACAGTACTACTTTAATAATTAACCCAAAAAACTTGTACTTCCCCAGTATAAAATTTATTAACATAATTTGATAAATTTATAAACATAAATTTGATACATTCTTCAAACCTGAGTAATGTGTAGTGTGTATGATGAAGCCCATCTTTGTGAGCTTGTGAAAACTTGCTCAGATGAATTTATTTAAATTATTTTTTGGTGTAGAGTTAATAAATGCTCTACAGATAAGAAAATTATTTTTTGCATAGTTTTGTGAATTAAAGAGTAATTCATTAAATTCTTATGTCATTTTAAAAAAATATTTCTTTTCTATTATATTGGACTTAATATCCAACACTTGATAGTACTATTTTTGAGAAATAGTACTATGATAGTAATATCTTCTATTGTAATTTTGAGAAAAATTATAGACACATGTTTTTAAATACAGAAAAGAGCTGGTTTAAAGTAAAAATAGTTTATTTAGAAAGTACATAGCACATTTACACAATTTTTTTCTATATTTTCTACAAAACAGGATCCTTTCGCTGTACCTCTGGCTCCATCTTTACAGCATCTAGGGAAAAAAAAGAAAGAGAAAATCAGTTCATAAATTTATGTGAAAGGAAAATGACTCCCATCCCCAGATATAATTTATGAATCAAAAGAATTTATTTAAATTATTTTTCTATGTAGAGTTAGTAAATGCTCTGCAGATAAGAAAATTATTTTTTGCATAGTTTTGTACATTAAAGGGTAATTTATTGTTGTAAAAATAGTTGATTGTTGAAAGTAGTTGAAAAATTCATTGTTGATAAAGTAGAATTAAATAAATCCAATTAGGAAATATAAATTCTGAGACAGGGGTTTAAAAAAACTTGATACAAAACAGCACCCAACACATGAGTGCAGTTTTAAATCTGTTGTCATTTTATTGATAACTACTTCCAAGAAGTAAATTCCTACCACATTTTTTTTGTAAAACCAATTACATACTGTGAAAACTACATCATGTAAAAAATATTTACTTGATTAAATAAATATACTAATAGAAAATAGTTATAAAATATTTGTTAAAGAGTATTCCCCTTTTCACTAAATTTCTCTCTGTACAGTAGAAAATCCAACCATGTCGATTAATTTGTTATTATAGATATAAATAAAATAGGGTAGATTGCCTTGATAAGAGTACAATTAAGTTTTTAATGTTGAGCATAATTTCAGCTCAACGTTGAAAGCTGAATCAGAGACTTGTCTATAATGACACCAAAATTTCCTCTTCACTATTGACAATAATGCTGTTGAAAGTAGAGAAACACAAGAATAAAGATTGAATGCTAAGTAAAACATTAGCATACAAAATCTTAAATTTCTAAATTTGATTACAACATGCCATAGAGAGCATTAATACAGATGCTGGGTCAGATTTAGAAATTTAAGATTTTATATAGTATTCAATCTTCATTCTTGTGTTTCTTTACTTTCAACGTGAGAGTGATTCTCGATAGTGAAAAGAAAATTTTGTTGTCATCTCAAGTCTCTCAGTCAGCTTTCAATTATTGTACTCTATCAAGGCATTCTAATCTATTTTATTTATATCTGTAATAACTAATCATTTAATTGACAGGATTGAATGTCTTACTGTACTGAGAAATTTAGTGAAAAGGGTGAATACTCTTTAACAACTAATCTATTACTATAATAATGAATAAAGTAAAACTTTATTATATGATGTAGCTTTCACAGTAATTGGTTTTACAAAAATTGTGGTAGAAAGTAATTTGGGATACTAACTTCTGCATAGTATTTTAATAGAGCATATCTTTTGTTACTTAATTGTCAAATTATGGTGGGGATCTGTGTATAAAATATTTTTTTTATTTGTAAGCAGCTGTTATTAGGGATAACCACAGTAAAAAATTATTCAAAATATACTATTTAGATTCAGTAATTACTAAACAATTGTTATGATATATTGTTTGATTAGTCTAGGTTAATTTGAAAAATGAGGTGGGTAATATTGACTAGCTGTCAATGTTGAGTGAAATGGCATAGATTATATTATAAAGCGTGAAAAAACACTTAGACTTTTTGAACCAAGCTTCTAACCCAAATTTAAGTTTTTAAAAAAATATTTTGCTAATGAGAGTATTTTCACAGATCTTAACAATGGAATAGAAAACCCGTATAGTCAACAAATTCATGGATAAACGATTCAGTTCTAAAAGCAAAAAGCCTGGTTTCTGTATACTGTTGTAACATGATTATTATAAAAGTATACAGAAACCAGGCCTTTTGCTTTTAGGGCTGCATCTTTTATCCATGACTTAGTTGACAATACAGGTGTTATGTTCCATTCCTTAGATCCATGAAAATATTTCCAATTTTAAAAGTTTCATTAAATTTTTTTTAAAATTTTGGTTCGAAGTTCGGTTTGAAAAGTTAAAAGTATTTTATTGCACTTTGTAAAATAATCTATGCTACTGCACTCAACATTGACAGCCAGTCAATCTTTGTATGCTTGCATCATTTTTCAACTTAACTTAGATAAACCAAATAATACACCATAAAAAAACCTACACACTTGCAAACATAACCTTATTATAGTCAACAATTATTTAATAATTAACTGAACCTAAATAATATATTTTGGAATATTTTTTTACTGCCCTTATCCTTACACTTTATAATAACAGCTGCTCACAAAAATATATTTTATGTGACAGATCTCCCCCAAAATTTGACAATGAAATAATAAAATTAAATACTAGGCAGAAGTTAGTATTCCAAATGACATTCAACTACCTATTAGCTCATCAACGAATAATCTAATACATCTAAAAGCAATATTATTATTATTATTACTTCTGTAAGGAATTATGAATGAACATCTAACTACTTCTCATGAAATTCTGATAATTAAATTAAAAAATTTTTAACATTAACTATCAAGAGTAAAATAACCCTTGGCATTTTATATCTTTATAATATAAAAATATAAAATTTTTTTTGGTAAGCAGTTATGATAAAAGACTTTCACAAGAGTCACGGTTAACTGAAGTCCCTGAACTGCACTTTCAGACATACCTAATACTTTAATAACATGCTTGCCAGCTAAAAATATAATGAATAAAGGAAATCAATATCAATCCACAAATTACTGCAACCAAAGTTTATGAAAATGTTCGGATTAGCGTATAAAATATGCAAAGAGAAATTTGAAAATTTGAGTTGTTTATTAATTAAGAATTATGTAATAAAAATATTTTTTATGTTTTTTCATAGAAAAATTCAAATTTAAGTACAAAAAATAAATTTTAAAAAAATATATTATCAACTTTGTGATTTTGCCCACAAGTTCACTGCTGAAAAAAATAAAGGATATCTAGAGAATAAAAAAAAAAATGGGTTCAGTGAGGTTAAAATGAACTTACAGATTATGAATCGAGCACACTGCCAAGTGAGTTGTGGAATCTTTTCATGGAAATCACAATGAGGTGAAGATTGATTCCAGTTTCAGAATTCTGTAAAGAAACCAATATTTTCTTACAATGCCATAATAAAAATTAGAGTGATTTGTGACACCAAGAAGCATTGAAAAGCAGAGTTCATTATTTATTTATTTATTTTACAAATGCCACACACTACCAAAAATAGCACCTATGCAATCAGTGCACGTGCTCTCCAATACTTCTCAACAAGATCAGTAAAACGTTTTAGTGCAGAGCACTTGTCTATTTGCTTATCAGTGAAATAAAAAAGGTAGTATGACCCCCTTACATGTATACTTTGGACCATAGGCGTAGCGTGCTTCTAACATTTGGGACGGATACAAATTGAATTCAGCTAGGGCCCTTCTCAGCGCATTGACTACCGATCAATCCTTAAAATTTGAAATATGATTTTTTGAAATTGAGTAACAATAGAATTGATGTTTGAGTAGTATTCAAAAAGTTATACAATGAGAAAAATAAATGTAATATAAATAAAAGAAGAAAAAAAATGTAGCATGCTTCTAACATTTGGGACGGATACAAATTGAATTCAGCTAGGGCCCTTCTCAGCGCATTGACTACCGATCGATCCTTAAAATTTGAAATATGATTTTTTGAAATTGAGTAACAATAGAATTGGTTTGAGTAGTATTCAAAAAGTTATACAATGAGGAAAATAAATGTAATATAAATAAAAGAAGAAAAAAAAAATGTAGCATCGAATTTTTGTTATGGATCATATCATTGTTAAAAACTATGTTAGGGCTAAAGACATAATCGGTATTTTCAGTGTCACAGTTTGAAAAAAATGGGAAAAAACCAACTTTTTAAAAAGTTTTCTACAATTTTCTGATTTAACTGAACCAAAAATTTCTCCTCACATGAATTTTCAAATCAGATTAAGTGAAAATTACACATAATGGAATATGCACTGAGCATATAATTTAATACCAAAAATTGCCTGGTGATTAAAAGTTGAGAAGTAATCAGACTTTCAATGTACTGAATATGTTTAGCACAATATTTAAATAAGACTTTAATATACATGAACTAGATTACTACCTCGCAAAACTTCCAAGAAACAATTTCAACTAACTATTGTATAACTTTCCATATAATTTGGCTTTCCATAAAACTCCAACTGATGTTCAGAATCAGTTGAGTTATTTTTCAGGCACAACTTTATCAACATATTTAATTATGAAACTTTGAGAAAGTAAAGACAATTTACAATGCATTTCCCCCCATTTTTTAAACAGCTAAACAAGATGCTCAGTGGAATTTTAAAAAATTTAGTACAAATTTAGTACAGGATCAAAAATATAAAATAATGGTCTATTAGGATTTGAAGGATGATTATATACTTAAACAAGGGGGGTAGCAAAATAGGATATTGTTTAATAATAAAGTCAGTTGTTTTAATAATAAAGTCAGTTGTTCAGTCAAGAAGTCAATTATTGTATTTTGATGATCAGAAATTTTATGTCTTAGAACATCAAGCAATTCAATTACCACATTTAATACATTTTCACCATCACTCATTACTGTTTTCATTTAATCCAAATTCTTTATATAAGTATTAAGACTTAAAATGGAATAAACATGTTTAACAGAGAGAAAAATTTATGGCATGCATAAAATTAAATTTTACCAAAATTTAAAATTACTTAGCCCATTAACTAATGATCTAATACATCCAAAAGCAATTTCCTTTTTACTACTTCTGTAATGAATTATCAACGAACCTCTAACAACTTATCAGGAAATTCTAAAAATATTTTTAAAATTTTAATGTTAACCATTAAGAATAAATAAAGCTTGGCACTTCACATTTTCATAATATAAATATCATTTTTCTGTTATTATAAAAGACTCTGTAAACCAGGCGTTTTGCTTTTTGGAACTGTATCTTGTATCCGTGAATTCATTGATTATACAGGAGTTCTATTCCATTATTAAGAAAGGGTTATTTCATTCACTTATCAAACACACATTTTGATATAATAAACCACAACTCACAATGGATGTCTTATCTACAATTTTATAAACAAACTTTGTCTATGAACACATTTTATATTTTCTAAATAAACCTTGGCATTTTATAATTTTATAATATAAATCTCTTTTTTTGGCAAGAGTTAAAGTCTTTCACAAGAGTCGTGTTAACTGAAATCCCCGGACTGCACTTTCTCACTCACCTAAAACCTTAACAACAAGCTTCACAGTTAAAAAAGAATAAATAAAGAAAATCAATATTCTATCCACAAATTATTGAGACCAAAGTTTATGAGAAAGTTCAGATTAGCGTCTAAGTTAAAAAAACTAATTTGAAATTTTTAGTTGTTTAATAAATATTTTTAGTTTTTTTCATAGAAAAAATTTAATTAGTTAAAAATAAATCTAAAAAAATATTAAAAACAGTGATTTGGGCCACAAGTCCACTGCTGAAAATAAAAGTATATCTCGAGAATAAAAAAAGGTAGGCTCAGTGGCGTTAAAAACTTACGCAGGTTATGAGATCCAAGTGGTATTTGTCTTTCAAGCCTGAAGCTCTGAATAGATTCCAGTTTCAAAATTCTGTAAAAAAAACCAATATTTTCTTATAATGCCATAATAAAAATTTAATGTTTTATCAAACCAAGAAGTATTGAAAAGTAGAGTTCTTTATAAACTTGCTTATCACTAATATAAAAAGGGGAAAAGAAACTAATTTTACCCTTTATATATATATATTAAGCCAATAAGTTCACATTTATTTTGCACAGCATGACAACAAAATAATTTCCAAAAGACCTTTAGAGATGAACAGCTTATAGATAGTTATTGAGAACATTCTCAGATTTATAAAAACTCTTATCGTACAATATCTATTACAATAAAGCAATTTTTTGTATGTACACATTCTGATAATCTACAAATCTATATACTTATAAATATATAATTTAAAAACATGGAATGCAAATTAATAAGTTAAGAAACAATTTATGTATCTAAATAGTCTATTTTGGAATAATTTTCACTGCCATCATCTCTAATAACACTGATAAAAGTGATTTCAAACACGATACAAATTAGAAAATTAAATGCACGTGGCATCTATATTGACACAAATTTAAAACTCTAAACTTCTCATTACTCCAGAGGTTCTTTGAATGAATTCAGGAATACAATGGAGTTCACATACATACAAAAATTAATAATTCTTGAAAATATATATACACTCAATTGCAAGAATATATACACTCAGTTGCAAAAAGTATGCACCATTATGTTATTCCTAAAGAGTGAAATTGTTTTATTTTATATCTTCAGAGAGAGTAGAAATATAATCTAAATATCAAAGCCAGTTCAAAATATTGATTAATAGCAATTGAAATTCAAAATGTTCCTTAAATAAGCTTTTTATTTAATGAGATATTCAAAATAAAAAAATGCTCCAATATTTGCTATTATTTCAATATTTACTTGACATGTGGATACTGATTAAACAATATTTTGATCTGGTTTTGAAATTTTGAATATATCTTTGCTCTCGATAGACATAAAGAAATTTCACCCAGTAGGAATAACATATACATATATAGCAATTGAGTGTACACATAGAACATTATAAATAGAATTTTAAAAAAATTATATTTTAAGGCTATTAAGATTATACATGAAAAATACCTATTAGTGTTTAGTATTTAAATTAAAATATATAATTATACTAAATACATTCTTTTAAATTATGAACACAAAAATTTTAAGAATATTTGTTCTTTATTTCTTTATAATGTATAAAATGCAGTGTATTTTATAAAGTTTACTCAAAACACAATTTGATAAGGAATTCGGAAATAGATCCTTTTGTATGATTTACAAGTTCATTTTTAGAATCTTTTATAATGTGGAACGTTTTTGAATCCATCTTTTAACATTTAGACATGGATAATTTGTTGCCTATTGATACCTGGCAATAAGAACATTGTAAAATATATTTAATAGGAAAATGGACAATTTTTCCACCATTGAATACTATGCATGAATTTACTATGGAGGAATCATGTGTAACTGATTTATCAATCCAGTAGTAAAAAAATGTTTAATTTGGATTAACATATTAAAAAAAATTTCATTATAATTTTCTTTCAAATTTCTTTAAAGACATAAAATGGAAAATATTATACTGGAAATGAAAATACATTTTTATTTTTCAACTATGTAGATTTGGAATTGATATTTGTGTCATGTATTTTATACTTTCTAAAGGATATAAAAATCTAAATAGTGCGTACAAATTACAATTCTAAATATTAATTTAATTAGCAAATACTTAAGACTTTCACAAGAGTCCATTTACTTCCTTTGTCCATCTAAAATATTAACTGAAAAACGAATCTTAAATTATTCCGAAACAAAATGTTTTTATTTATACATACGAAAGTGCTCGTAAGTGCCATAAGTATTGCTAATTCAATACACTCAGTTCAGTAGAGTTTGATCTGAAATATGGTCAATTCATATTATAACTTGGATTAAAACACTATCTTATAACAGAAATAGAATAATGTTCACTATGTAAGGGTGTTAAATAAAATCTAAAGGCAATAATTTAAGACTAACGAATGAAACTTACTTGTGGATTAATTTCAGCGAACTTGTAATCAATCTTTAATGGCGCCTTTTCAATCACGTGCAACTGAATGTCCAATCAGATGACACTAGTGCATTGTAGTATGACGAGGCGAAAAAAAAGATGGTTTGAAATTTCATTATGCTATAGCTTTCAAAAGCTGCCTTTTGGTATTGAATATAAAATTTTATTGCTCTACTGAAATATTTTTCAGGTGCTTCAAAATAGATATTTTTGTGAAAAGAGATAAAATTCTTTTTTTCTGTTTATTTTATGGTATATTAAATTAATAATATATATTTTTTGTAAATAAAATATTCAAAATATTTTTACAGGAAACTTAGGTATTTCTAAGTATTTCTAATTTTTAGATGTCATTACAGAACAACTGATTTTGTAGAATTTCGCAATTTTCATCATCTTAATTTTACAGTAGTATATTCTTATAATACACATTGGAATGAAAAAAACAATTTTTAATTAACGGACCTTAGTTAAAATAAACAAATCACATTTATTTAGAAAAATATTAATGTAATGTCTTTAAAGGCAAAGTGTTATTTTGAAATAAACATTCATATTTTTCAAAAGTCCATAGTAATCATACATGGTTTGCTTTACTTATTTCACTGACACATTGAATTGCTTTCTGTTTGTCATCAGAAATATGCCTCTTCATAGGAAGTCCTGTTACTTTAACATCATTCCATTCAATCATATCAATATAATCCTTGGCATCAAAGTTTATACGTTGAAATAAAAACTTTTTGATGCCACCTTCATTTTCAGCCCTTGCTTTTAGATTCCGGGGTAATCCAAGCTCTCTCTTACATGACTGCGATCATCTGATATCATACAAAGGACGAGATTTTCAGAAGCAGATTTCTGGCACTGGAAAATGTATATAAGATAGCATAATAGCATTTTTCAATGACAACAACCAGAATTTAAACATTACTGTAATTGGAATGGGTGGAACTGCCGTGAACACTGGATTGAATAATGGTGTGGTTCGTTTATTTGAAAAGGAATTAAGAAGGCCACTGCAGTGGTTGATTTGTCTATTTCATGGAAATGAACTGCGCCTACGTCCTAATTTGGAGGAGAAATAGGTAAACAACTAGAAAACTGCTATGAACTTCCAGTAATTGAATTATCACCTATTGAAAATGGCATTCCATTACTAGAAATTAAGGATGATTTAAGTGTGGACCCAAAATATTTGTTAGAAATGTCTAATGCAATCTCTGTTGGAAGGTGCTCTTCTGATTTGTCTATGAGAAAACCAGGAAAACTTTGTTATTCATGATAGCTTACATTAGCAAACCGAATACTTCACTTGTATGTGGGAACAGAATGTACTGCAAAAAAAATCTCCGAATACTGACTGAGTACATTTTGTAAGTATATGCATCTGTTTCGTTTCACATAAAGCGGAAACTATCTTATATCCATGGATCGAAGCACTTGTGGAAACTTGTAAGCTATTCACGTTACCTCCATCAGACTCTTAAAAATGTAATTGACCCAGTCATTCAAAGAAATTCGTACTTTGCTGCTTCTGAAAATCTCCTCCTATGTATGATATCAGTTGATCGCAGCCACGTAAGACAGCTTGGATTACGCCGGATTCTAAAAGCAAGGACTGAAAAATGAAGGGGGCATTGGAAAGTTTTAAGTTCAACGTATAAACTTTGATGCCAAGGATTATATTGATATGATTGTACGTAAAGATGTTAAAGTAACAGAACGAGGCATATTTCTGATTACAAACTAAAGCACTTTCTAAAGGAAGCAAAATAATCTGATCAGGAGAGTCAACGTACTGACTTCAGCAATTTTCCATGTCACACACAAGCAGTAGAAAGGATTGTTAAATTCGTTACCGAGTCACCCTTACCCGTCCGTGGCACTTCTGCAAGAGTTGCATTGATAAAAACGAAAATACATTCTCAAAAGATAATGCCAAAATTTAATAATAAAAAACAAAACAAAACACAATTCAATGTGTCAGTGAAATAAGTAATGGAAACCATGTGTGATTACTATGGACTTTTGAAAAACATGAATTTTTTTTTTTCAAAATAACGTTTAACATCCCCAATCTCAAAGAACTTTTTAATCTTATGCACAGTAAGTGTGCGTTTAAATTTTCTTCTACACCCACTTTTGATTATATTCCTAAATCTGAAAAAGTTAAACCTCTGAATCAGGCTGATGAGCTTAAAGCAGGGTGTTTAACCTTTTGCAGCATCTGGGCCACATGGTAAATTTTTTCAAGGCAGGCGGGCCGCATAAAAAAGTCAACTACATTCAAAAGTTTAGTTTTATTATGAAAATGAAAAATACATTGTATATGTAATGTATAAAATATTATAATCTTGGTATGCAATGTGATGTGGTAATTTTGAACGAAATCGAACATAATGTGATTTTTAAAATTTGGGTTGATCTAAAGCGAATTGCTCTCGACTCTAACTTAACTAGCATTAATGATCGAATCAATCTCTCAAACCAATTTTCTATCCTAGGAAACTGTCGTAATCCGGAGGAAAGAAATTCCCGCTGCTAATGATGAATTTCCTGTTAGGCGGGAAACCAAACCTGAGCCATGTTTTTTTTTTAATGGCGGAAGGGTACAAAGATACCCTCAACAAAATGTACAACCTAGTCAAAATTCAATATCCCAAATCAATTTCATGAAACTTTGTCAAAATCTTATCTGAAAACATTACTGCAATTGGATTAATATCGGACCTTTCAAAATTACTTAATTTACTTACGCATTGAATTTTTTTGGAAAAAAAATCCCAAAACCGAACGGCCACTTAAAAATTAAAAATTTATGTTCCGATCTTAATATTTCAAATCTTACCCAGTCCATTAATTGTTCACAGGTTAATTCTGATAGTGTTATTCTTTTCCGAATGCGGAGGCACTTGTCGTGAGACATTCGGCTATACCACGCCGCAATTTTACTGCCCATTTTATTGTGGGGGCACCATATAGGCGGACAGCATTACCCCCTATGAAGGGACGACACGCACGGAGGCATATTTCGTGGCGCAACGCCGGGATTCGATCTGAGCACCCTCAGCACCGCAAACCAGCGCGCTGTACCACTGGGCCGCCACAAGCCCATAGTGTTATTCTGATAGTGTGGTTTCTGATAGTGTTTAACATTTTTCCTTTATTTTTCTGTTCCATGCGAGGCAGTTTCCTCTTATTCAAGTTCCACACTTGATACCCTATCAGGGAATGCTGGTGTGGGGCGTTAGTTTTTGCTTCCCATGCTTCAGTCCTCGGTTCGATCCTACAAAGTGCAGTTCTGTTATCTGTACTCACGGATGTTCAAACCTGCCAATTTAATTTATTAAATATAACTTACTTATTATTTTAAACTTAATTGCCTTATTTTTTATTTCTAACATTTATTTAAACTAATTTTTTTGCCTTTTTTTTTCTTATTGTAAATATTATTTCTTGTATCCTGATTCAATTACAAAAAAAAACAATGTAATATATATTCTTCAATGTACGTACTGAGGATAAAGGGTCTTATTTTTTGATATTTTTTGGTGTCTCATGACATCTACTGTCTATGTCTCTGACATTACATTACATTAATATTTTTCTAAATATGTGTGATTTGTTTATTTTAACTAAGGTCTGTAAATTTAAAATTCTTTTTCTTTCATTCAAATTTGTATTATAAGAATATGTTACTGTAAAATTAATACGATGAAATTCGAGAAAAAATTCTACAAAATCAGTTGTTTTATAATGGCATCTAACAATTAGAAATACTTAGAATATGTAAATTTCCTGAAAAATATATTTTGAATATTTTATCTACAAAAATATATATTATTATTTTAATATACTATAGAAGAAATTTAAAAAAATACAAATTTTATCACTATTTCCTCTCTTATAAATAAAGAGTGGTGAAACAAGGACCCATTTTTAAGTAGATATTTAATTTCTCCAGTAATATATAAAAATAAACAATGAAACTAATTTTCATCTGTTTTTATAAGCTTCTAGGGAGTTAAAAACATACACACAGAATACAATCTTTACATACAAGGAAAATTATGTGAATTTTCACATAATACAATTATACAATTTCACATAATACTTTTCACATAATACAATCTTTACATACAAGGAAAATTATGGGAATTTTCCGCGTAAAAGAAGTTTCACAACAATGAAATAAATATTTTTGAAAAGTCTGTTAAATTTAATCTTCGCCTTCCCTTTCAAATCCATAATTCTGATGCAGATATCTGTTACTTGTGGTTACGAATCGGAGGTGCAGTTCCGGGACGATACAGGGAAAACGCTTTCGGTACGATTCATATCAACCCATAACAGGCCCTGAAACACGTAAACGGAAAGCGTTTCCCCTTCGGAGGTTCGTAAACAACCCGCCAGTGGCCTGACAAAATTCTCCCGTACTTGTCGTTCAACCGGTGCCTCCAGCACTGGCCCGATAAGCTGCCGTCAGTCCTGTGTTTGTTGGGTATATATATATTTATATATATATATATATACTATATAATATATATATATACACACTCGGACCTCTATTTAACAAACCTTTATTTTGCGAATTTCTCTATTTTGCGAACTTTTCCTTGGAACCAAGAACGTTTTGCGAATTTCTTCGAAAAATAACCTTCAAATAGCGAAGTGCATTCTCTATTTAACGAACTTTTTCTTGTGATCCAATATTTTTTTCTCCGTATTTCTCAAAATATTTCCGAACATTTTAAACTAATTCTTTCTTTTAACACATTTAACACATTAACTTTCTTTTAACACATTCCGACGCGGATTACAGTTTGAGGAAAATACGGCTGAAGGGGTTTTGGTGCATTGCAAAGATGAGAGACGTATTATGAGATAAAGAACTTTTTCAAACAAAAAACTCAGACAAAATTAACAAACTTTACCAATGATTAAATTTAAGGACGCATTTGGTAATGTAACATTAAAATTACTTCTTATAATAAATGCGATAATGTCATTAAAACTCAGTAATAGTAATGCAATTTTTTTTAATTGAAAATACAGCGTATTCCAATGTTTTGTTTTATTCTTGTTTTCCTAGCAGATTTCTGTTTGATGGGCAAGATATATAAAACAAATAGACGTTAATTTACAAAATAAAGGTGTGATTAATTACTTTTATTAATAATATTTAGTGTTTATGAATTTAAAATCTGTCTTGTGTAGTTTAAAGTATTTTAAAAGGGAAATCTCTATCTAACGAATTTTCCATATAACGAACTTTTTTTCGGGATTTAGCGATTTCGTTAAATAGAGGTCCGGCTATATATATATATATATACATTATTTTAATATACTATAAAAGAATTTAAAAAAAAATACAAGTTTTATCACTTTTCATAAAAATATTCATTTTGAAGCCCTTTGCGGCACTTAAAGGTATTTTAGTAGAGCAATAAAATTTTGCATTCTTCATTTTAATTTTAAAAGGCAACTTTTGGCATCTATAGCAAATCTGTCTGTAAATAAAAAAGTTTATTTCTTTGCACCCTACTGGGCATATAAGCGCTATGAATTTTGAGGGAGGCAGAAAGTGTTTCCTCTTCTGCTTAAGGGAACGGTGGACATTAAAATTTACTTTTTTTACTTTTCATCATAGAGATACGAAATTTTGTACATATACACATTTCACTATAAATGAATAGAATACCTTAAAAGAAATTTTCAATCTCATTTTAATTTTAAGATTTTTAAAAAAATTTGAAATTTATAAACAAAATTTTAAAATGCTCCTTGCTACTTAATTTTTGAGATATTTCCTCGATTTTGCATTTTAATCTCTTTAAACTGTATAACAAACAAATCTGGGTATCAATTATTTAATCCCTTGAATAGTTAATTTTTGAGAGATTTTTTTCTGAATTCCATTCCGATTTTCGTCAAAATTTTGCCTTTTGAAAAGATATAAATTAAATTTAATTACCTTAATGAAGTCAAATTGTAAAATGCGTACCCAGTTTTTTTGTAAACTGCATCAGGATTCTTCCTTATCAATTTCATGAATTTTGAAGAAAAATTAAGTAGCATAGAGCGTTTAAAAAATCTAAAAACCTTGAAAAATCTGTTTTGAGATAAACAGATTTAAAATTTATTATTACACTTACCCATTATAAATTACTTTGTAGAAGCTTCATAAATGATTTTTTACTTGAAAAAAATTATTTTGGTACTAATAATCTACAGAAATATATATATATATATATTTATAATAACGCAATCAGTATTACAATGACGATATTTGCTCAAATAAAGGTCCACCATTCCCTTAAACTACGAGAGGGATGAGGCAAATTCATATCATTTCCTTGTCTACATGTAACCATCTAAGGCAGAACTTTTATCCAGGAATCCACTTTCCATTGTGGACGTTGTTAATATTTATGATCTCCCTGTTTTAGAGTAATTTCACTTTGGAATAAATAAAAAAAAAAACCATTACGTCTAGTCGTTGACTTTTAAGTAAAATATATTGAAATGGTTCCAATACCTATGTTTCTGTGTTACAGTTATCATGAATGTTTTATGTTATATTTAGTATTCAGTTCTCTTTTTAACGTGTTTATGAAAAGAATTTCAGACTCTCTGTATGACTGTAGTGCTGCCATCTAGTAGTGATTAAAAAAAACATCCTCCATCACAATAACACAAAAATACTATAAATGTAGCTATAAAGTAAACACTTTTAAGCAGTTTCATGGGAAAGGTATACATTGACACAGCTCAAAAGAAGATTCCCTACGTGTCTTAAGATGAAAATATTGAACTGAAACTATCATTTTGTCATTACGAAAAACTTCTCTCAAATAAATATCTCTTTACTTGTCACTAAAACGGAAAATTATATGATGACTTCAGGGTGCGTTCGAGATGGTAGAACAACAGAACGAGGGCATTTCATAAAAGGTCATAGGGCAGAGGTGGGGAACGTGCAGCCTTAAGGCCGCATGCGGCCTCCGTGATCTTCTTGTGCGGCCTTCAAATTATTTTAGGAATTGTTGCTATGTCAGTTATTTATAATTTAATACTATTATTTTTCTATTGTATTTCTTTATAATGTTAAAATTATTTAAAAATACTTCTACTTTATTATTTTTATTTGAAGTGGTATTTAAATATGCAGTTGATTATTAAAATTTAAAGATCTGGATATATATATGTGCTTACATAAATAAAAATACCAACAGTGAAATATAAAAAATTACAGTGGTACTTATGAATCTTATAATTTTATAAAAAAAATAATAATTAATGATTAATGTTATAACAAGTTTTTACCCTCATGTGAATACAAAAATATTTTATATTGTAACTTTTTAAGTCAAATAGTAAATAAACAAGGACTTAATTTTTTGTCGTCATTTTTCTATATAATGCACCAAATTGTTAAAACTATACCTAACTATAATAATTTCATAAAAGCCGCATTTATAGGTACATCAACTTATGCGGCCTCCTTTATTTCTACCTAATTTACATGTGGCCTCTAATGGTAAAAAGGTTCCCCACCTCTGCCATAGTGTATAACTAAAGCATTACACATCTCTCACGTCCTTCAAGATTTTTGTATTAAGAAAAGAGAGAAAAAAAAATCCGTGAAGAATTTCTTCTGTTCGAACTGAACACTATCAAGGAAATGATTTGTTAGTTTCTTTGGAGAAAACTTTATGAAATGCGGGAGAGACTCTATTTAAATAAAACCTCCCTTTTCATTAAAACTTATTACTTCAACACGTTGCATTAACATTACCTGTTACAATCATACGGGAAGGTCAGCATCCTATTCAATTATTAATAGCAGCTTTTTTGGTCCGTTGTTGGTTGGTTTTAGGACGCTTCGCGGCATGTTTCGCTTCATGAGGACTAAATCGATTACTAAATTCATTACTATTGATTACTAAATTGAGGACTAAATTAGTTATTTGGATGGATTAGAAGAAGGGTGTCGAATAATAGGGAATAATGGAGCAACAAAACCTTTAGAGATTGGGAGACATAGGTGGAAGAATTGCTCGTTTAACCCTATTTCGGGAACATTCTATGTATGTCCCAAGGTAATACACTCAAATCCCTCATTTTGCCATTCCAGGGCAGAGGAATGGCAAGGTAATACACTCAAATCCAAAATGAGGGATTTGAGTGTATTACCTTGGGACATACATGGAATGTTCCCGAAATAGGTAATGCACTCAAATCCCTCATTTTGCCATTCCAGGGCAAAGGAATAGCAAGGTAATACACTCAAATCCAAAATGAGGGATTTGAGTGTATTACCTTGGGACATACATGGAATGTTCCCGAAATAGGTAATACATTCAAATCCCTCATTTTGCTATTCCAGGGCAGCGGAATGGCAAGGTAATACACTCAAATCCAAAATGAGGGATTTGAGTGTATTACCTTGGGACATACATGGAATGTTCCCGAAATAGGTAATGCACTCAAATCCCTCATTTTGCCATTCCAGGGCAAAGGAATAGCAAGGTAATACACTCAAATCCAAAATGAGGGATTTGAGTGTATTACCTTGGGACATACATGGAATGTTCCCGAAATAGGTAATACACTCAAATCCCTCATTTTGCTATTCCAGGGCAGCGGAATGGCAAGGTAATACACTCAAATCCAAAATGAGGGATTTGAGTGTATTACCTTGGGACATACATGGAATGTTCCCGAAATAGGGTTAACCGAGCAATTCTTCCACCTATGTCTCCCAATCTCTAAAGGTTTTGTTGCTCCAATCTGAAAAATTAGCTCATCGATCCAGACGGATCAACTATTTACTGATTTTGAGAACAGCTCTGCGAACGACCAACAAAAACAAGATCATGGCGCACGGAGGAAATGTGCATATGACAGAGGAAAGACACCGATCACTGATGATAACATAGATCGGACGAAAGAAAACTTTTATTTGGATTACACATTTTCCACATGGGTGCCGTCACAGGCCGTCCGAAGAGCTGTTTTTTTGTGCGTGCATGAGGCGTGCGTTTTTTGTGATACACGTACCGGTCTAACGCTCTTTAGGGTTTTCACAAGCGCTGAGCCCCACGGGAAAAAGTGGGCGTTGCCATTCGAAAATTTCGAGTTTCTGTACCTATAACCGTAATCGTGAACGCCACTTGGTTGCCGTTCAGAGAATCCAGAGCTCATACCTCTGAATAACTATATCTGAAATCTCATCTCGATCGGTTGAACGGAACAGCCGCTAGAGGTCCATTTATCGGCAATATATATATATATATATATATATATATATATATATATATATATATATATATAAATTTATAAGGCATACATTATTTTACATGCTTATGAATTTGGCCCTCCTGTGTGGCTAATACCGTCTATATGCCATTTGGTCCATCGCTATGGTAGAGATTATTATATATATAATAGCCGTTGTCTCTGTATAACACTTCCGGGCTGTACTCATCTTTCAATTGAAGCCCTCGGTAAACAAACTGCCGGTTAGGCTTAATTTCAGTTTCAGATGTGGATCAGAATTTTTTCTTACTTAAAAACTAATATCTTCTCCACCAAATCACGTTTGTTCAGCCTATTTTTCTATAAAACATTCAGAACTAAAAAAAATTGGATGCTTTTAGCTGTATATTTAACAGTTTTTAAAAATCTGGTTACTTTTGCGATGAATTCTGAAAGTAAACAAACTTGAATGTGAATGAAACAAGTAGCTCAAGTATTCATATCGCGTAGTCAGCTGTAAAAAACTGGATGGCAGTCTAGTACTACTCCCATCGCATGAAAAACTAAATAAATAAAAAACAATGAAAGGGTTTGCTTTTACAAGGTGTGGATTAAATGCAATGTTGTTAGATAATTCTGGCTATTTTTTAACTTTCATATACTTTTTCCATTATGACGTCATTATTAGTATTATGACGTCAAAATGACGGGTTACCTTCTAGTAAAGAAATCATGGCAAGTTCAGCGTCATTTCATTAGTGATTATTTTCCAAGAATCGTTAAGAATAAAGAAAATATTGTATTGCATATCACTAAAACCACTTCATTCTTTTATATTAATAAAGATATAAATATGGATTTATATTTTTGAATTTAAGTTTTAAAATACCAATAAAATAAATTCCTTTTACCTGTTTTTCTGACACTTTTTTTTTCGCTGCCAAGAAAAGATTCTTTTTTCAGCCAAGAGATGGCAGCTACGCAATGCGGAATGATAATATATATATATATATATATATACTTATAAGGCATACATTATTTTTAACCCGTCGTGCAAAATGAACAGTTAAATGCATTGTTAGTAAAAAATTCCTCCTAACTCCTCAACCTAAGGCCTACATTTAATGAATCTTGGGTTATTCTATTTTAGAGGAATCATATTTTCAAAAATATTGTCCTGTTTTACACCGTTTTTACTGTTTTTTATAACGAACAAACAAAATTCAGAGCTTGAGAATCATACCGATAATTGCGATTGCATTTGCAGTCAAAAATAATTATGAAATTACATATCTACCAATAAAAGAAATTTCAGTTCGCGCGCCTGATAGTTCCAAAAATAGCTTTAGACTGAAATATGAGTTTTGATTTGATGCTTTTGATTTAAAAAGTAGGCATATAAACTGTCTGAAAAGTTAAATTCAAATCGCGGTCGAAGAGTAAAGCAAACGTGACGTGAATTAGGTTTTCAAGTTGAAGATATTTCAATTGGAGGATTAAAGAGACTTCAAACGTGACTTTTTCGTTTTCAAGGATATCAGTACTTGTGACTTAGAATATTTCTCTTGATATATGTGTTCATTCGATTTCACTCTATTCATAACATTTTAGGGTCGTGAGGTGTCTGAAACTTTAATAATTCTTAGGTCATTCAGCATAGATATTAATTCCTTGGATTATTTCTATCAAGTCTACCTGGAATTTTTTTAAAGATTTGATTAGTCCCTTTTTTTATAGGGGTATAGTTTTTTAGTACTTTTAATGAAAACATGTTTGAAAACAATCTAATTTTTTAGGTAAAAATACTTTTATGTTTTTTATTAGACAATATATATATAAATATAACATTCTACAGAAAACTTACCGTAATACCCCACTTCATAGAAAATCTTATTTAGAAATTCCAATATAGTGCGGTCTGCCCATAAACTTAGATCTTAATGTTCGTAAGTAGCAATCCATTTGATTCTTCGCTGAAAATCTGGTGATTCTAAGGATTAAAATTCAACAATTAAAAAGTCCAATAACACAACTAAATTTAACTTCCTTTAATTACTGATGCTTATTTAACAATTTATGAAGTCTGCAATGAATAATGAAATCCAGTCTTTTCGTAAGAGTTGTCGCAAGAACCAAGGGATAAATCAGTAATTTCATCAACAATAAAACCAACTAAAAGTTGTTTTTTTTCCTTCAGTGAATTGTATCAACGATCAAGATACCGAAATGCATTGGTTTGATGACCTCTTAGAGTGATTACACGGACCGCTCATGCATTAATTATTATATTCACATGTCGTGACCTCGTCACCACCACGTCTTTGCTTATCTTGACCAGTCCACATAACAACCTCACAGTCAAGGTGATATGTCAAGGTGCAAATCGTTGAGATTCTTTGTTCAGGCCCATGAATAACAGAAATATAATGATAAGTCCTCCAAAACATACAGCTTCTTCATAGGAACAATAAAAATTCAAATTGAACTCGAAGAAGAGGTCTTCATCATTTCGCAGAGGTGTGATTGTTTCTAGTGGCAATACATTCGTGAGATATTTATCCAATTTATATACATATATATATATATATATATATATATATATATATATATATATATATATATATATATACATATATATATATGTATATATATATATATATATATATATATATATATATATATATATATATATGTATATATATGTATATATATATATATATATATATATATATATATATATATATATATATATATATGTATATATATGTATATATATATATATATATATATATATATATATATATATATATATATACGTATATATACGTATATATACGTATATATATATATATATATATATATATACATATATATATATATATATATATATATATATATATATATATATATATATACAGAGGCTGTTCGCACATTTTTAGACGATTTTGGTAAGCGGTAATAAAAAATCGTTTGCTGCAAAAGAAATAATTGCAATTGTACTATGTTTTAAAAAGTCAAAATTATCGTCTGCGGCTTGAAAGTTTTGTTTTTATTCAAAATGGCGTTTTTAACAAAGCAGTGGTTCGAAGGCTGCATTTATGCTCTTTCCGAAGAGAAATATGCATACTCCGTTATCCAAAAACGATGTGAGAGTCATGGTTTTGTGATATCTAAAGCGTCGATAGGTAATATCGTCAACAAGAAAGGAAAGAAACGTCAAATTGGAGCCTCAAGTGGGACAGAAATTCCAAACAAGTATCCAAGGAAAAAACGGACATCTTCGACTATTGCAAAGGTACGTTGTTTAATGTTAAAAAAAATCCTCCTAGTCAAAGGACAGTTGCAAAATCATTAAAATGCTCGGTGTCCACTGAAAACAAAATGATAAACATTGATTTAAATCTTAAGAAAGCGAAAAAACGCAATATGCATCGTCTTCTTCCAAATCATATCGCTGAACGCAGGACACGCTGCAGAATTCTATATGAGAAACACTTATCCAAAGAAAAATGGAAAGCAATTGTCACAATAGATGAATCATGGGTATATTAAAATGATTGCAACAAAAAAAGAGCCATTTATTATCATAAAAGAGGAGAAAAAATTTAAGTACATGGTTCAAAGAATCGAAAGAAAGTTTTTCTAAGGGATTCATGATTGTTGCTGGTTTTTCTTATAATGGCAAGTTAAAAATAAAGAGAGTGGAAAAGAATGTCAAGATTAACTCCAAATACTATCAGGAACATATTTTATCGCCAATTTGTCTGTATGAAATACCATCGCTTTACCCACAGTGCCATCAATCTGTAAGATTCCATCAGGACAAAGCTAGCAGTCACACATCAAAATCCCCTGTAAATTTCCTAAAAGAAATGGAACAAAAAACTGGTATCAAGGCCATACCCTTCACTGATATCCCTACTAAATGTCCCGATGTATCACCTATGGATTTTTGTGCTTTCGGACTTTTTAAATCTGCATTATCCAAACGTCGTCCCTAAACCCTTACAGGACTCTGGAAAGCTGTTCAGGAGGAATGGGATAGAATACCTCCTCTGACACTTCAAAAGGCATTATTATCCTGGAAATTGCGCTGTCGGAAGATAGTTCAGAATAAGGGATGTCAAATAGAACATTTAAAACACAAGAATTTTATGTAATTTAGTTTTGTGAATAC